>JAHREE010000278.1:1252866-1326412 GCA_033628505.1 Tringa tobata
CCTTTCCTTTCCTTTCCTTTCCTTTCCTTTCCTTTCCTTTCCCTTTCTTTTTGCTTTTCCTCTTCTTCTTCCTCCTTTTTCCTCCTTTTTCTTTTCTTTAGGGGAACTGTGTTTTTCAAGGCACAGTAATGGGCTTCTGCCATCCACAGTAACCACATACACCCCCCCAAAAAAAAAAAACCCAAACCAAAACCAAAAATGGCAGCTCCTTCTGAAAAATAATAAAGCGTAACCAAGAAAGATATATTTATATTGTGGTTTTCCCTCATTCAAAGTAACTCCCAGACAAAGGGGGATTGATAAAGCCCAGGAGAGGTGTCACTGCTAAGTGGCAGGAATCAGCTGAAAACATGGGTCTGAGTAGTTCCTGAATGGTGGGGTTTATAAAATTTTGGGAAAACTACAGAAACTGCTTTAAAAGCTATTTACCTGAGAAAGACAGCGTAACACTAAATTTGTAAAGCACTCTGAGATTCTCAGAAGGTAAAATACTCTTTTGTACTACCATTTATCCCTACGAACCTTAAAGTTGTGGCCTTCCTCCAAAAGTCAAATTGACTTCTGAGGACACTGGATCATTATTTCCTATAAGATACACCACTAAAATCTATCAGCCAAGTGGGCGTGCAGTACATTCTGTGTTAGGAAGAGCAGACACAAACTGCAGTGTGTAAATGTATAAATACTAAGTACATTTCCAAATAGTGCATCGGAGCCAATTCAGCCTGGGAATGATCACTTTGAATGAACCTGTCTGGAAAGTTTAATGTCAAAATTCTCTGGCCTTGTAGATTTCCACAACAGACAGAGCTGATTGATTTACTTAGCATCTCAGAGTTACTTTTTGAAGCCCCTAAATGGAATTATACTAAGTCCTTATCCAAGTGCCACTGGGCCAAATGATCTTTCCTTCTGTGAAAGCTTCTTCAAAGTGATCTTCATAAAGTAAACTGTATTGAAAATAGCATTCCAGAAAAGAGCTAAAAGGGGAACACTTTAAAGGCATTATAGCAAAGGGCTAGAAACAAATGTAAACCCCACTTCTACTGAGTACAGTTGCAAATAATTCATAATTTTGGAGTACAAAATTTGTTATCTTTCAGACTCGTGGCCATACTGTGGTTGATTGCTGTGTTAAGTAGTGAAAGGCCAGAGCGGCAGACTGTTTAAATATTTGTCCAAACTTTAATTCTCGATGCCTGGAGAAGTGCGGTGGTGGTTAATTGCACTAACCTCCTATAAGGGGGACAGGAGCATCTCTCAGAAGTAGCTGGTAAAGATAAAAAAACCCAGGGGTTTCTGGTTTGGATTTCCTGCCATACACATGCTACGCTGACAGTAAGTACTTTAGATGAAGAATAAGAGGATAAGCCATCACTCTCCAACGGTGGGTAATGGTGCTTAGCGCTTCAGATAAAGTGTTGGAGCCAAGGTGTCCAGGCAAGTGTACTCATAAGTCTTCTTGATATATATAATTTTACCTTCTAAACCAGGTTTCTAACATGGTGAATAATATTGGCAAAGTCGTTCTGACAGTTACTGAATATTCCAGTTTTTATTTCATGTTTTCTCTGGCCTTTGATTCTTGTTCTCTGAAACAATGTCAATAAAGCTGTTATAATCATTGTTGACTGTCACATTTAAAGATTTATCTTCCCAGGGTACCTTTTTGATATGTTATCCTAAAGAGAATTAATATGTTCTGGTACATTTTGCTAACGTATAGGAAAGGTACAAAAGAGAATACTTGAAATCACACTTTGGTGCCTAAGACACCAAAAACTTCCAGTCTTATAACCATTGTAGTAAAACATGTTCCGTCCTCCCTGTCATCTGTTAACATAACCTTGTCCTTATGGAAGTACCTAAAATGAAGCAAGTTTTAGCTCAGCTGCCAATAAATAAAAAATAGTTCTCTGGATTAGACAGTTTTCTTTTAAAAGCAACTTGGATCCTTCAACTTTGGAATTATTTCCCAAAACCTGAAATAAAAATCTGGTATCAGACTACCAGCATGCAATTATCTTAAGAGAATTCTTGCCATAAAATAATAAAAACAATCAGAAATTATATTCAGAGATTATCATCATCATCATCTCCCTGTAAAGTATTATGGCACTAACACTCTTCTCACTAATCTACCTCAAAACCTAACCTCATAGATTCCAACTCTTGTTTGCTGTATATTTAACAAATAGGAGCGGATAGATCGACTGGGTAAGTCAATAGATCGGAAGTAAATACCAAAGTCAAGGGTTCTCCAGAGAAAATTTCCTGCTGGCAGCCCTAGGTATGCACATAGGGAATGATATCTCAAGTAATTTGGACTGACCTCTCAGCTCCCATTTTTTGGAAAAGAGAAGATAATTTCAAATTGTAGGGACTTCAGCTGCATAAAGCTTTAAAGATCGAAATCGGCGCTTCGAATGGCAGTGGCTCAGAGATGGCAAAGGCGAGGATAATTATGGCTTGGTCTCTATGAGGGTGAAACAGTTGCAATTGCTACATCAAGTGCAGTTTCAAAAAAAAAAAAAAAAAAGCACTTTTGAACACAATAGCAGCCTGTGACTCAGGGGCAATCAAGGGCCCATAAACACTGAGCCTGTGTGGCAGAGGGCAAATACATCTTCTCGGTAATGGGGTCAGGCACGGTTTCAAGCAAGTTCTCCGTCAGCTAAATATGAACTGATCTGACATGGGTTTCACAGTAAGAATAAAACTCCCTACAGTACAAAGAGCTAGCACGAAACCTGCACCCTCTCTGAATCGCGTTCGCACAGAGAGAAGGAGGGTGATTAGTTGAAGCTCTGCTCTGGCCATCCTCTTTTTCTTCACCTGGCCCCAACTTCCTAGGAACGACTCCCCAGCATCTCAATTAGTTGTAGCCTTTGGAAAGCAAAACAAAACAAAACAACGCCCAAAAACTTGGTAATCATCCTCTCCCTGGCCTGCAGTCAAGGATGTAGACTCCTTTCCCGCTCTGTTTTGTTTCCTCTCTTACAAATGCAGACCTGGGGAATAAAAAACAATTTGGCCTTTCTGGCTGTTCTTGCCTACTCCCTGCAAACTTGGGTTGAACTACAACTGTCCACTTCCCCACTCCCCCGGCCTTTTTAGAGGGGAAAAGGGGAGGATTTGTGTGAGATACACAGTTGAGAGAGTACTGGCATTTTTCTGCATAAACCAAACTTTCGCAAAACCCCTGAAAATCTTAAGGGTTGCCTTTGCATGCATCTCTTTATCTGGCAGAATTTGAGCAAGAACATTTAACTTTTCATATTTTAATTATTTTTACTTACTTTCTTTTACCCTAGAGATTTCTTACTGTGTAAAATATCACCGACTATTTGATTAGGTACCCTTTCACAGTGCTTTTCAAGACTTTCAAGGCAGCAATGTCAGAATAATAGTCATATATCAGCATCGGTATAATGAAATGCTAAACAATCTCAGCTACTTGACAATCCATTGTGTGCCCTGTGAACCTAAAGAGGAGTTTACTGAGGCAACTTAATCATTAGACTTATGAGCTACAGCTATTCCTGGATATGAGTTAAATACACATATATGTAATAGTGAAGAAAACCTGGGGCAATTCCATAGAGGAAAAAAAATAAAAAGAGCTTAAAAGATTATTGTAGGTACAACTTGTTCTTCAGGTATTAATGGGGTGAGGACAGTCAAATATTTGAATAGTTATTTTCTGAGCCATTAAACTGGCAGAGACAGCTGATCTGGAAAAGACTGATCTATTTATTTTTTTTCCAAGCAGCAGGAATGAGGATCACATTCTCTAAAGAGGGGTGAGCTAGGCAACCTCATATTTACAACATTTTGACCTTACAGATTATCTCTGCGTATGCCAACTTTTGAGAAGTGTTTTCGCCTCACTTCAGAAATGAGACATTTTTCCACATCACACTTTTCTTCACCAATCTATCTCAGGCTGAGGGTTAGTCAAATAGATTACTTTCAGTCTACATAATAAATAATTTTAAAAAATCACATAGGGGAAGTTTACTTTTATGAGTTTTTTCCTACTCTCTGTCATACTGGCAAACTGGAAGAGAACCAGCTGCACAGTTATGGACAGTGCTGGTATTTTGATTATAGGTTTGGATTGAAATTAGGCTAGTGGTCTATGCTAGTGCATCCCACACAAAAGTGAAACATCCCACTTATCTTCAGTATTCCCTAAGGTGGAATGATGATGCTATGGAGATCTGCAGGGATTTTTATCTTGTCTGGCTCAGCAAGCTAGGATAAGTCTACTCCTCCATTAGGTGTTGTTATTTTCCCACTGAGTGGTGCTTGGACTGCACTATTGCATTCAGTTCCACTGAGATCAAGGCAGAATGGCATCAGTGCACAGTCTCATGCCTATAACAGGAGGCTTTAGAATTTAGAGGCTTTTGAATTTAGACTGAAATAATTAAAGGACAATTAAAGCATTCAGAAAGGGCTAGGCTATAATGGTGGTTAAACTTTTTTTAAAAATATTTTTTATTTAAGCTTTATAGGTTGGTATTTTGGTTTTGTAAAGGACAGGTTTAACACTGGAGTTAGGAGCAGGATTTCAAGGCTCATCAGTCCAGCACTCTGTAGGACAAAAACAGGTGAAAGAAATTTGCTCTCTAATGGGTCTTAAACCTCCTGTTTTCTGGAGCTGTTTCTTCAGCTGTAAATTTAGCAATTTGAAGTTTAGGGCTTTCCAAACTAAAAAAGTCAAAGCCCAGCTGATGTTAATATATCATAGTGCTAAAAACTGGTGATAAATTGAGAACAAAGCTTCCTTGGTTTTGAGTCGTTGGAATTAGTGATCCAGGTTCCATTAATCCTGGAGCAGGTGTGAGTTCACAAAAGTTTTAAGAGCTCAGGTGACATCAATATTACGTAGGGCTGAATGAAGTAAAAGAAGGGCTGGTGTTAAACTACTGTGTTCTGTTTTGTAGTAAGGTACTGGTTCTTCTGGTTCCAAAACTGGTCCTAAGGCTAGAATCAGGGTTTGAAGAACTGTAATGAAAAGTAGAGAGCCTCAGTGACTGTGGAACTCATAAACATCAGGAATAAGGTTGGTCTCTGTATAAGACATGGATTTCCTTAGTGTTCATGGATTGGTAGCTCAGTTTTAATTTTGTCTAGGATGATTAATGTTGAAATTTAATTCTCTGAATGTCTTCAAAATTCTTCAGGTCATAAAGAAGGAAAGGCATAGCTCTCCACTGCGACTAAGTCATTATGCCCCTTTTATTGTGGTCTTCAGTCCTTTTATAAAGACTAGATTTAGACTTACAGCTTATAAATCTACAGCATTAAAATATATATATAGCATTAGAAGTCTAGAACCCAATTGACTTCAGTGTACTGTAGGGCTCAAAGATATTTTAATTGACTTGGCATCTACAATGTCATAAGCCTCATGTTTCTTTGAGAGGTATCACTTATTCCTCTAGATTTAATTAATCTTAGGTTATGGTTTGGTTTAGGATTTTCAAACCCAAATAGTTAAAAACCTAGGTGACTTCAGAATTGTGAAGAGCTGATAGTTAGAAAAGAATCTACTTTCCATCATTGCTAAGGCTTAATGTTTTATTTCATAGTACGGCATACTATACCTAGTCCTGCTGCAATTAAATTAGAATTACAGCTAAATTTATGGTTTTCAAAGATGAAGAATTGGGAACCCAGTGCTTCCTTGTATGCAGTAGAGCTCATAAAGGTTTAGTCTCCTATGTGTGTCAAGTATTAGATCCACTTTTACCCTGGGCTCAGAGGCCTTAGGTTTCATTAAGATGAAGATTCCTGGTCTTTACTAATGGTTTTATCCCATTTTAATAAAATGAAGATTAACTTCTGAGTAAGCTTTGTGTACGTGTATCCAGGTTCTGGAGTTCAATATATTTGGGAATATTATTTCATCCAATGGAAGAGAGGACTCTCCTGACCAGTATTTCCACCTCCCATGACATCTTGCCTATTGTAAACTGTTTCCTATCCCAAAGGAGTACATATGTGAAAAAGCCCTTCCTTCATTTGCTTACATGGTGTTCTTCTCTATATTATTAATCAAAATCCAGCTTAAGTCATTGAAAAGAACCTGAGTTCAATGACTGCCTGTGGATCTTGCTGGTGCCCGAATACCCAAGGAGCAAACAGAAGGTGCTCGGCGTGACGAGAAGTCCCCTTTCCTTTTAGCTGTCTAGTTCAGGCACAGTGTCATGGCAAGGAAGTGAGAGGCTGTGCTTTAAGTAGAGTTTGCTGGAAGGAACAGAGAGACAATACACAGTTCTTTGTCAGCGATGACGGAAAGAAAAGTGGCTTCAAGAGTACTAGGGGGCAGGCAGTTCTTTACTTCTCAAAACATTACTCATCTAGCTTCAATGAATCCCATGTATGGAACAAGGACCCCTCCTGCAAGAGCACAGAGGGCAGGAAAAGAATCATTTATGATCTCTTTTTATTTCTTTTCTGTCTTACCTAGTCACTAGGATTTTTTTCATGTTTAAGAAGTCAAGTCTTCTACTTTAAGTGTTAATAAAATTTACTTTTCCTGTATTTGAAGGTGATTTACTATCGCTTTTGGAAGTTCACTGTAATAGAAAGGTCTAGGTCTATCCACTTATTACTGTACCTGATTCGGGCTTCTATCACAATCCTTCTCATGTTTCTTTTCTGGTATATGCAAAGGTATTGTGTTACCAAATCAAAATTTCCAAATAAAATGATTAATGTATATATTCAGCATAAAACTTATCTGCTTGCTCTTTTTTTCCCATGTGTTCTATATTACTGAATAGGATTTGGCAACCTGTTTTTGTCTTACTCTTTCAGAACTTACAAAACTACTGTTTCTCTTTCATTCTAAAAAAAGAGAACATGGCTTACTGCTTTCTTTACGTTCCATATTTTGAATAACTAAGTCTTTAAAAGCCTCACAGGACATCCAAAATCAATATAACACATCATCCTCCATAAAAAAGCTATAACACATCATCTTCCATAACAAAGCTATATCATATTTAAGCTCTAGTCTCTATACCATCTTCAGTACTCTATACCATCTTCAGTACTGTTATGGCACATCAGGTAGTGTTATTACTATGTAAATTAGCCAAATAATGAACACTGTGGAAGTGTTTATTCAGACCAATGTTGTATGACTCTGAACGTGTGGAAAAATTCCCTCATACAAATGGGATCACATAAAGGTCAATGTCGGTAAAATAAAAGCATATATCAAAATAGGATCTAAGTAAGAATCAATATCAATATATCCCATTTCCACATCATAAGCATATATAAATGTGTCAGTCACAAGAAATATATTGTGTCCTTTTCTGTTTGTAATTGCAACATCATTGCTTACCTACAGTAAGTTATAGAGCATGCCTTCAGGCATGAATTGCCCTTAAAATAAAATTCTACTGTATTATTATTTTATATTGACAATCTTTATAAAGGTAGTGTCTCAGAAGCTGAAGCTGTATAATAAAATGTGTAAGCCACCTATGCTAAACTCCTAACCAGTTTCTTTAACTTCAGGAAAACTTGTTTTAGTCCAAACTAAATAGAAAGACATATATGCCAAGAAGGCAGTACATGGGGAGTAGAATGAAGAAAAAGGTAGATTAGCGAGGCAGATTGGTTAGAGTTCAACAGATGGTGCACAAGAGAGAAAGAAGGAAATATTTTCACTTTCAGAAAACGTACTATGCCAGCTGTAGAGGTGACATTCAGTTAAGGTGGTCAAACGTACCATTGTACCAGGCAATTTTCACATGTTTCATGTGGATTTTTTAATTAGCCAATGTAGTTAGGTCTATTTGTACCTTGAAAACAGATGCAGCCAGTAATAAATGCTTGTGGAGATTCATTCATCTATATAGGTGGATGGAATTTTTCAGAGCTATGGATGGAATTTTAGATACTTTGTTAAAGGTTGTTGAGTCAAAAACCCTACTAAGCCCATTACAATATTCTGAATTAATTACAGTGCTGCCCAAAAACTGGAAAGACAAATATGTCAACATGTATTTTATCCAACACAAACTGATGAATTAATATCCAGAGGAAAATGTATTTCAATTCATAAAATCACAGAATAGTTTGGGTTGAAAGGGACCTTTAGAGGCCATCTAGTCCAACTCACCTGTGATGAGCAGGGACATCTTCAGCTGGATCGGGTTGGTCATAGCCCCATTCAACCTCACCTTGAATGTTTACAAGGATGAAGCATCTACCACCTCTCCAGGCAACCTGGGCCAGTGTTTCACCAGCCTCAGCGTAAAAAGTTTCTTCCTTTTATCTGGTCTGAATCTTCCCTCTTTAAGTTTAAAGTCTTACCCCTTGACCTATCGCAACAGACCCTGCTAAAAAGGGGTTAATCAAGAGCAGTCTACTAAGAGAGATCAATGAGGAAAAAGGTTGCTTTAAATTTTACATTCGGCACTTCCAAAGTATTGTATCAAATGCAATAATTTTGATGAAAAATCGTATGTAATCCTGCCTTTCCTTGGTTCATACTTTATTTGCATTTTCTGTCTTCCTCTGCCCCCTTCCCATTTTAGCAGGTTTTAAGGACATTTCTGTTAATGCTGTCTGTCTCACAACTTTTCTGTGTACTTACCATCCCATGACTGCGACAGGAATCACGATCTCGGTACACGATGGAAGGCTGGCTTTGATGATAACTCCTTCTCTGCTCTCAAGTTATTGACTTTTCTCTCAGCTTAAGTTTCTCTCCTATTACTGTTACCACCGTAAGTGCTCAGGAATGGAACACTCCACTGAACCTTCATTTGAACTTCTGCTGAAAGTCTGCCCAAGATCAGCAGAATACCTTATCTAATATTTCCTCAATATAAATAAGAGGCCTTTCTGTTTCAGGAGGTCTTGGTTTTGAAACTTTCTTCCCACAGATGCAGTGAATCCAGATTATTTTTTAACCATTTGTCTGCTGTAAACCTCATCATTCTCTTTTTTATATTTGATATTATCAAGACACTTTTCAAGTGAAACAATCCTAAGGAAAGGATGCATTGAGCTAGAAACACTTATAAACTAGCATTTTTAACTTGTGACCAAATGCAATAATTTATCACCTGTACTTTCTTGTCAGGATTGAAGTATGTCAGGGAATCAAAAGCAATTGAGTGATTGTATCTCACGAAGTCACTGCCATAACTCTCTCATAATCCTTTGCAAAGTGAAGGAAAAAATGCAGACTGAGAAAGACTCACTTCTTTCACAGCAATGGAGTAAGTTTGTGTGTTCAGTAAGTAACCATGTTTGAGCTGGCAGGTTTTTTACTCAGCTACTCAAAATATTCTGTCTATCTCCTTATTTCATTACCAGGGCGACAGGCAGAAGCTATATTTTGTGAAATTGCTGCATACAAGTCCTCTCGTCTTGCTTGATTTAAAATATACTGGTAAAGTGCTTAGTCTATATGGTGACGAGGACCGTGCAACTATCTGATTGTGTAAATAACATTACCTATTTAAATGCTTTTGTTTAGTTCTGGCCTTTTTTATGATGAAAATGGGTGTTTTCGATCAGATGAGATAGGCTAATTGAAAAAAGATTCTACATAATTAAATTGCAGTGGCTATAACAGACCACTACTTGATCATATTACGTTAACTACATTTGTAAAATGTGTTATGAAGATTTTGTCCTGTTTTTTTTTTTTTTTCAATATTTGGCTGCCTTCAGTTCTGATTAAAATATTTTTCCAGAGAATCTTCACACACAGCGGACTGTATTTCTTCTTTTGTATTTTCTCCAATTGTGTTCTAATTGCAAAGATCACTGCACAGAAGAATAAAAGCTCCGACCATGAAAGAGTTTTCTGCATTTTGATGAAATATCAAATATAAAAGTTAAATTGCCTGTATCTTACCAAGCGTCATACGGTACTTTAGAGTTTAGTGGAAATAAATAATTACAGAGTAAAAAGGCTATCTGAGATGATGGATGCTCAGGGGAGTGAGAATGGATTTTTCACTGCCAGGTCACTGGCTTGAGGATGACCCATTTCAGTGGAGACAGAATGTAGTTACCTTCTGAGAGCTCATTGCTGGCTGTAAGAAATTTGTTTGTGAATTAATCTAGGTCTGTGAAGATGTGTGTTTAGGATGCAGAAAAAGATATTATATGCGTATAAAGTTTCAGAAGATAAAAAAAGGGATACTTCTACAGACTTTATCGTAAAACTAAAATTCTCACTGAAAATGCAAATAATTGGTTAATAGCAAGACAGTGAAGCCTGTACTGCCAGACCTCTATGTTTGCTCTGTGCATCAAGGACTCGAGTTTCTCAGACTATTCATAGACTACTTCAGACAGGAATTATTCTTTTTAAAAGGTACCTGGTTAAACGTAAGAAGAAATTCCAGCGTAAGCAACTGTTGCAGAATTGGACCCTAAGCAAAATTCATGGCCAAAAAAAAAAGTTTAACATAATCTTAAACTGTAGAAAAATCCAGACTGATTTTTGATGAAAGTAATTTCTTGCCCCACACTTCTTGAGTGGATGGATTGTATGGCAAGGACTTGGGGAGCAAAGCCCCTCCCACTGTAAGAGAAGATCAGGTTTATGACCACCTGAGGAACATGAACATACAGAAGTCCTGATGAGATGCATCCCAGAGTCCTGAGGGAATTGGCTGATGTAGTTGCCAAGACGGTCTCCATCACATTTGAAAATCGTGGCAGCCAGGTGAAATCCCTGGGGACTGGAAAAAGGGAAACATTATACCTATTTTTAAAAAGGGTAGATAGGGGGAACCTGGGAACTACCGCCCTGTCAGCTTCAGCTCTGTGCCTGGAAAGATCATGGAACAGATCCTTCAAGAAGCTATTCTAAGGCACACAGAGGACAGGGAGCTGATTCAAGACAGCCAGCATGGGGCAAGCCCTACCTGACCAACCTATTAGCCTTCTGTGATGGAGTGACAACATCAGTGGCAAGGGAAGAGCTATGGATGTCTGTCCAGACTTCTGTAAGGCCTTTGACATAGGTCCCCACAATGTCATTCTCTTTAAACTGGAGAGAGATGGATTTGATGAGTGGTTGAGGACAGGCTGAGAGAGTTGGGGTTGTTCAGCCTGGAGAAGAGAAGGCTCCAGGGAGATCTTATTGTGGCCTTCCAGTACCTAGAAGGGGCTTATAAGAAAGATGAGGACAAGATTTTTAGCAGGACCTTTGCAATAAGATAAGGGGTAATGGCTTTAAACTAAAAGAGGGAAGATTTAGACTAGATAGAAGAAAGACTTTTTTTACACTGAGGGTGGTAAGGCTGCCCAGAGAGGTGGTAGATGCCCCACACCTGGAAACATTGAAGGTCAGGTTGGATGGGGTTCTGAGCAACCTGATCTAGTTGAAGATGTCCCTGCTCATTGCAGCAGTGTTGGGCTAGATGTCCTAAAGTTCCTTCCAACCCAAATCATTTTATGATGCTATGAAATTCAGGAAAAATGTCACACACAATCCCAAGGAAAATTTCTCATAATTTATTTGCTAAGACGACACCTTTCAGATTTCCTGTTCTGAATTAAACAGTTAAAAAGGAACACAGTTAGCCAATGGCTGACCTTTTTTAAATTGCTTTTCCCCCGTTTGTTAAGATCTTGAAATATTTCTTCAAGCTGGTCTGTGCAATATAGTCTAGTCTAAGAGAGACCTCCATGATTTATCCATGTGTGCATTTCATTCTGCTATTAAATAAACATTTTGTTTGGCTTCGTAATAGCATGGTGACCCTTTCACTAGTTAGTATGTATTCTGAAACAGGCACAATAGTAGAAAGACACACACACGTATGCTTCCCCTTGTTCCCCTTGCAATGGAAGCATCAGGAATGCTTTTTTTTTTCCCAAAAAAGCGTTGCTTTCTTTGATTTTTTTCCCCCCAGAAAACTACAGAAAATTAAGAATTCAGTTTCTTCGTCTTTTATTTACATGCACTTTTTTTCTTGGTGAAAATCACAACATATGTTACTGTTGTCTCTTCTGTTCGATAGCATTTCATGATTTCTACTCAACAAAGACACATAAATGTTTAAAGTGTGTTATTGTTGCTGTTATCAAGTATTGCTATAAATAGAACCTAGATTCTCTGCTGACGATTTCAGGGGCAACTGTTCTTGGATTCTGTGTACATAGTAAAAAATTCTGGCTCCAAAGACTTCGTAATGTATGTGTGTGCATAAGCAAAATAGACAGACACAAACTGGTGACAAGTAGCATTCAGAAGGAGTGGGACGGTGCTGGTCGGCTGGAGAGGACTAACTATTGCTGCTAGTAAACTAACCATTGTCTGCATTACTGTAAAGAAAGGAGACTTTAGGGGTTCAGAAGGATTTTAATTAGTTATTTTAGAACATTCATGGGAGAGGGTGACATTGTGGGCCAGTGAGTCCAAATAAATCAAGATGATTACTAGATGTTTTAATAACTGAACAATTTATCCTTAAGCTACTTATTTGAAGAATGTCAAGGGATGGCTGTCCTTTGAAATAATTTTCAATGTGTTGTGCTGCATTGTGTGTTTGCTGATGGCAATATGAGAATGTTTGTTAAAGTAACAACATATTAAATAGAATTTGCAAGTGATCCTCTATTCTAAAGTGCTAAAAAAGGATCCCTCTGTGGTTTCCTCCACGTCTCTTCCATCGAGGTGTAGAAATGACTTTGGAGAAATTAACTGAGAGGAAGGAAACACCAGAGTGCCAGTGAGGAAAGGTTTGCAACTGATTTCAGAATGCTAGTGTTTGTGTTAATGCTAGAGGACATGCAGGAAAGAAGGACAAGGATTCATTGCCATTACTGTGACACTCAGTGGCCACATAAGAAAAGTAGTTATTGTAAGAATTAACTGGTCAACCTGGGCACACCTATTTGCTTAGGGAGTTGGTATTTTACTCTGTAAGCAGTTTTCATTTGGTGCTTTTATTTACATCTGGGTTGATATATTCTATCTGTTTTGACAAAATGTATTTTTTGGATGTGACAAATGTGAACAAGACCCTCACATTATTGACAAGTCCATTTCCAGCTGGTTTATTTCATTCTCTCTCATGGCATTGCTTTTTCTAGATCCATGGCCATGAAACGCACTTTTTTTGCTGCTCTCAGGATCTGAACAAATCAACCCTCTGAGCATTGTACAAGACTCCTGAATATTTTTAGGGAACAGGTAGGATAGAAGGTTACCTGGGCAAGGGAAGCTCACATTTTGGGGATTTCCTTTATCTGACTGAAAATAGAAAGATTTAAGAACTGAACTTTCAAATTCATTGGCTAATGAGGTAAAATAAATGCAGTTCAGTAACATGCTATTGGATGCTACTGGCATTATAGCTTAATTTCTTTTGCAGAAGAAAAGTGAAAAAGTGTAGCAAAGTGATCTTTCTAGTATAAGTCATTTTAGCATGGAACTGTCATATATCATTGATCTGTCTCAAAATCCAGTGCTAAGAGTCTACACAACGACTGTCTTACATTATCATGTAGCTATTGTTTACTTCACAATTTCAATGTGTTTCTTTTTATAATAACACTTTGTGGTTAGAAGGTTTTAGTATATTCATTTCATACCAGAGGAAGAGAAACACAAAGGAGAGGTTTTATTAACATGCCCAAGTCCCATTTTTAAATTACTTTGATGCCAAAATTTCAGAGTACTATTGATATTCAAGCACCTGAAGGCCATATTTTAAATTATTAGTTGCGAAATAGTGAGGCATAAAAAATAGGTCAATAAAGTCAGAACAACAATAATTAACATTTTATATGAGACAACATCAGAACCAACCGCACGTTGCTATATTTTCTTTAGCTGTTACTGCTGGTTCAGGGGCTGAGGACCTAAAGGGTGACATTGTTTGAAAAAAAAAAAGAATGGAGAGCAAGAAGAAACTCTCATCAGCCGTCTGAGGACCTGTATCTCAAGATATGGCTACTCAAGACTTATTCTACATTAATCCATATAGAATTTTTTAGATTCCATGAAAGTTTTCTTGAAATAGGAACATTTGCATGAAAAAATTGTAATCTTGCAGGTTGATTAAGTTTAGCTGTACTATAAAAGACCCTGAAGAGATTTGGTAGATTAGGTGTTATTGACACAAACTTTGGGCAATATCAAGTACTACTTTTGATGTAACTTAAAAAGAAAATATGCAAAAATAGCAACTAAACTGGGCTACCTCAGCAAACAAGTGCCTTTTGCTATGTGTTACCTTCTAGTATGCTGCTATCTAAGATATTAGGAACTGGTGTTCAAAGGTAATTTGTGTGACAGAAAATACAGTTTAATACTTCTAGGTGTTTTCAGAAGTGCCACAGTAAGTTAAGCACTTAACTCATTCCAAAAGTTAATGCAAATGGGGAGTTGCCACTGAACTCATCTATCCACATCTGTAAATGATATTAGGCCCTAAACACGTTCACAGATTGCAGGGATAATATTCAAAATACTAGTGTGAAATATTTCAGGTTCATGTGAGTCTGCAGACAGGCTGAAATTAGTGCCTCTCCAGAGTGTTAACTATTTAATCTTTGGTTGAATGATAGAAAAAGAAAGAGAGAAAAATTTTACAGGAAACTATGAAATTTATGACTGTTCTGTTAAATATCAAAACACCACTTCTAGCTGAAAGAAACTCCCAAGGCAAAGTGTATGAGTGTTCAGGAGAAATATCTCTATGTGCTTACCTTATAGTAACATTTTTTTCCCTAGGCATTGCTATTGTCACAGAATCATATGGAGTTTGAGTAGTTGAAGGGGTCCTGAGATCATCTAGTCTAACCCTCCTGCTCAGGCAGGATCAGCTACAGCTGGTTGCCCAGGACTGGGTCCAGTTGTGCTTTTAATATCTACAAGGATGGAGACTCCACGACCTCTCTTGGCAACCTGTGTCATTGATGATCCTCATAGTAAAGAAGTGTTTCTTATGTTCAGAGGGAATTTCAGATGTTTTAATTAATTTTAATTAATTAAATTTTAATTTTAATTAAATTTAAAGTCCCATTGCCTTTTATCCTGCTACTGGGCACCACTGAGAGGAGTCAGACTCCCTCATCTTCTTTCCCTCTTATATGATATTTATACACGTTGATAAGATGCCCAGAGACGCGGTGGAGTCTCCTTCTCTTGAGATATTCAAAACCTGCCTGGTTGCATTCCTGTGCAACCTGCTCTAGGTGACCCAGGGGGGTTGGACTAGATGATTTCTGAAGGTCCCTTCCAGCCCCATATCATTCTGTGATTCTGTGATAAGATCCTCTTTGGTCTTGTCTTCACCAGGCAGAATAATCTCAGCTCTCAACCCGTCCTCACCTGAGGATTGTCCAGGTCATTAATGAACATGTTAAACAGCATTGGCCCCGGTGTCAGCCTCTGGGGTACACACCAACTCACCTCCAGTGAGACTTTGTGCCGCTGGTCACAACCCTCTGGGCCCAGCTATTCGGCTGTTACTTGCTGTTAATATTCTTCCCTCGGCATCTCTGTTGTCCATGGTGAGAGCACAGGATACTGGGCTGGATGGACCCATTATGACCACTCTTACAGTCTGCTTTTAGTAGCTACGGTGGAAAGAGATTGTTCTTAAATCAGATAGTCCCAGGACCATCTGCCCTCCCCAACACAGCCCCAGGCCTGCAAAGCAAGAACTGCCATGAAGGGATTTTCTGTAATCATATTCCAAGCATGTAATGAGAACCACTTGGACCAATGTGCCCTTTCCTTGATATTAAAAAGACAGGATAGCAATAAAGCTGTGATTTTTTAAGTTCCCTGGCAAAACAAAAAAAACTAACAAACCAGAGATAAAATGACTATCCAATTGTTTATTAAATTTTCACACTGAGACCCTTTGCTCTTTAAATGGCCTTGACAATCCTAAATCATTAAGTCCATAGAAATAAATGTATGTCCTTCTGAATGGTCTTCTTTACTATAATTTTCTGTAAATTACATAAGGAATAAATTAGTACAAAATTTCTTGTCTAGCTTCAACCTCTGCATGTGTTGTATTAACTCAGTGTGAACATCTATGTTCACATGTCACATGCCATTCTATTATTCTTTGCTGGCATAAAAAGAAAAGACAGAACATTTAAAAATATATTATAAAAATAATACATCAAAAGGAACAAACAACTTTGATCCTCACATCTAATTAATTGCACATTGGATAGATTTAGCTCATACAAATGTGGGATAGTTACTTCACTGTAAATGATTAATAGCACTGTATGAACAGTTGTTTGTTTTTTCTTCATTCCTTCCAAATGCAAAAACACAGACACCTACAGTTCAAGCATCAGGAAAGAGGTGAAAGTGTGATACATCTGACCTCTCCATAGTTATTTATGCTATGTAGGGTCTGAGAAGCACTCATCTTCCAAGGGCTGCTCAGTAATTCATCTCATAAGCAGGTAGAACTTGTGTGCACTTCCCTGAGCATCATTTGTAAGTCAGTACAGGTGCTCTCATACCAATCAGTAAAACATGAGGAGCTATAATTTATAATAGCTAGCACACCGAGATCCATCTATTATACCTTACACCTATACAGCAATTGATGTATATTGCCAATCCCCTTGGGATATGTGAAGACCTTGGGGACAGACATAATATTATTTAGAATCATGAGGCACATCACAGACTGCTTTGATCTACGTATAAAAGGAAGCATAAAAGAAACCTACTTTTCTAATGAAAATTTTCATGCAACCACCAAATGCTTCAACTTCTTTCTCTGTGCCTAAAAAATGCTGTGGTTCAAAACTAAAATTTTAAAGATATCTTTAACATTGTAGTCTGTGCCGTTTACAGCACTATTCATGCATACTATACAATCATTTTTTTCAATTACTCTTTGACAAAAACCTGCCAAACACAATAGATATGAATCGTCCATGATGAGTGAAATTTACCTTCGGTTACACAGCAGCAACTCATTGATTTGGCAGAGTATGATTTCACAGGGAATGAGTCACTCTAAAGTGTCTGCTGATTTATGCTCCCAGTATGTTTGAGTGTGTTTGTGTGCATGTACGTATAGATCACACAATTCTTTTGTGGCTCTGGATACTCTGCAATTTCTCTGGGTTGCCAGACATTGAGAAAGTGAAAGGTGTGTATTTTCCCAGCAGGGATCAAAGCAGAAAAATAGTACAACTTAGATAACCTTTCTGCCAGGCTCCTTCCACGGTGGAATTCCCATTGAAACATCTTTCCCAGAGCTGCATCTCCTCCCTCCCTTGCACTTTACTGTTTCTACACCAATGGCTTGTAAGTAGGAGGTGCAGTGAAAGGTGAAACCAAAATGTTTTGATGCTGGGGGCTTTGATCCTTCCTGCTCTTTTAGGATCCCTTGTATCCAAAGCCCTCAATCAAGTTCTGAGAAACTTCTGGGAGGAAGGACCGTCTTAAAAAGTTTTTCATTCCTTTTTTTGTTTCTGCAGTTTTTCCCACAGAAGGGCGTATTCAGATTCCTAAAGAAGGCTTTGAAAGGGATCCAAAGAGGCAATCACATGCATGTGCAACTATTTTTTCACCAGGCAAGAATATATGGAATGTGAATGGAGGTTCAGCATAGCTCTGCGAATGTGAGTACCAATTGAAACTGGGTAGGCAAATTCCATTAAGTTCTAGGTAAATTAATGTGCATATAGCCATTGAATTACTAACTTCGTATAATTGAAAGCAGGAAAACCTGTCTGCATTCAGTTGTTAATATAAAGTTTAATTAGAAGGAAGATCTTTAAGGGTGAAGAGTGTCACTGAGCAGCACAGACTTCACAGTATCTCGAGAACATGATTCTACCACGTATAGGATTTCTGAAGGGAAAAATGAATGTTCATCATGCTTCTCTTGTACAAATAGTAATATCTGTCGACTTTCTATCTATAGGCTCATCCTAAGTAGGAATAAATATTTCCCAAAGACTAGACAATATATTCTTTCTCCTCAGGTAAAAAGGTGTAATTGAAATCCATATAGATTATTAAGTCTTCAGAATGTAAATTAGTTCAAACATATCTGATTTTCACATTCAAAATAGCTAGTAGATACAACAGCTTTTGCTCTTAATTATTGCCTGTCGTTTTTTATTATCCTCCTGTTTAAAAAAATTCAAGTCATCCGGCAAGACAACAAAAAAACCCACTGTGTGACCTGAGTGACTACTGTGGATAATGGGAGGCCCAAGGAGGCTTACAAAGAGCATTCTGCTTATGTTGATGGTTTTCATGCTATAGATCCATACGCTGTACCTATGAAGAAGGGATACAATTGCAGCAGTTAGGATTGATTATTGGATAACATAGAAGTAAAACCATGGTGCTTTCATCCTTTGCTCTGAAAAAACAACCATTTGTTTATAAGGGGAACAACCTTCCCCTTATATTATTTTTAATTTTTTTTCAAAATTTTATTTCCATTTTTACTTTCTAGGTGTGCCCTATAAGCCTGTATTTGATCACCTATTTGGAATGGCATAAGACTTATAGAAATTTAACTAATAACTTCTTAACTGAATTTTAATTTTGAAACTGAGCTTCCAAACTATATAGAAACTGTATAGAGAACCAGAAAAAAAAATAGCTAAAGAGCAAAAGCATGTCCTCTGTTTTTGTGCCTTTGTCTAAAGAAAATGCATAGACTGAATATTTAGAGAAGTAGATTAAAGTTATTGTTGTTTGAAGGATGTTTACTGCATGTAGTTTGTAGAACTGTGAGTGAATCATGACCTGTTCATGTTTGCTTGACTTTTCTCAGTTTACTGTGACCTAGCATTGTCAGGTTTGTTGTATCTTTATTTAAACTTTGTTCCTCTGTAAGGAGCTGTGGCTTCTGCATTTCTCAGCATCACTGTACCCCATGGGTGACATTTCCCTTGATCCTTAAAATGCTGTATTTCAGATTTTATATCACACCTCTGAAGACCAGCTTGCTAAGGAAAATATAGCTGTATTTTCCTGAAGGAACTGAAGTTACATTGGGTTGAATTTCACCCTGTAGGTTATTTAAGCACAGTATGATGTTATACAAACTGAAAACAGAGGGCAAATTTCTGTCTGCTACTGAAGAGATCTCATTGGGGTGGGGGGAAGCAAATAACTCCCATTCCCTTCCACTGATGTCTTAAAGACAAAGATTTAATTGTACTGAACTGGAAAATAACATCAATTTCCAAGTGGAATACCGATAATTGGCCCCTTGCTTTGTAGTTCACATACATAAAATCAACATTTTACAGTCTCTTGGCCCGATCTTGTTTACAGAAGGTTGGATGAGGGATTTTTTGTTCGCTTATTTGTTTGGGTTTTTTCTAGTTTCAGCTGATTTTAGATGACCTTTCTCTACTTTTTCATTAGGCTCAGATGTCTAAACTCAGTGGGACAATCTGGCTTTAGAGTGAGGATTTTTATTTTTTTTTTATTGAACAGTACTTTCATAAAGCCTATATATCATCTGGGTCTGTATTCCATTCTTTTTATCTGCGCTCTTTCCAGTGCTCAAGATCCACCCCCATTTGCCACAGTGATCTGTCTCAACTTGCAGTGAGTAAGCAAGGGATCAGTGTGTGGTAAGCAGCACTTCAGAGACAACATCTTTCTGTGATGCATCGGGCTGGGAACCTGCTTGCTCATGTCCTAAAGTGGCTGGGGAGACTGGAAGAGATAAAATATAGAACTGTAAGAAAATTGGAGGAGCACATCTTAATCCTATTTCATATTCTTCAGCTTATCAGCCGCTTAAAACGCCCTAGAGATTCCGAAAGGGCACATTTTCCAATGAAGAAGCTAGTGGGAAGCTGCAACCTGCATCCTTGAAAACTTGGATGAATACTCATTCACTAACCTGTGGACTTTGTCCCTCTTTGAGACACCCAGCTCAATCTATAGCCTTTGTTTTCCAGTATAGTACCACCATTTTTCAGCTATTATCAACCCATGCTATTCCTCAGTATGAGAAGTTCAGTGAGTGACCTGCTTTGTTACATTTAGTTGTATCTCCTCCTCTTCTAGTTGATATTTGATTGCAAGAAATGCTTTATGCATATCTTTAACTATATAAATATATCTCCAAGTATATGTATATTTAAATGAAGATATATATATCTTTGTATATTTCTTTATGTTCAGAAAGTGAACACCAGTGAAATTCCTTACAGTCAATGAAGTGCATCATGATGGAAGGGTATAAGGCATGATGGAAGGATATAAGGCGTGTTCTTTTTATTTCCATAAAGAGAGTTCTCCAAAAATTGAATACAAGTATAGTTAAATAAGAGAAGCAATCCAAGAATCTGAATCTGTGCTTTGTGGAAACGTTGATTACAGAAGAAGTTAGCAAAAAATGAGAAGTCCAGGACTTCTTGTAAGTCTGATTAACCTTTAAGTATGGTTATAGGGACTAAGAGCTGGTTAATTGCTAATCAGGTGTAAAATGACATGTAGGCCCTTTTTCATCTGCTGCTTCCTCTGGGGCAGAAAAATTACGTTCTTCATCCTTTTCTTAGCTAATTTTTAAATTTTCAAATTCACTGCTGCAGTTCTGCTCCCCTTTCTGAGAGGGTAGGTTGCACGAGTACGTACCCTCGTCTACATCTTACTCTTTTAAAAGCTGCTCTTTCCCACTGCAAAGCACTGTGATAGAGTGAAGAGAAAGGCACTGCTAATTTTTCTCTCCTGTTTTTGTAGGTATCTTTGGCCATCAAAACGCAATCTTCCATTTGTCCCTGTCAAGAACTGTGCCCTGAGCATGTACTACCGCGGAACGAAAGAACGTCCTAACAAATGCTTTTAGACACTACTCTGGATCATTGTTTCACAGTAGCTTTTTAATACAGTTATAAAGTTGCATCTTCCAGTTAGCAAGAAAAGACATGATTTGTCTGGTGGTGATAATACTGTTAAGAGCCTTTTAGAAAGTGCAGAAAGGGCTTGAAACATTTCTTTTGTTTCAAGCAGCAACACCATGTAGTGCAGTGCTGAATTTCTAACTGATGGATGTTTCTCACTGGGCTTGTCTTTCCCATCTCTCAGCATTTTCCTATTTAATGTAAGGAGGAATTGATACAACACAGTGATTTTACATGTTTGGAATACGAATAATAAGGACCGTATGCAAAGTTTTCAGACAGCTCTTTCTGTCTCAACAAACTGTAATACCTTCCTGTTTTCTTCCCCTTTCACGTCTGTGTTCATCATTTTAGCTTATGCACACAGTTTATATTTGAATAGAGCAATGAAAGCGACTTCAGTCTCGGTTCATATCTTCACTTCCCCCACCAACCTTTCACATAGCTGTGTACTATTAAATCTCTCCTCATTAAGTCTTTTTTTTCCAATCTAACATATTCTGCTCTCGCTGATTTTAGATGAGGCCTAAACAAAGTCTCACAAAATGGCATCATTACCTTTCAGGATTTAAATTTTAAGTTTAATTCACAACCTGCAGCAACATGTAATGCCCAAATGTAGGTGAATAGAGAGAAAGAGAGGGTTGGGCAGATGGGCAGACTAAAGATAATAAAAACATGGGAAAAAGAATAGGAAAGGCATCCCTCACACCCACCCAATTCCCAAACCAAGCACACTGCAAGTGTAAATCAAGGCAGCTCCAGGTTAACGCTACTCCACTGATACCCACTTATAACAGCTGAGGATCTGGGCCCATGACTATCAACTCTGTGTGTAGAAACGTCTCATAACACTGCCTGTATTGAAACCCTTTGCATATTTAGGCAGTTTAGCTTTCTGCCAACCTTGGCAGTGAAAAGCCGTGCTGTGCAACGCGATCCTGAGCACCAGCAGTGACACCCCCAGCAGTTAGTTGCCCCCTTGGCAGGATATTTCTACACCACATCGTGCCGTGCTCTATCAAAGCTGGCTCAGTTATCTTCATGCAAATGACACTGCGCACAGCCAGGATAAAATGCTACATGAGGGACTTGCAGATGCGTTTGGGTTTTTTGGGGGTTTTTTGTTTTTTGTTTTTTTTTTAATGTGGTTGGACTCAATGATCTCAGAGGTTCCTTCCAACCATGGAGATTCTGTGATTCTGTGACTCTGTAGCTTTGCTCCAGGTTATCAGAAAGGGAGCATGACAGAATGCAGCATCATGTCTTCTCTCCTTCTCTTTGCCTTAGTACGTAGGGTACAACATCACACCAATGGAGCTACACGGCTTCCAGTTTTGGAGCCACTGTAGTTGGCACTAACTAGATATCTCCAAGGGTCATGGTATGGATAAGTGTAGGTGCAATCTACAGTTGTAGGCCTTTTCTCGGTGGTTAACAGTCATTAAAAGATGGTTAAAAGCCAGCTGGATGCTTTGTTACAAAGGTTCTCCGGTTTTCAATCCCGATTTATTTCGGTTGTTGTAGTGCCTGTCCACAAACCATTGTATGATCGTAAGTGAAGGAAGAGTGAGTGGTGATGTGGGTTTCAGAATGTCTAACTTCACCACTGAACAAAAAAAAATGTACCATCTAGGGAACTCCTGAATTCAGTGGTTTCCTGAGTGTCCTAAGTAATCTTATCCATTTTCACTGAAACAGTTGAATTTCTGTATTGCCCAATTTGATTTTCTCTGAGTGAAACGGCAGCTGAGATGAGTTTACTGCCCAAAGGACAAGGCATAAACACAGGCCTGAAAATCAAATGCAAGACCATTCCCCAAACTGACTGAGGAGGAAAATTCCAATTCCAAAAATAATCTACATTATAATGTGGCAAACCCTCTCTCCTACTCTGTCACAAGGGAGATTTTTTTAATTTTTTCCCAGTGAAACAACTTCAAAAGAAGAAGATTTTACCCCATTTCTCTTTAAACAGCTTGGGGTTTGAACACTCTTCCAGAACAGCTAGGTTTCTATCTTCAGGGAGGAAGGGCTTGAGCAAGCAACACCTAGGTATTTGATAGACACTTTGACTCATGTACCAGCAAAACCAGTGTTATTTGGTGGGGGGAAAGAGGTTTTCTATGAATCCTGATTTCATACATATGTGATAGGAAATGTTGGACTATACCAAATAGACTGAGCAGCTGAAGGTATAAGGTGCCTTGTTGGGTTTAATGTCTATTAAGTGGGGAAGCAGTGGAGCATCAGGAACAGAGCTGTTCTGTGTACCAAGAAACAGAACTTCAGGTGCTTGGCTAATAGTAATGTTGAAACTTCTGTTCCTGTGGACCTTAAAAGCTTTTGGCCTAGGCAGACCTGAGCAGGAATGACACCTGTATTTCTGGAGCCCTTTAGTCTTTTTTGGGTGAGTAGCCGTGTATTTCACAAGAAACTTTTCCACCTAGCTCAGAGCTCTGGATTCCAATAGACAAGCAAGCACCTAAGAATGAAAAATTGCCATGAAAATTGCCTAAATAAGATTGAGTCTTTTGTATGGAGCCAGCACTGATTGCTATTGATTTCAATGAGAATGGGACAATTAACTTAGGAACTTTTCAAAATGTAACCTGCTTAATGGGAGTCCTAAAACTGTAGATGATTCTTTAGAGATATTCTAGGAATTTTAAAAAGCAGAATCTCAGTTTTGCCTTACGAATATGCTTTTTCGAAATTCTGTTCATGTATATTTTCTGCTGTTCTGCAATGTCAAATGGAATTAAAACTGGATAACTTTTTTGTTCTGACAAAATATTTGAACTTGTGCATGCACTTTTTACATACGACTATTAGTCATAATTTGCAAAATTGCATTCATTTATTTCCCAGTGCATTGTGTTTGTGAAAATGACTGTTTCTACTACATCACACTTTACTACATGGCTTTTAAAATCCCTTTTTGAAATTTAGCCCTGATTGTCCTTCTTAAGACATAAGAAGAGATTAAACTTCATATATCAGCTTCTTTCTCTTTAAAGCTTATTAACATCTAATCAAGATTAGATATGTGGTCAGACTTCTGGGGAGGTGTGTCAGCATGCAATAACATGTAGAATACAGTGCAAAGTGTTCCATATTTGTTCATCCTAATTAAAGTGGCAGAAAGGCTAAATGACTGCTGGAAAGTAAAATCTTGATGAAAATCTCAGAGGGATTCTTTCCATGATTCTGTGTTTTGGATTTTATATTATTTTTTCTTCAGGAAGTTGATCCATCAAATAGAGGAGGAGAGCCGTGTTCACTGAAATACTTTATTTACTTGAGGCAGTAGTGATTATCATTCTTCAATTTTAAATAACTTTCTGTTTTAAGCTGTTGATACAAAGTAAACCCCAGCATAGTTATAATAGCCAGACTTCTGATGTTTATCAAAATATCTTTCTGACCAAGAGAAGTTGCTGCAAAACATTTAAAATTAATGGAATTTCATTTTTTAAAAAAAATTATCCCTAACTTCCCATTATAGAAACACGCTATAAGTTGTACATAAAATTAGAAAATAGTCTCTACCTTTGGTAAAATTTCCTGAACTAGATTTTCTGTCATTAAATCAGAGAGGCTTATTTAATCTACTGATTTCAGGAGGAGCAAGAACAAATGCTCACTTCACTACTACTCTCCTCAAACATCTTTTTTCATAACCATGTAGTCAATACTTTAAAAATAAAACTTTCCTACAAATTGTGGTAGTATATAATTCTCTTTCCTACCAGAATCCATACATTCCCATTGACAGGGGTTAACCGCAAAGCCTCTCTTAAATGACTATCATCTGTAAGGAATGCGCACATAAACATTGCATTCTTCTCTGGGAGCTTTCTTTATAAACTATAATATCCTTAACTAAAAATAACAGCTGTCCAGCCTTACTTTCTCTCTCTCTCTCTTTTTTTTATTTTATTTTTTAATTCTTTCATTGCCTTCAGAATTCTGTGCATTGACAGAGTTGAAATGTTGGGTCTAAAAGGAAAACATGAATTTTTGTAAATTTGTAATTCTATGTAGTGGGGAGAAAAAAATTGTCATGCCTGCTTTTTATCTCCTAACTAGCTATACAGGTATTAAAATAAAGGAAACAGTGTTTGTTTGTTTGTTTGTTTGTTTGTTTGTTTGTTTTAAATGTTTCCAATTTTCAAGACAGCTACTCTGTCATCAGAAGAAAACTTTAATACTAAAGCTTATGTTGTTATTGACCCAAGACTCCTCTTAAAATTACTTTTAATGTACTGAAGCTAGCTAAAATTATTTCTTGATTCCTCTCCTATACGTACTGTATCACCTACAGTGGTACAACGATACACATACACCTGTAAAAATAATTGGAAATAAATAAAAATCTGTTATATTCACTAGCACGTTTTGCGCAAAACAGAAACTATGGCAGTTTCTCAGTGTGTTATCATTTTTAGCTGTAGTTAGAGTGTTACCAAGGGTGAGTCACATAATTGATGTGAAGGATATGGCATGGTTGTCTTCTACCAATCTATATTTTGTTAGATAGAAATGTTGAATGAACAGTTCACCTGGACAGATGATTACCCCATGTGAAGAGTAACTACAAATCACTTGTTGAGTATACCCTCATGCAACTCGGATTCCTGTTATTACATATGAATATAACATCGACTAAAGGATATTTAAATTATGCAAAAATAAACATAAACTAATCTCAGCAATTATTTTCTGTGACCCGTACTGCCTATGGATTTTCCTAACAGGCCATGATAAATTTTGCCATGACCTCTGTTTAAGAAGAATATCTATTCCAATTTGTTTTGTATAGCCTGTGTTGAAAATGGAGTAAAATAATTCTCCTATCACCTTTGCCCCACATAAACATACACAACATCTGATATTTCTTGAATTAGTAGGGTAGTATTCTCTGTAATTTAAGAAATTAAATTAGGCTTTAAGGCATGAATTTTACTTAACTATTTGAGTCCTATTAATTTCTTTAACACTGGCAGAAAACAAGTTTAGTGCAGGTAAAAACAATTTGAGGCAGAAAATACAGACATAGATGTGTTTGAACTGAGCCAGAATTTAAAGCATCTATGTATTTTCTGCATTTTGTTTTTCTCCTCTCTTTGAGGTCCTGTAGCTGAAGGTGCCAGTGCAGGGTTAAAAATGGTTTGAAAGAGATTTCAATAAAGCTTAGGAAAGATACGAATCTAAATAGAAGCATAGAACAGTGGAATAAAGTGCTTGCTTTAAATGAAGCATTTTAATAATGATTTGTTCTATAATTTCTCTCTGAATAGCAGAAATGTGCGAAGTAAAAGTAAATCTCTTGCTGTATTCTTTTAAGTGCTTTATTTGAAAATAATGAACACATTATTAAAGAAACATGGGAACATGCATCTAAAGATAAAAGTTTGATTTCAGCCAGTGTCTTGAAATGAGTGTGGTGGAGTAAAAGCAAAACCAGGCCAAATAGTAAAATCCATACTCTGGATAATAAGTTATTATATAGTATATACGCTGTCTATTAGGTATGGTAGTAGCTTCCAGGACCATTAACAAAGAGTGGAGTTAGCCTTGTAATGAAAAAAGGTTTTATTCTCAGCATCTTTTTTTGCATGTTCATCAATGTCAGGTAACATCAATATGGCATTTGCCAGTAAATCTGATTTAGAGCCAGCCTGAGAGTCTTATAATTTATGATCATCTTCTTTGAAATTTTTCCAGATTATAGGAGGAAAGACAGCAAAACTCAGCTGGACTCTGGGACAGCAATTGTGGCATACAAATGTCTTAGTTTTAAAAAGATGGTCTATAAAAGATTTCCCATATACGTATTTATAACTCAGGACCATACACCATGGCAATTTAGCTTCCACCAAAAAAGAATAAAAGACAATTTTACCTGAAATACCCAGAATCTGAGGTATAATGTAGTACCTCTCTTCCTATCCTTCAGTATAATATAGTACCTTTATAATCTCTCTCTCCTTCCCTCAAGCCTCATCTCTAAGAAATCCTAAGAAAGAGGCTCTTTTAAAATGAAGTAATGATCAGATATTGATTACAGAAATAGATATGCCATTTTAAGATATTACCAATGTTGCTGCTCTTTGTTATTGCCAGTCTGCTGGAAAGCTGAAAAGCTCACATAATCATCTCACATCATCTTCCATGCAAAAAGAGCTGAGTTAGTTTAAATACTGTTCCCCATGCAGGAAAAAAATAACTGGACTGACTTTGAAAAGAAATAAAAGAGCAAATAAAATTGTTAGATATTGAGCATTTCTGATGTCTTTCTCTCCTTTTATTCAAGTTCCACTATTTAAGGAACTCCAGCCATTTTTCAGCCTGGAAAACAGACATATCGATATTATTTAATGAAATTGTAGATAATAATTTCATTAATTGAAATAGCATTAACAGTGTTTTACTAGACCAAAATACAACTTAGAAGAGTTCAGTAGTGTTGACTGTCAAGCAATTTCTCTTGTAATATTTGCAATTTTATTTATCAAATTAATACTCTGTTCTATTTAGTTTCACCGTTAAGATATAGTAAGCATCAGAATATTCATTAAATTATCCATATGCATACTTACGGAACTGCACTGCATTGAATGACAGGGATGACAATTCCGTTCTAAAAATCATGGACAACTGTAGTAAGAAATAATAGCAAGCACCTACCACAACACCAAATCAAATCATTGAGAGAAAACAATCCTCTGAGCATAAGTTGCTTTCCACATGTACTTTTTGTTAACCAGAGAGAGTATTTAAGCCACTCTTGGAAGTTAACTTGAGGCTGTTTTATATGACATTTATGACTATATGGTAGCTTGGTTATCTGGAACAAGACCAGGAAACCTCAAATCAAAGGTTTACAAATGCCATATCATACTCTATTGCTTTGTTTTGTTTTATTTAAAAACTAAAGTGTATGCATATAGTGGGCTCTCTGTTCTTCTAGGAGGCATTTATTTATGATGGGGAAACATCTTAGCATTGGTGGGCTGTAATTTATAAAATTGACTACCTAAGTATATCCTAAAATACCACAGGTTAGAATGTTTTCTATTTTGTCTTCTGTCTCTGATTTATCATAATTTCAAATCTGTGTTTTCTCCATAATTTTCCCAATGAACCAGACAAATATAATAACGATCAATTTTAAATTCAACTGCCTAAATCAATAATAGTTTTCTGGAGTGAGCATTTAGTTTAATAAAATTCTGGAATAGAAATGGCTAGTGATTAATTTCACTTTCAGGTACCTTGATTAAAAGTTCTTAAGAAATGTACATGGAAGCTTCCATTGAACAATAATTTTGCTTTTGATGTTGGTTTTGGGGGGGATTTTGAAGGGGGATTATAAATATAGGACCAGAGTATCGTTCTTCATATGTATGTGCTATTTACTACAGGATCACTGAAAATGTTTACTATTTTTACTGAATATGAGGATACCAGTAAACATGAAATATAAGCAGGAATGTACATATACACAGTAAGCATGATCTGCAAACTTTCTTCATGGGAACAAATATAGCCCACAAGACTGCCCACACATGATATCTGCAGCCTCATAAAGCTGAAAATTAATTAACCGTACACTTTCACCCATTTATGTAACTTACTACCTGGGCATTTTTTCAGTAATTTTAGAAAATAGGGTAACATGTCTAGATGTCAAGACAAATTAACGAATTTTTAGCTATTGAAGTAGTCTCTATCGTAACCTCCTTTACCCCGTGACATTTCACAGTGCAAGATATGACTGTATCCCTTTATTGGAAATGTATTTCTAACTTTTAGGTATATTTCATTTACATTTTATCTTTAAACTCTATGAAGTGAAAAATCATTCAAGCAGATTTGTTGAATGTTTATGGTTTTTTAGCAGATAATAGTAGATAATAAGAGGATGTAACTTTGAAGAGGTTAACAGTAAAAATGAATATATTTTGCTTTTTTTTTTACATGCATGCAAATAATTCTGAATGACTATATTGCATACTCTCATACTTTATCAGAATTATACCCCGTGTATCAGTAAGTAATGTGACAAGGGAACTTCTTTATGCCTGATATAAATCAATGATTGCTGCCTTAATTTAAAAGCTGAGTGATGATAAGATGCTGTGACTCAATAAATTTGGCCTTCTAATATTATGCAGAAGAACATAAAACCTGTTTGTGCATCATAATGTAGCAATAACGTATCCCTTCCTAATCACTGGCATACCTATCTTTTCTAGCTTGCCTATAGCATGCATAATAAAAAGTTTGCAAAATGTGGAGAAATTATAATTTTCATATACCTGCATTATGAATCCCCGCAGCTATTACAAAAAATACTAAAATCCTTAAACTACGAGGATAAAATACAATTTACAGAGTACATTTTCTTATTATTGCCTTTGAAGATAGCATCAGTTGTCTACACAGACCTATAAAATGTTTTAAGGGTTGAAAGATACACCTTAATGCACTTATCTTTCCTTTTTTAATAAAAGATAAAACAACAACAACTCTCTGCATGATAAACAAACAAAAGCAAGCAATAACTTACTGCTCGCCTAAGTTGACCTCGGTTTTAAGAATCAAGGATTGCTTTTTGTTGGCTCTGGCATTAGCGAAACTAAATCCCAAAGCATATTCTTAGGTGGTGTGAAGTTGGTCTAATTGTATTCAAGTAAAGTGACACTGATTTGTGCTTGCTGCAGATCAGGGCCCTTGCAGGACTAACCACCTGCCCACGTTTCAGAATTAACTGGGATAAGACTGATGGTTTTGTAACTGTTTAGTAGAGGATTGGCTACCGATTAGTTCTTTTTGACCTTGTCTCTTTAACCTTGTGTGCAGATATCTCAGAGGGAGAAGAAACGGGAGCAGAGAAGGTGGAACAGGGTGATAAGGAGGCTGTGATATTTTCCAGTGCAAGAAATTCATCATTTAATATATATTAAATGTGAACTTGGTGATCTATGGGTGATGTATGGATGTTTCTTTTAGCTTTTCAGAAGTACAGTCCCCTCAAGCTTATAGATCAGCTGGAAAAAGATACAGATTATTGTAATGTATCTCAGACAAGAGCAAAAGGGAGGTTTTTTTTTTTCCTATATTGGAATCACTTCACAAAGAATATTTTTGAGGGGTTTCTTCGATATAAATCACTCCATTCTACTTCAAAGCAACAAATTCAAACAAACTTGCAAAATATACAAACTAGTAAGTTCAGGATACTAATTTAGATATGGTTGTTTACATTCTCACCCCATTTTGGTAAGTGTGAAATGTTGAAAGCAATTGTAGAGACCACAAGCATTTTGGTCCTGGCTTTAAGTAAAAGAAACAGTGTAAAAAGAGAGTTATTGCCTAATTTAACGAACGCTTTTGCAGTGTTCACATTTTCTTTTGAACAGAAGTTTTGTATACTTAAAAAAAAATGTTCACTAGTGGAATATAATAATAAAATCTTTTTTTTTTTTTTTAGCAATATAAGGGAATGAAGGACCTCATAAATATGCTTACAGCTAGTGTTTACAAAATCTGCTAACGATCTCACTAACGGAAGCTAAATTATGGAATGTATGTTGCATCAGGTTTATGCCCAGAGCAGCCATTTTGTAAGGAGTCCCTGATAGATGTTAATTTTTACCTTTGGATCTGCAGTTCTTCAATTAGAAGAATAGGTATTCTGCCAGGGATTTAATCTTTCAGTGGGGGTATTTACATGTAATTTTTTTTTAGTTTTGTTTTGGGTTTTTTTTTGTTTTGTTTTAATTCTGTGAATCTTCTTTACACATGTACATTTCAATTATGAAAAAAAAAATATGTTCTGATGCTTTCAAGCTTAAGTACATAAAACTCTTAGAAGAATCCAAGATACTTAGTTTCTGTTGGTGTGATTCTAAAAGTGTTAAGTATATTTGTATGATGAGGTACTTTTCCACCTTTAGACATTGTTTGTGACCTAGAGCAAGTCAAGTTTTAGTTTGACAGCATAGATAAATAATCACTTTTTTTTCTTTTAGTGCAGCAGCAGAGTTGAACAAAACGACTCAAGTGAAATGTTCTGATTTGATATTGTATGATCCCACTAATGGGAAATACATAGAAAGTATTTGGGGGAGCAAAGCCCTCCCACTGTAAGAGAAAATCAGGTTTGTGACCACCTGAAGAACGTGAACATACAGAAGTCTATGGGACCTGATGAGATGCATCCCAGAGTTGTGAGGGAGTTGGCTGATGTAGTTGCCAAGCCGCTCTTCATTATATTTGAAAAATTATGGCAGTTAGCTGAAGTCCCAAGTGACTGGACAAGGGGAAACATTGCACCCATTTTTAAAAAGGGTAGAAAGGAGGACCCAGGGAACTACTTCCCTGTCAGCCTCACGTCTGTGCCTAGGAAGATCATGGAACAGATCCTCCTAGAAGCTATGCTGAGGCACATGCAGGACAGGGAGGTGATTCGAGACAACCAGCATGTCTTCCCCAAGGGTGAGTCCTGCCTGACCAACCCAGTTGCTTTCTTCTATGACGGAGTGACAACATCAGTGGGCAATGGAATAGCTACAGATGTTATCTATATGGACATCAGTAAGGCCTTTGAGCTGGTGTGTCGTTCCCCCCCCCACTCCTCCCCGGCATCGTTCTCTCTAAATTGGAGGAGAAGGAGCCGGACTAGATGACCTTTAAAGGTCCCTTCCAACCCAAACTATTCTATGATTCCATTTTACAGCAGGTTTCTTTAAAGACTGCAGGACTCAGTGATGGTACTGTTCAAAACAGTAGAGAAATTTCCAATTAATTACGGTTACGAGAAGATCAGGTACAGAGCAGCTAACCTCTATTAGATTTTATTGCTCACCTTTTGGGCTGTTTAAGATACACACTAACTTTCCATTTTCTCTTGCCCTCAAGGGTAAGTGTTTGCAGTATTCATCCTTGATGAATGGTACATGCGATCACAGACTATGACCCATAAACCCTTCCCATTGTGGTTCTGCTGTGAAAGGACTGCACCTTTGCACACTGGGTTACAAAGCTGTCATTTTGAGGACGTCAGCAGCGCCCAAGTGGAGAAAGCAAGTTCCCAAGCAGAGATAAAGATGCCTTGTGTTTTGACTCTGCTCCCATCTCAGTATTATCCTTCCGTTAAATGGGAACACAAAATAATCTTGAGGACCTTATTCTGATATCAGGTAATTGAAGACTAAACTTCGGAGCTCAATTTAAGAAAAGACTTTGACATTTCATGTTGCAGAGACTTAACCTCATTAGAAAGAGGGAGATGACTAGATGTTGTTGTCTAATATTAATTATCTTAAATAGAAAACAAAATTTATTAATTAAAATAGAACAACTTCAATATTACACTGTTAGGTTGGAAGGGACTCACAGCCTGAAATCTAATGGAAAGATAGAAACAGCAGGTTTTTATGCTGCCCTCCATTATTCCAAGAATACTGATCACTTGAATTTTGATGTTTTTATGTTACTGACAAAAAAATGGCATCTCGAATACAGATAATCCCATAAAAAACCTAACCCTGGTAATTCACTTTGCACCAGTGAGAAGCTGGCCATCTCTTGAAAAAGTTTTGGGTTCTAAAAATTTAGACACAATTAAATAGGTACTCTAAGGATTTCAGGTTTTTTAACTCCGAATCCCTTCCTTTGCCTATCCATTTATTTTCATCCATGAAAGTCAATAAATCCTAGCCATTACATTTTTATTCTCATTAATTACAAAGTAAATATATAGTTTTAGAAGAGATTTCCCATTCATCAGGTTATCATCCTTCAGGCACTACAGTTTTAGAATCATACCATATTCAAAAGCAAATATTTATTTTAGTCTTCTGTGCTGCTTTATTTCTCAAAATATTGTGACAAGCCTTGGAGAATAAGGTGGTTTCTGAAAAGGAAGTATGAATGTAAAAACTATGCATACATAATGAGATAAGATTAAACCTACAGAAGACAAAGGTAATGGAATAAGAAAGAATTCAGCTGGGATGCAAAAATACTTTACATTGATAACTGGGAAGGAAATAACTTCTGGGTGGATTTTTGAGATACATTTCTTATGTTAACTTTCTGAGAATATTTGGGGATGCAATTTATAAATATGTTAGCAGGGTTGGTATTGGCAAGTACATATATGTTCCTAACAAATGCTAGAAAGAAAATGCTAGATAATGCCCACTAAAATGATGAAGAAGATTGGAAGTGAAATGAAAATCTGCAAATTCCAACAGTAAATGTGTACTGAGTTCATTAGATACCTATAGATTTCCATGTATAATAAGGACTCATAAACACAAACCTACATTTATGCTCATTGTTAAACTTTTCTTTCTTAAAATAGTCCCAACCACTCACCGAGGGATTCCTTTGCCACAGAAAATCTACCGTTACATATTTTTACAGGATGACTCATTGATTTATCTTCCTGTACTTCACTTCACTTCTTGTGTGAAATCTGCACAGCAATTAGCTGCTGAGGTTTCTGACTGTTTTCTCTTTCACATTTTCCTTTTGAGGATTCCCTTCAGCCTTAGCTGGATTTAATGTATTTCTTTCTGGAGCTCTTAAGCTGCAGATATGAAGGGAAGACTTAACATTATCATAGTGTGTCTTCCAATAAGTCTAGTCCAAATATGTATGGGAAAATAAACTCTTAGTAACATCAGTGATATAACAGACTGGTTTGGACTTATATGTATTTTTTAAAACTCAAGAATTTGGATGTCCAGATATATTTAGGGATGCCTACATGCACATCCACAGTCAACAATTAGAGGTCAGACTGCTGAAATCACTGCAAGATGTTTTAAATTATTTCAGTGTCTATTGCAGTGGAGATGTGGTTAAATGGTAAGGTTTTGTTTTTTTTTTCTAAAGGTATTGACTTAAAAAATGCATAGTTTTTCAAATCTACTGAATGTTCACAGTTCTGATTGATTTCAGTCAGTATATCCCTGCAGAAAATCCTGCCAAATATTCATTGATGCTAAGGTGACAATTCTTAGACTTCTTTAAAATATTTAATAGAAAAACATTACAGTGGAACTCTTGATGAGGCTGGGTTGACCGCATATCTCCCAATAAAAGTGTGCCCTTTTTGATGAAAAGAAGTGATGTAGCATGGGAATTCATAATAATAGTGGATTATAGCAACTGGGAACATGTCTTAGAGAAGAGGATGGCTACCCGAGGCAAGCAGACTGCTGTTCCCAGATCCACTGCAACAGCACATCCAATTAAATGTTTTGAAAGACTGCAAGTATTTTAAATTAGTGCATTCATTTTTTATAAGAAATGGAAGATCTTACATCAAATCAGATTTTTATATGGAGGTATAAAACATAAAAAACTATATAAAAATGGCAAAAGCAATTTCCATTTCCTATTTCTGAGGATTTTGGGGGTGAGAGGAGGTGTTTGTTTTTTTTATCACAGTACTAGAGTTGGGTGTCTATAAGAAAAAGTACAGTAATATACTCTTAAGCTGAAAAACATACATGTTTAGTTTTTATATGAGAAATTGTATAGCATAGGCAGATATGCATTGATAACTCCATGCCTAAAGTCCTCAGTAAGAAACAGAGGTGTTCCGGAACCTGAATAAAGTCATCTCCCAGGTTTGGGGCTCTGAAGAAGAGGACAGAATGCACCAGATGGAGAAACAGCTGGTTTATGTGCAGCAGGAGAAAGGTGCTTTGTTTTTCTGCTTGTTTTAAACTCTTTATATATTTTTGTGTGTGTGTGTGTGTAACTAAATATTTGAGAACTTGCACTGAATAATAGATGCTTGAGAAGATGCTTACTAACAAAAGACCCTTTGTTTTGCTGGACAGGAATCAGTTTCAATCGTCTACACACCTTTAAGTGCTTCCTGCGGATCTGTGCCCAACACACACCTATATTATTTCTGATACCTCCCAGAGTTCAAACAACACTAGAAATAGAAAATATTTACAAGGACAGATGTATTTGGCAGCCTTGTTGGATCAGAGGATATAGTCAGATGGAAACATCATAGAATCATAGGATGGTTTGGGTTGGAAGGGACCTTAAAGACCATCGAGTTCCAACCCCCTGCCATGGGCAGGGGCACCTCCCAGTACACCACTAGATGTTCATTTCCTCCCTGATCAAGGACTCAATAGTTAGATTAGATACTCTGGCACTTTAATCTCATCTTTGAAAAAAACAAAAAGAGGAATTCATCATTATGATATATTAGGGGTCATAACTCATATGGATCACAGCAATGTAGGTATCCATAGGTCTGAACATATGAACCTATAAAACAGATAGAATGTGTCTACATCAGGAAAATGTAACAGTCTCTGCTGAGTCAATGCAGCATCTGCAGCAGGAAGAAAAGGAGAGAGAACGGTTAATAATAAAGTGGTAAAGACTGGAGATGTGCTTTACTCTTTACATAAATGCAATTGTCATGATCTAATTCCAAGAGGTTGGCAAGACAAAGTATTTCAGAATTGCTATGATAAATGCCCTGAAGCTTGCAGCTTCGTGTGCCTGACATACATCATTAGTGCGAACGGGTACCGCTATGTAACAATTAAGGAAATGTGCCAGAAAAGTAGACATCTGGGTCTGATATTGCCAGGGAAAGAAGGCTGCCTGCTTAGCTATAGTATACTTAACGTCGCAAGACAAAGTTGTTCATGATCTTGCAGATTGGAGGCCATCTGGAAGAGGGCTGTGGGAGAACAGATAATTAATCAAGTTGAGAAATATTCGCACTTTATGGAAGCCATTGCCCTTTGCAATGAAATCTAGTTCCATCACAGGTGGGAACAAATATAAATGTACACTGGAAAGTGAAGGTGCGAACGTGGAGCCAAACACATTTGCTGGGGAATGGAGAATTGAAATCCTGGCAACTGAGCCATCAGCTTCAGCAGACATGGGCTGCAGAGGCTGGCATCGTTTGTCATGAAATTATAAACAGCAGTGAGTTTATAAGGTGATTGAGCCCTGTGCTTGGAAGCAAACAGCTGCTTTATTTTAAGAAATCAATGTTTTCTATCTGTCTACCTGCCCCACAGTGACACATTCCCACTTCCTAAGCGGAGGGAGTAGAAGTGAGCCCCGAGCCAACTCTAAAAACAAGGTATGTGGTTTCCTGTGAAGGGAGAGGGCTGGCAGCAACAAAACAACTCTGGTCTACAGCAGTGTCCTGGAAAGCCTGTCTGGCTGCTGATGCTGTGGTGGTGTGGCATGATGCCCTGCGTTGGGCAGTTAGGAGACAATGGCAGAAACGATTCCTTCTAGAAGGAATCATCAACCTCAGCTGCTGCAGTGAGTAGCTGGGCTCGTCTACTATTTCTTACCAGTTTCCTCTCAGCTGCTTCTTCTCCCTTCTTATCTTCCAACACAGGAGTAACTCAATAGTAGCCAAGCCCTTGTCACTGTGGCAATAAAATTTGGCTTTTTGCTTCCTGTTCAGAAATCTTTGCATCATTTCTGAGTGAGTTAGTAAGTGCCTTGCAGTGATCAGCACTTATGTGTTTTAGCACAATGCCTCCTGCAGTTACACTTTCAACGAAGATTTGAGATGGAGAAATGGGCTGAGCTGTGGTATTGTAACCCATTTTGTTTTGCAAGAAAGCAGCTGGGGGACCAAAATATCTTAATAGGCCACAGTGATTTTGTTGGATATGTTAAATCACATAAGCTGGACCAAAAAAAGTCAAATAAATGACATATTTGGCAACCTGAAGGCACTTGATTTAAGAATAACTCTTTTTTTAATAGACCAAAACATTTACAAACTAAGCTTTGGCATTTTAAAATTTATATATTTGCAATTTTCATTTGAGTACTTTTTCTGTTAATTAAATTAATTTAAAATCTAAAACCATACTTAAATATCAAAACAAGGAACCCTTTGCTTGTGCCATAGAAATTTTTTCATTTTTGCAATTTAAAATATTGACATTCCTCATTTGTTCCAGGAGAGAGTTATTTTTTTAATTTCAGAATAGCTAATAAACTAGAAAATCAATTTCCTCCCCTAATAGAGAACACTGTGAGGAACACTGAAAGAATAAAGAGAAAGAGGGCATCTGCTGGCTTTTTAAAAAGTCTTCTAGCTTGAGCTAGAATGCTTTAACAACTGGCACAGAAGTCATGGATGCCATTGATTTTCATGCTTCTTTCAGCTCTTAATGTGATTGTACACAAGCGAATATGAGAGCAATAAAACCACACAAACTTCATTGAAAGTTTCCTATTTAAATCTGGTATTTCAAGGGAAGTTAAAAAATTTGTCAGTAATGGGAATAATGTGAAGGGCCTCATGTCTAGTGCGTAAAACTTTTAAGGAATCATCTCTTTTTTAAAATGTCAGGTTTTGGTTAAATATAAAGAAAATATGCTCTGGGATCTACCCTACTTCACACTGAGTGCAGTAATGGAACACGTTCTCTTCTTATTTATTATAAGCAGGAAACCCAAGAAATCATTTCAGACAGAGAGAAATGCCTGTAATTTTTGACATTTTCTGTACCATGATTCGATGTTTATGATCTTCTCTGGAAGGAATATTTACCTTAAAAACCACCACAGAAAATCACAGACCTCAAAAATCAAAGGAAAAGACATGGATATCAAAACCTGAAGGCACAGTGGTATATAAAAAAGGAATTAAAATAAGTGAAAAAAAAGAGAGCATTTCATTGCTAATTAAAAAACTTCCACATTTAAAGGCCAAGTAATGGAATCTCTACTGATGAGGAAATGTGTATGTATGAACAGATGTAAAGAAAGTAATTATATGTCTTGTTATATTTCATCTAATTAGGAATTATGATGACTTTAAAGTATGTGTTTAGGAAGAAATATGGCTAAAATAAAACCCTGAAGTATGTACTCTGACCAATGCATTAGATTCAGGACAAATGGAAGCTTTTCTGTGGCCCTTGTGTAAATTACCTTGCAAATACAGAACAGACCTGAACACTGTTCTTCCTCTGTGCAAGAATAACCTACAAAAACAAAGCTGCTGAAACGCATATTAACACAGTACAAACAAGATACAGTACAATGTTTCAATAAAGGAGGAATTATGTTGTAAAAGAGATTATGTCCTGTTATAAAAAAATCAGAATATCATTAATTTATCTGTAAAGAAAGACGTGAGTGTATATGAGTGTTGGCATTTTTAATCACTTTCTTTCTTTTATAATGATAATATTTTTGCTTCGTTAATTAAATCAATATCTGTGGTGTAGTGCTAACAGAGAAAACAGGAGGAAAACGGTGATGATTGGGTGGCTGATGGCTATTTTACACTCACTGTAGATTCTCTGCTGGTAGGGAAGACTCTGGCCAGCTGAGTTTAGTCATGTTGCAGAGCCAGGGCAAAATGCATGCAGCTTGAGAGATAATCAAGATTAATGACTAACAATGTGCAAGTGCAGGGTTTTTTTGGGTGCTTTGTTTGTTTGCTTGGTACTTTTTCTCCCCATTGCATTTTTAAATTGATTTGCAAATTATTTTATCTGGGGTAGCAAAACACTCTCAAAGGACAAAGTTAAAATTCAGTGTGCGTACAAAGTCCTCCATCTTGGACTGGAGAAAGAGGTGCCCCTTAAGAGATTCTCTCTCTTACTCATTTATGCTTTCATCATCTTTCTAGCAATGCAATTTTGTCAGTGATAATACTGCCTCTGACTTCTGCTGCATAAATGCATAGCATCGGTTCCTAGGAAGCAGCCAGCCAGTTGTGAAGTGTGCTCCAGAAAGGTCAGAGCAGAATTAAAGTTCTGGTGTTTTACCATTAGCTTGGTACAGAGCCAAAATATTTTGGAAAACTACTTTTTTTCCACTGAAACTGGATGTGGTTCCCGCAGGAGAGGTCTGAATAGGCTTGATCTTCCCAGCAACCTACCCTTTCCATGCCCTCTCCAGGGAGTAGTGGCCATTAATGTGAAGGAGAGATGGGATTGTGGGACAGATGCGTTGTGCTCTGGGGGCTCAGGGACCTGTTTTGGGTCCCGCTGCTAACACAGGTGACAAGTCTGGTAGCACATCTTAATTCCTTCATGCCTTACTGTCCCTCGCTGGGATGTTAAGGTGCATAAGAGCACACCTTGCTTCTAGCAAATGCTTGGAATTTACCTTGAGGATTAGTGCTAGTTGTAGGGTGACCTAGCGATGGCACCACACAGTTTAGGTATGTCCACATCTGCACCAGTGTGTGCACGTGTGTGTGCACGTTTGTTTGCACGTGTGTGTGCACGCACAGACATAAGGAACTTCACAGCCTTTGGAACAAGGTGACCATAGAGTAAGGCACCAGGTTCCTCTTTCATTCACTAATCACTTTGGGATTCCATTTGTGTGTGTGTGTTTAGTGTCATGCAACAGTAGGTAGATGCTTCTTGTTTCTCTAAGAGGGTCAAAGTGATTTTTTATTGTGAAATATAAAATCTTAAAGAAAAGGTAAATATAAACAGGCGAGCTTGCTTTTGCACAACTCACAAGAAATTACTTTCTCCTGCTAAAGGATTATTATATCTTGATAGTGGAAAGTGGAAGAATATTTAAGGCCTGCTTAATGAAAAAATTAATTGCCTGATAACATTTTTGCATAGTTGCAGTGGAAGAGTACAAACCGTACCATTTCTACATTTATCAAACTGCCTTGTGACCTGCATGTAATAAAACTTGACCACAGTTATGAATACAAAAGTAAATAAAAAACTGAGTTAATTTATAGGTAAAACCCAATAGATTTCTGATAACTTTTTACAAAATCCACAATCATTTCCTCTAAGTATGGGCTTTTTTAGTTAATAGTGGAGTTATGTGAGAATGTAGGTAAATACCTGTCAGTTATGTGGTGCATTGTATGATGGGTTTGGGGTATGCCATGAAGATGAAATGCAGTATTCATTGTAGGAATTCAATACAGCAGTATTATGTGGATGTGAAGTATAGCCATGTGTATAACAACGTGCAATGGGAAAAGGAAAGCTCCTATTACAGACAGCCCTTACTGACTTCGGTCACCAACATGCTGGTTAGTAACACGTCAGCAAGAGCACAGCATCCGAATAAAAAGCTTAATACAGCCACCATCTCAGCATGAAGTAAAATGCAGCTTGGATGCTTATAAAGCTTTAGGAAATATTAGATACCAATAAAAAAAACTGCATCTGAACTTCCCGACCAGTGAAGGTCCTCTGTGACCTATCTCAGCTAAATGCACTTCTTTACAATATGTAACTTAGAGGAAAGTTTTGCTTATAGGGATTTCCTACATGCTTAAAAAATCAGAGTAGGTAAAAACATTAGATGCTGGGAATGAATGCTTCTTTTGGATTGTTTAGTATTTTAACATCCAACTTGAAAACATACACAGATGCGTTTTGTAAGGGTAGTTGCCCCTATGGGAATAGTTAAATTAAAGATAGGGGGGGTTAATAAAACAACAAAGGCATTTTTAGTCATGCCACAGCACTGGGTAGATGTTTGTGAGGTCCTTAAGTATTATACACATGTGCTGTTGAGAGTCTCGAGCAGGCAGTAACTCTCAGGACGTAGGCTCCCTGTCTGGGACGTTTCTTGTCTCACCCGATTCCCAGGACTACTGACCATACCTGGACTCCACAGTAGTTCACGAATATTTTGGTGTGCTGGATTTACAATGCACTCCCCAAGTCTTCTGTTAGTTGTAAGATGACATCCAGATTTTCTGAGAGACTTTAACCACAATTACCCTTTACTTTAAATAGCACAGAAAACAGTCGTAGCCAAAATAATAAACATATCATTCTGTATGGTTTTGTCTGTCAGGAAATTGGTCAGTGAGTCAAAGTCCTCTAGGAGTCTTTTTTGCCTGGTACACCATTTCTCCCCTAAATCATAGAACCAGAGATTCTCATCTACACATTGATTACCCCTTTATTTTCCTGTTCAAACACCCAGAGGGTAAAAGACACTTTATTTTTCAACTCTTACATATCCCATTGTCTTATGATCCTCTAGTCAGCCTATTGAGGTACTTAAGTTCTTTCCTTACTTGCTGGCTACCAGCCCACAGGGCAGAATAAGACTGATTTATCTACAGAACTGCACAGTTAAATCTATTCAAATGTCATTGAGCCCAGATAGTTCACCCTTCCGACCTAGACCTGGTAGCATGCCACACATTAGTCCATTGGCTGCCTTTTCCTCAATCCCAGAGACTATCCCTGAACAGAAGTTAATCCCTTGAAGTCAGTTAAGCAACCAAGATCACACAGTTACACTAAGTGACACTTAATATTTCATAAAAATGCTGCAAAAAAGAAATCCCCTATGGTGTCCAACAGCTGACATTTGTTGGAATAATTTATGCCTGGGCTTCTGAAGGTGTTCAGTGGGGAGAGGTCTGCCCGCATGAGACTTTAAACATATTTTGTCTAATTCAGACGTCTTTAAACATTCCTCAAAGGCTCCAGGTTTGCCTGTGAGGCCATCATTTCTGCAGGATTTGGGAGTCCAGTGGTAAGTAATGAGTTAGCATATTCAGCAGCGAGAAGTGCAGTCTTAGGCTTATTCTTTTCATCACGCTTGTCCTAGCTGTGTTGTAATGAACTGTAAGCTAATTTGCATTTCCAGCTCTTTCTGGGGTTGTGTTTTCTATGAAGTTCCACTTGGCTTTTAAGTCTTAGCATTCCTTCTCTTCCGTCACATCCTTTTCCCCAGTGCTCATTCCTTCTCTTGACGAGACAGACCAGGCAACCAGTTCGCTGTGACAGGAGGGTTAGAAAATGTCAAGGGTCTCTCTCAAAATGACATGAGGGCCCTGAGAAGAGTAGCCTGGTGGCTGTAGGCTTTTAAGTGGTTGGGTGACCATATGAGTCCTTCTGTCTTCATCAGTGTCTCTGCAGAAGGATATGATGATCATGGGAGTAAACTGTGGGACGCAATCTGAGTGTCTTAAAATTGCAAATACTCAGAACATCAGATGCATGTTCCCATTATAGAAATTGCCCCATAACGTGGAATTTGGCTTCAGAGATTATTCAAAATGCTGAGTAGGACCTCCTGAATGAGTAGATCCGTTGCTGTAGCACCTGCAAATTATGAGGTGCCTATTCAAACATATCCGCACCCCAGTTTTACTTGGTTTGAAATTTTGGGAAGCAGTAGCAATGTGTCATTCTGGAGTATATTTTGGGAGTCAGGAAAATGAAAACACATATCCAATGTTTTAATCTTTGATTAAAATTAATAGTAACATTTCTGTTGGCATCGATGATTTCAGTTTTTAGCAGAAGATGTGGTGTTCTGATGTATTTAGGCTCTTGTTGTCTAATGTCCTGCCTGCATAGAAATTCCATTTTTAATTTTAAAAGCACTCTGTCTCTAAGAACAGCAAAAGTACACATAGATCAAAGTGAGAGTTATTTATCTGGACATTTTTCTCCTCCATTGTCTGTGGGCACACTGCAGAAAGTAGAAAGGATAAATTAAAGAGAGCTTGACTTAAGCTACAACTGATTTTAATTTTGTAATATCTAAATGTGAGGCACAAAATGTTTGCAGTCAAAACCAGCCTTGTTCCAAACTGGGAGCAAAATTACAGTGAATAATATTAAATAATTCTGGCTTTTTGTATGAAGAAAGTTAAAAAATGCTGAATAACAGGAGAAACGTTTTATTATTTTCAAGGCTTTATTTAATGAAGGACTTAGAACAGAGAAGAAATATCGAATTGGGAACACCTACTATCTTGAGGTACTGAACCAAAGGAGAGGCTCAGTGGCAAAGTTTAGCTCTAGTTTTTCGATGCAATTATATCTGAAAATCCAAATTTTTCTGTTTTCCTCTCACCCACTGTCTTCCTCTCACAGTGGTCAGGCTGATTTATCTCATATTCAGTAGATCTTGGAGAGAATCCAGGACCACCCACAGGTTATTCCAAATTCAAGAGAACAACTTATTTTCCTCCCAGAGAAACAACATTTTCTAAAACTAAAATTTATTGCTTCATTATTTAGGAATCAAGAACTCTAAACGAGAAATTCTGAAAAGATAAAGCAAAGACAGGAAGGAGGAATATTTTGCCACTAATTAATTTGATTTCAAAAAGGGAAAATAGAACCAAACAATGATTAGGAGAATTGCCTAGTACTTCCAGCCCACCCAGAAATTCTCTTTCCATGTTTATAGCAGGGAGAAGTATAACTAATTCTACATGAATTTGAAAGAAGAGGAGGAAGAAACTCATATTTTAACCCCTCTATGTGAGACTTAAGAAGTTAAATACTCTTAAAACTTGTGAGTAAAAAGAGGCACCATAAATTGTCCTGTGGCAGTTTTTGTCCTCATCCATTAAATAAACAAACAAGAGAATGGGTAGTATTGAAAAGAAAATAGGTTGAAGTATAGGTAAGAAGCAAAAAAATCGCATATAATTTTCTGATATATTAAGCAACAGTACTGGCATACTGTCAAGTAGTAGAATTACATAGAATATAAACCTATACATGCTAAAAACAGACAGGTTTTTTTTTTCTGGTATCTAATTCTTGTTGCTTTTAGTTCAAGACTGGAACTTAGAAGAACACTCCATACCTCAATGTAAGTAGGAGTTTCCTGCAAAACAGTGTGCTTATCGCACAGTACGTTGATATTGGTCTAATTCCATGTCTTGCTTGGCCAGTTCACAGATCAGCTAGCATGAACCAAAGGGATGTGGCAACTAGTATAACTTGTAGAGAATATTTTTTTTTTTTGAGAAAAGTAGAGGCAGAGATGATGTGCAGCGCACGCTGCCAAGGTACTGTGCAAAACTTGTCGTGAGTGGACATAAGTTTGAGTACACTCGTGTAAAACACCAGCACATGATGTAATCACCTGCCTGCTCTTCTCTCAAGAGTTGGCATTTAGACTGGAAGGGTAAGGGAATTGTATTGGAACCAAAGACAATCCCACCCTGAAGCCCTGGCAGTGCACACCACTGTTGCCCAAGAATGGATTGCTCACTGCTGTGGGCAGGCCTCTGTGTGGGAGCTTTTTTGATGCTGATCCTCAAAACTTCAAGCTTCACCTTACTTTTTCTTGTGTTTCAGACAGCTTCTAACATTGTTGGTGCCCTGTGTACAGAACCAGTGGCTTTCATGAGTGGAGGTCCCATGGCAGGGAAGGTTTGTCACTCACATCTGAGAATGAGGTTGATTATTTGGCAGCAAGGTGAATGTGGCTGATCCTACTCTCAGGGGTTTGCTTATGGCTGAGATGAGACTAAGAGCTGATCCTAGGCCTCCCTGTGCTGCCTGGGGGGACACGATGCCACATGAGACAGACCAGGCACAGCACACAAGACATAAATACTGAGAACTGACTTTACTATTTACAGAGAACCAGGCCATCAAGGCCATCAGCTGATGAAAGTTGCTCCAATAACCTCAATGGAGCTCTGCGGATTTATGAGTTGGGAGATTAGTTTTAAATCCTACTGTATCCTGAAGAGGAAAACAGGGCATGAAAAGAGGTCCAATAGGTGGGTCATTGGACCTGAGACTAAACTACCAAGGGTAGATGAAACATAGTCAAAGGAGCCTTAGGGTAACAAGCCCAGAAAAAGAGAATCCTCTTGTTTGGAGACAGCCAGAAGACAGCTGATTTAGATAAAAAGCTGTGCCTGACTTGAGTTCAAATCTTTGTGTTTAATTCAGATCTTTCAGTTCAAAGCTGAGCCAGGCTAACAGAAAGGTATGAGGCACAAGCTGGAAGTTACGTTAGATTCATTTTAATGCACATAATACATCTTCTAGATGAATAATGCTTCAGATACTTTAAGTAAATTTGATTAATTAGCTGCCTAATGACATTCTACTGTTTCTTATATGTCTAATTTTGTTTTAGAGCTAGTAGAAGAGCAGAGGACTGAGACACCAGCTCTCATCTTGGCTGTATTACAAATCAGTTACAAGTGCAACCTGCAACTCAAAACCACACAGCTGATTTACAATTATGCAAGCAAGCACTTCAGCTAATTGTATAATGATACCTAAATTACTGAGGTACAGTGACATTCACTTGTTATGCTCCAGGATACTAGTAGAAAAAAAAAATGTCAAAATGTATCATTTTAGTGTACAATGGGACACATAGCTGAAAGAGAGATAATAAATCCTTAATTAGTATCAAACTGGGCTGAGTTGTCTCTCTGGCCATTACAAATTAAACACTCACAAACACTTATCGGTCATTACTTTTCTTTTTGTACACTTCAAAACTGGTAGCCTACAGAGGTGTTTTAAGTGTAATTATTATTACATAGTGGAACTTAAACACCTACTACTCTTATTTTAATTTTTTCAAAACCAAAAGTAGTGCTTCATCTTGCCTCCTGCTTGTGAGCACCTTTCTGTTTATGCTTTTAAACAATCATTTCTCAACCAGCAGCATTCTTTCCTCTGTGCTACTGGTTTCCACCAATGACAATAGCAACAGTCCTTGTACAAAAAACATATACCTTTAAGAAAATTATGATAATGCCCCAAACACTGTGCATTTATTTGTCACATACAGTTTTTCTTAAGTAAAAAGATAGTACCTTTTTGTTGTAAGGCAAAAAATAAGTTTCTCACTGAGGGTCCAAAGCACATGAATCTGTAGGCAATTTAGGCTATGATTATAGAAGAAGATCAGGAAAAAGAAAATAAAAGAATATTATCATTACACTAAACTATGTATTTTGGAAAATAGATGTTAGAAATGGAAAGTGCTAACAATAGCAGAAAAATAATATAAAAATAAAATCTTTTGACTACTGGGAAACCTCTTGTGGCAGAAAACCTGAGTATTGTCTTTCAAGTTTTTAACGTTAACTCTTTCCTTCTAATCTGCAAACAAACCCAAATTTTTCAATATTCTCCTGCAGATCACCCTGCCTGAAAAGGTCCTGTGTCCTGACTAGGAGGAAATAACTGTTAACTGCACAGAACAAAAGATCTCTTCCATTGTAACTGTTCTAATTAGAAGTGATCAGGTAATGAATTAGATGCAGAAGCAAACAAGCTGTGGAGAATTCAGATGAGCTGTTTTCTCAACTGAATTCAAAGCCCTCAACGGCTGAATGAAAATGTGTTATCCCAAAGCAGGTGCATAGGCATGGAGCCCTCAGCATATAAAAAATATACGAGGGGTAGTTGCTTAGTGGTTCAAGGCAACTGTGTCCCCTCCCGAGCCAGAACTCCCACAGCGACCGGCACAGGCAGATGATGCTGGCTTAGTGGCTATGAGTCTATGAAGGAAGGGAAGAGAGGAAATAAAGGGGTATGTTGATTCAGAGTATCTTCTCTTTGTCCATTTTTGCTAGGTTTCCTATAAATCCCTGGCAGATGGTGAAGCTTACCTTGCCAGTATAAAACATAAGAGCATCTAGCAATATAAATAAGATTTATCCCGCCATTGAGGTAAACTGTGTCCTACATTCCCTCAGGATTCAGTAGCACTTAACTGATGCCGAGTGACACTGCTTGTACCTAACAGGGTGTTCTTTGGCTAAGGAGAAAGAACAGATAAAGAGAACAAAACAGATCATTTTCCTATAGTGTATCACTGTCATGCATAGGCTGGTTGTTCTTTAGGGAAAAAAAAAAAAAAAAAAAAGGTGCTCATATCAGTGGGATCACTCAAAGAATAAGTTGCTTTGAGGAAGGGATCAGCATCTGGCTCTGTTCTAACTACCCTAACCCACAAAGAAATGGCTGTCATGAAATGAACAGATGTGCTTGGAAAACCGAAGCCAAATTCTCATCAGACCTATGCAACTCTATTAGCTTCAGCAGAGCTATACAGGAGTAAGTGAGTGAAAATTAACTTTGGGTCTTCGCCACAAATACTTCAGATACTTGGGTGGAATTCTGGATAAGTTTAACTGTGGCTTAAATAGTATACAATTCTGCTATGTAAAACAGAAAAGAGTTTAGCCATTTGTTGGAAAATAGCTGCACATGAACACCCGTCTGTTACTACCAAACTCTAAACACAACTGTGTTTTGTTGATGTTTTAATTCATGTGTATGGCTGTAATGTGCAAGAGCAATCTCCTCCAAATCGTTACTATAATTAATGAGAGTGCTATGGTTTTAGGTTTGAATCAGGAATCTGCCATTTGAATGATAGTACCAACTGATTTGGAGACAGTAATATCATCTGATGCTGTGCATGAGGAACATGCTCAGCTGGAGAAGCTTTGAAGCAGTCTGAGTAGGAGAGTGAAATTCTGTGGTATAATTAGTCTGGAAAATAAAGACTGTCTTAGTCAAAGATGCTATCACACTTAATCATTTCAGTTGTGTTTTTATTATGTATCATTGAAATCTAGAGGAAAAGCAAAGACAAGTATTCCCTGCGGGACAGATGCTGCTGTCATTCTTGATACAAAGCCTCTACAGGCTTTTGTAGGCATTTCCAGTTAAAAGAGATGACGGAATAGGGAATGGCTCTGTCTGTGATCTGTGCATGATGACAGGCAACAGAAGAGTTAACACCAGAAACCTCTTTCAGTGGGGATTATGCTGATTCAGCCACATCACTTCTGCAGTACTGATAAACAACTTAACGGTGTTGAAATCACACATGATGTTTTCTTCTTGCCTCTACCACAAAGCAGTAGGGACCACCCAACTCAGCACCGCAGTTGTGTTGGATGTACGCATATTTGCTTTCAGATATAATGAAACAATTTAACACAAAATGTGTTTCAGAACACAGTCCTCTATGATAATGACGCTTGGGAACCGCGCGATGGGCTGAGCAGTCGATGGTATGAGTGAGTGGGAAGCCGCTTTCAGCAACATAAACTGTTAAGAAGAGGTAAGTCTGAAATGTGGGCCTATGAAATCCAGAAAATAACCACAAATTTTAGGGCCATATACTGAAACAGGCTGGGGTTTCAGAATAGAAGCTGATGAAGATGACAGGGACTGAGGAGACCACAGCAACAGAAGATGAAGTGAAAAGCACAACTTCTTTACAAAAAAATTCACTGTATTAAACCCAATGATAGATAGTACATGGTTGATATGTGAACAGTCAAATCAAAGGCATAAATCGCACTTTCCACTTAACATACAATCCCTGTGTACATTTTAATTGTCTCTCATTATTAAAAGCCAATTTCCTTCAGTGTTGGAAACTATAAGGAAAATAATTAGAAAAAGAATGGAATGCAAAATTGCAGGAGCCATGTATGAGAAGCAGTACCTAACCAAAACACCACTACACAATTCAAAAGCAGTAAAAGCATTGGGCATTTAGGGCTTTTTTTTTTTTGACTGCAAATGTCAAAGTGAGAACAGGACTACAGAAAAAAATATAGAAGAGTTCAGACTGTAAATTAATCAGAAAGTGATCTATAACCCCTGAAAATCTTGTAGAAAAGATAGGGAGACATTTTCCTTAAGGTGACTCAGAACTATGGTTGGAAGCTGTCCTTGTCGTTCAGAGAGGCTACTGCTATTGCAGGGCTGAGGATGAGCTGACGCTGGAATTTGCCTTGGCCGATATTAAGGACCACATATCATCCTGTGCTAAAGATTGAATGAGATTCTCAGATGAAAGGAGGATCTTATTTATATCAGCAATGTCATAGTAGTGTGGTTGTAGCTGCTATGGACTGAGGCTATAAGTTACCCTGCCAGCTTGTCTTCCCCTGCTACAGCTATATCAGACTTGCCTAAGAAATGTACTACTTCTGACAAACTTTGCATGCTCTACATCAGCCATGCAGTGAGTGCCTCATATTTGCAGCCACTAGCTGTATTTAATCATGCAAGAAAGACTAATTCCCCACTACTCTGTGATAGTTATATACATCTCAGCTTTTGCGATGAATTATGTGTTTACTGTAACATTTTTTCATATCCTCCCTCTGAATCAGTTTGTGCTTTAATGGCCACACAGACTGCTCTTTATGTACATCTTCCTTCTCAAGGAGTCTGTGGGGAGGCTTTGTAGTTCCACATCTGTTTTTACACATTCTTCTCTTTCTGTTTCTCTTTCATACCAAAAGAACATATGCAAAAAAAAAAAAAAAAAAAAGGCAAAAAAGGACAAGAAATCTGTGTACGTCTCTTTTCCCCCTCTCTCTCTTCTAACACCCCTCTCCCCTGTTTTATTAAGATTCAGAATTGTTACCATCCAGATGATCCAACTGCACTCTGGCAGTCTTACGTATGCATGTCTCATGGATTCACTGCCCAGTCTTGTTCAGATTTTGTAAATAGACCAAATGCTCTTTTCTGAAGGAAATGGTGGTGCTGTGAAATGAAGATGCATTTATCTATGCCATGTAGAATGGGATTTACCTGAGTGATAGTGGAACTCTGCCCTGTGAAACCACCTCTGACTGTAAGCACTAGTTCAGGACAGGAAGCTTTCAGGCAGTATGACAGTGTGTTATGTCACAACTGAGGTTTTCTAAGTGATGTTATAGATGCACCCAACCCTATCTCTGCTGTTTGAAATGACTTCTGGCTGAAATGTCCATGACATTTTGGCTTGCATTAGAGTTTCCTGGTTAGTTCCATAGCCTCAAAATGAATATTCTTTTTTGTACTTAAAAATTATTATTTTCTAATAAGGAAATCCCAGTCATATTTATTTGTGGGTGCCAGCATGTAGGGGTAGCTTATGAGACTGACTTCAACTCCATTAAAACCAATGGCGATTGTAGAGCACTTTTAGTGTACAGGCTCCAACTTTGCCAGTGGTTTTACATGTGAGAGAGATGTGCCTCTTCACATCTAACTATATCCATGAAAGGAGGGAGGTTTTCACCCAACATCCTTGTTTAGCACTTTTTACAAGCACTTATGGGTGGCTCCTCAGACCAACACACTCATACATATGGATCTCATTTTTTGGTGGATTATGCAGAAGTAATGAAAGCTCTGTTTATGGACACACACTTAATTCTCCGTTAAGCAGAATATCTTTAAAAGCCAAGCGCTGCCTTGCTTGCTTGCCCAGGATTTTGGTAGAAAGCACTTAATATCATAGAATCATAGAATACTTTGGGTTGGGAGTGACCTTTAAAGGTCATCTAATCCAACCCCCCTGCAATGCGCAGGGACATCTTCAACTAGATCAGGTTGCTCAGATCCCCATCCAACCTGACCTGGAATGTTTCTAGGGATGGGGCATCTACTACCTCTGTGAGCAACCTGGGCCAGTGTCTCACCACCCTCAGAGCAAAGAATTTGTTTTTTCTATCTAGTCTAAATCTTCCCCCTTTTAGTTTAAAGCCATTAACTCTAGTTTTAGTCTAGTAGCCAATACGTCTTTTTATAGGCAATATAATGACTAGCTGTTCCAAAAAGCAGTCAAGAGTCATCTCTACCCAGAACATTTCATAAAGAGCATACTGTAATGAAGTTTGTACTTAGTCCTCTGAAGTCAAACTAATTCAACTTTGAAGTATAATTCAGGATATGGCTAGCTGATATCAGTAAGACCATAATGTCTAGTATCAGCATATTTAGTCACAGTCGAAAATCTTTTCTTTATGTAGGTGTGTCAGGTATTCAAAAAATATAGGATCCAAAAAAAATAGCCAGCAGTAATGACTCAGAAATGCCAAATGAATACTTGAACTGGAAATGCCAATGCCTGAAGTACAATGTGACATACCTATTCAAAATAAAAATCTACTTTTGAATTAGAAAAACGAGAGCATCATTGAATAGATCTGTAAATATCTTATTTAATTTTTATTTTGGAAATAAAAAGAAACTTTTTTGAAAGTGAGCAAAACTGTAACTCAGCTTCTTGCTTTAAGTTTCCACTAAAGATATGAGTCCCTGAAGGCAGTTTATAAATTAACCCATAATTGGGACAATTTTTTTTCCTCATTCTCACTCCAGTATTCCTGAACACACTCCGGATCAATCACCTAAAGATTAAGTAATCTACTAATTAATAGACATATGTTCAGGAAGAAGTTAAACAAATGAGCCTAACAAGTTCACTAATATTCCCACCAAATCTATTGCTGTGTGAACTTCAGAGGTGAGGTGACTCAAGCACCCTTGGCAGATAGCCAGTTGCCTCACCAGGCTGAAAACATTCAGAGGACAAAAGCTTGGCCGAAGTGAAGGACTTGGCAAAACAAAAGCTGCACTCAAGATTTGCCGAATATGCAAGTGGAAGGCGGTGGAGAATCAGGCCTTCCATCTTAACATGTATAAATATTGTCTCATCCGGTGCTCCCAGGAATTTGGGAGAGTCCTTTGAACTGGTTACACAAGTACACTGTACTTCAGTCTTAAGCTGACAAGCATTTATGGCTTTCATTGAAGTCAATAGCAGTTTTATACTGGCTTCCAGTGTAAAACCCAGGAAGAGCGTTGGGCTGTAAATAGCCTACAGTGCTTGTTCCACAGTGTCATGACACGACGTTTGTCACAACCTCCCCTTTCAACTGGCATTGCTGTTCCAGAGCTTTGTGATTTCCCAAGCAACCTGCAGGACGGTGCGAAGAGGAGTGAGCATTTCTGCAAGGCACTTAAGCTGTCATTTGATTTCTTAAGACTTATGAATGAAAGTATCACTGAAACCAGCTGTGCCATAAAGACATTTAAGCTAGATATTACTGCCTGTGGTGTGTGTGCTCGAAATATTTTGAATGCTGAAACTACTGTTTGTAGAGGTAAAAAATACAAGCTACATTGGGTCTAGCAGCACTTTGATTCAGCTCAGTATTTTCTAAAGTACCACCATTATTCTTAGCCATACATCCATTTATTTCTTAACCCTAATCTATTTGTAAGAAATTAGCAGTGTGTATATATATTTTTTCCATATATAATGTGTTCTGAAAATTTTGCACTGAATTTTAAGAGAATTATATGAGTAATATGTTTCCAGAACACTAATAATGATTTCTTTTCTTACTGTCTTTTTTTCCTCCCAGAAAAAAATGGGAGAAAAAACTTAAAAAAGACTTTGAGAAACACATTTACAAAACTTAAAATGGCTGATGATGTAGATCACAGGCCTCAGTTTAATTGCATCTGTATCCCCTATTTGTAACATTAGTGGAAATATGGAAAAAATAACTCTGAAGTCAAATGTCACTCAGTTTCACAGGAATTGAAAACCCTCTGGTGTACTATTCAGTTGCTTACACCATATCTGTTTTCAAGACAGTGGTGCATGAGCTATGAGAGTAGTATGAAATAACAAAGGAATCCTTTCCCCTCCTTTCCATAAATCATGTTTTTACAGTTTGGGAGGAATTCTAAATAAACAACGTAGCAAAGAAATGGTGGCAAACTTTTCTGCAGATGGCACATTACACGAGAACAACCCAGAAGTAAATAGGGTTTTAATGCAGAGACTGAGACTTAAAAAAAGGATGTTCATATTATTATTTTTTTCCATTCAACACTGTTAGATTGCTTAGCACCAGCATCTTGTTCACTTATGTCTAGGAGAATTTTAGAAGCATTGTCCTTCATATTGCATGAATGAGCAGAAGAACCATTACTCAATGGATTTTCTCCTCCTACTTTCTGATTATTGTTTGACAGAAACACCAGGTTGGAAGCCCCAATACTTCATTGAGCACAGGAGCTCCCAGACTGCACAAAATGGGGCTCGGCCTGTCCTCATTTATGGAAGGGATGCTTGTAAGTGCCTGCAGGGAGGACTGGGAATGGACCACTTGAGGTTCACTCAGGGATTCTGCTACTGAACACATCTTAGAAATGAGTAAGCTGGTATGAAGTACCATTACTATTTTATGCACTTAAATAGTGGATGTGGGTTTTTTCTGGCCAAGGTTCAGTCTTGCATTCTTTGTATAATTTGCTGTCCTCTTTACCTGAGTGGTAGATAGGAGCATTCATGAAAATGGAACTATTGTAAATCATTAAGACAATATGGGAAAACATTACTAAAGCAATTATGACTACAGTCTTTAAATGGTTATACAGGGATTAATGATGCAATAACTTGCAATATTCTGTTTAATTACCAGCAGAACTCAGCTGTATTTTCCAAAAGAAAAGCCTTCTTTAATAAAATGACAATATTTATTTTCACTAAATTACATTTATATTCAGATTATTTAAAGAGAAAAAATAAGTGACAAAATTCTACTTATACGTTGTCAGTAACAGTAATATATGAATATTATTGTTTATTTCTATACTTGCTCAAAATACACTGAAGAGATGTTATTCATACTAACCTTTAACATAATCTTTTTTCTGGCTAAATGTCTTTAAGGTTTTACCTTCAATGATTCACTTACGTAATACTCAGTGACTCAATTCTGCTCAGTGCTTTGCTAATCACTGTCATACACTCTGTTTACTTTTTCAGTTTCAATTTGCTAAAAATCTAATTGGAGATGGTGTGATAGTATTATGTTCCTGAGATGGTGAAGTTAATTAAGAAGCTTTTTTCCTAAAGCTTTTATTCTACAGAGCAGTTCTTGTTCCTGACAAGCAGTATTATATGAGAACACCTTTTACTTCTGGAAAGAAATTTGAATCCTGCTATACCTGTTGAGCAATGAGAAGATAATTTAGTCCCTTAAAACATGTCTTGACAAAGCACCCCTTGATAGAAGCAATTCGCCTTATGAAATGGCACATAGAAAAACCAGAGGAACTTGGCTTCCCATACGTTTTCCATATATGTGTTATATGATGTAGGCAGAAACAAATCCAGAAATTTTACTTACTGTGGGGATATCTGGACTGGTTCTTTCAAAATTTTGAAAGAAACTGTGGAAAGAAACTGAAAAGGAATCCAAGTTAGAGAAGAGAGAAATAACTTCTTTAATAAGTGACATGCTAATGAAGAAAAACTACAGGAAAATGGTTTCCTTTCAATTTATCTCGTTTCTGTTGTATGATTTGTGCTTATTTCACATAAGAAGCATGAAATGAGGAATAGGGAGCTACACACTATATAACAGGAGAAAGAGATTTTTACTTGTAATGACCTCAGGAACATCATCCGATGCATTCAAAATGTTTTTACTCAGCCATTCAAGCAACAATAAAAGCAGAAATAATGCTATAGTTACACAGTACAATAATTTGGTGATTCTGCCTGAAACTTCCACATTGTGATTGGTTCAATTACATTGCTCCTTCTTTGCATGTTAGGTTGTAAATTGAGCCAAGTTTTGCTACCGGTGCTTTTTTTTTTCTTTTTTTTTTTTTTTTTTTTAACTATATGTTTCATGTGTATCCCAGACCAGGGACAACTGGGAATCATTAATGTGACTCATTCACATGAGAACACATTGAAGAATGGATTGGCTTCAGTTTAAGAGAAAAGAATTGGAGTCATATACATTCTTAGCAGAAAAAAACAACTGTGTAGCTTGCAACAGATTCTCCCTTGCTGAGCTGGAGAATTAAGGTCTGAGGCAAGGGACCATAGGTCCCTGCAGAACCTGGAATCACTCAGAGTGATCAAGACTGTGTTGGGCATCTTCCCACGCACTGACGAGTTTCAAATGGATCTGGGTGGAGCTTTTCAGAACTGTGAAACATGAAGGCCTTTAATTCCTACAAAATGTTCCCAGAAAGCTCATAGAAAAATTTCTGGGATATGAATTTTCAGCAGAACTGAGAGTGGGACATATGCACATCAGATACAGAGGCATAATCACATCTTTCATAAGTTTTTGTTGTGTTGACTTACAACTTAGCTTTGATGTGGATGGACCTCCGCTTCAGCTGCAGCCCTGTAGAACAACTGATACTCAAACCTCATATGCAAAAGCAGCTCCAGCTCCTCCACTCCATTTCTTTCAGCATTTCAACTCCTCTCCCACCTTCCTTAAACTGTTTGAAGCACATGTCTTTTTGGAGGGTGCTTTATGATTAGTTGCCTTTTCATTCAGAATTAGGAAACTGAGGGTTGCAGAAACATTGTAATGAAAAATATTGGGAAACTTGTAACATTTATTCTGTACAGGATGACATGGAAGATGGAATACAATCTAGTTCTCGCCAGAGGGGAAGGCTGAGAAGAGTAACAAAATACCCTTTAGCCATAAAGTAAACAAATATTGCATGGGTATAGAAGCACTATTCTCCCACTGCCACAGTTATGGTGTCACTAGGTCAATAAGATTTCACAGTTTCACTTAGGGCAAAGGGTATCTCAATAACTTGAATAGGAAACTAAAGTAATGAAAAATATCTAATTAGATGGTGTTTGGATTACTGTGATAGGCTTAATGAGAAATAGGTCTAAAATAGATTTTTGCATAGGGAAACTCTTCTATTCTGCTTCAGAAGTGATTAAAAATATTAATATAAACAAAATAATAATAATTATGATCAAAAATATAATATCCAGTTGCACATGGAAGTATACGGAGATCAGAAACTCCAGAACAGTGAGGTAAAGGCAATTCATAGCAAGGCTGGGGTCCTCATGCTTCTGTCTGGAGGGAAGAGGTCTTGCACGCTCTTGATTACAGTACCTGCTTTGTGGTGACAACACAACAGAGGCTTGAAGGATCTTGAGCCACTGAATTTGTTACCATTGTATCCATTTCAGTTGTCAGATGTATTGGGTGCATGTAATTTATATCAGATTGTATTTTTTTTCCAGTTTAGCATTGGAGAATTGTATTTGCAGAACTACCAAAATATCACATATCCACTTCCACAGGTCATATACATTATATTCAAATGAACAATGAATGTGTCAGTTTCCAGACAAAGACTGTAGGTAAGACAGCTCCTTTCTTTCCAGGATGACCACTGGAACAATATACAACCTCTTTTAGAAAAGAAATTCCTTGGCAGGATTATAATAACACTAAAAATGCTTGTGTACACTGTGGGTGACCCATACAATCTTTCAGTGCCGCAGGAAGTCAGGGATGTAACCTCAGAACAGCACCGAGAAAACTAATCAGTTACTAAAAAAACGACACTAAATGAATACTAACAAGGAGAGTGAATTGCAAATTATTTTGCAAACAATGGAAGATCAAAGTCATGTATATTAAAAGATCATTTCAAATAAATGCACTTCTTGGTGCTATTACTTTTATGGCTGCCTTCTCAGGCAAGAATTCTGCATGAGAAACCTAAGTTCCCAGGCAATTCATGGGTAAAATAAGATTGACATTTAGAATAACACGCTGTATGTGTAGCTACTGAGTGTTAAACAACTGGGTGGGTGACTGAGTTATTAATCCTATCCCTGAGTCAAGACACCTGATGCCTCTCCTGAAGAAAAGTGCCTGACTCTTAAAGAAATACAGTTGTAAGAACTTCAGTTTTACGGTCAAAACATTTGGATGAGAAATATAGAGATCTTGGTTTAATATTTCCTTATTGCCGCAAAGAAATCAAACCCACACCACTTACTCAAAAGATTTCTGGACATTATGGGTCAGAGATGGAACATGATGCTGCAACCTAGTAGTCCAGACACTAGACTACAACAGTGAATGAACTGGAGGCAGCAAAGACAGACGGTTTAAAAGACTGGGGAATTTCTAAAACCTCCTTTGGGAGGAAGGCTTCTTTGGAAACGATCCTAGGCACTAAATTAATCCATCTTAGGTGTTTTTTTCGTCATTTCCTATTCCTTTTCTAGTCATATTCATATAAAGAAAAAGCAAAAAAACCACCCCACACCTTTGAAACTGGCTAAGGGAGGGACTGTGTTAGAATTTCACAGGTCTTCACGATGAAGAGAGGTCATGTTTTAAAAGATTGTAGTTACTTGCAGCTGCATTTGAGATGAACTTTAAAGCTGAATGTGTATTAGATATGCTCTGAGATGTCTCTCAAATCAAGCTCCTTGCAGAACATACGTAGGAAATGACATAATTTTGGATCCTAATCTAGCCGTATAAGCAAGGTGTGAGCCAAGCATTGTGAACTACTCAGCTATGTCAATTGTAGGCATCTCTGGAATTTAGTTTTAAAATGTGAGTCAGCTTGGTATTTTGGATGGCAGGGCAGTAAAGATTTTTCTGAGTGCTGTTTGGACTTGATTTCCAAACTGCAGTGCAGTCTAGGAGCCTCATTCCTTTGCTGCTTTTGACCCCTTGCTGGTTTGTTTTCAGGGAGATTACTCTATGGAAGGAGAGAGTGTTGGTTTATGTTGTAGAATAAGAGTAAACATAGAAGTGGATTCAGTCATGTATAAAGGCACTTTACACGGCAAGTTTTCTCTTCGGCTTTTAAGGTATGTAGGTATCAGGAAGTTTTTTCTTCTAGTTCAGATTAAAAGTTTATTGTGATTTTGTATACATAGCAGGAAGATATTGTAGGCAGCACAAAAAGGGCATTGTTCCTAGGCTATTTTTCATTGTTTTGTTAGAGCATGCCTCAAGATAATTTTCTTCCTTCCAATTAGGAATCTGGCGTGTTTCAGAGATATGGAATGTGCAATAATTATAATGATCAAGTCGTCGAGTGTTTGAATACGTGCCTAAAATGTATGGATAATTGGTATAAAATGTGCAAATATTTGATTAAGTGCCCTGAGACACTCTTCTTCACATCTTAAAGACAATATTATGGTATCGAAATTTCATGCAAATAACAGCTTGTGTGATATATACTTTGTTCATATCTATTACATACAGTTGCATTTACATAATTCACTGACTGAGTTTCCGCAAAGCAACTCCTTTCCATGCTTTCAGAATGTAAACTAACATAGCAACCTGAATTTGTGCGGCAGATGTCAACCTATTCCTCAATTTATTTATGCAGGTTACCTATAATGTGCTCTATGCTTGGAGCTGGAAGTAACATATGCATGTTTGTGAGGTGCTTATCAAGTGAACCATCTGGACCTAGTTGACCTTTATTTTCTCCATTAGCCACTGTATTGTCTTTTAGCTTAATTTTTGCCTGCTTTGCTATATCTGTGTTTTGAGATTATTCAGTTTATCACATCTAACAATTATCCCATTTGAGAGTTACTTCATTATTCTGAATAACATTGTTGTTCTGGTCCTTGTGTTGTAGGCTGCCCTTAGTCAGATGCCACCTTAGCTTAGAAAGATTCTTTTTCCTTTCCATTTACAGGCTGTACCAGAATGAATGCAGGGAAATGAGAAAAAATGTATGGTGCTTGGAAGAGGAAACGTAAGTTGTAATTTATTCACCTGAAAGAGTCACAGAACCAAATGAATGAGATTGAGGAAGAGAAGACAGATTAAAAGAATTCCATAAAACCAGGGGGAAGGGTACTTCAGTAGTTAAAATCTTCAGGTGTATAATTTTCTGATTCTGAATATTTCCAAGAAGACATCTCTAGAGTTACTTATTTCAGTACTTTCCAAACCTTTTAAGTTACATCAGCATGGTTGGGTAATTCCTGCCAAATAACTCTGAAAAGTTCTGTTTGCTTTATGTAAATATCATTTTAACTGTGTTCCCTCCAAAAATGAAGACTCCTGAGGGAGAATTTCACTGAGGAACACTGTAATAAATGAATAGAAAATGCCTTGTGTTTTCTGAAGGTGTGCTGAAGTTTTATGTGAAATTATGAGTCACATTTTTTTAAATTAGCCTTGTTTCTAATCCTAGAACTGTAAAAATCAAATCACATTTTCCCCAAATGATAACAAACCAAGAAATATTAACTCTTTCTTTGTTGCTGTACTGGGTTTGCATGGCAAGGCTTTGGTAGTGGAGGGGCTAAGGGGTGAATTCTGTGAGAAGGCCAAGGCCAAGCCCACCAATGACAGTAGTAGCACCTCTAGGATAGCATAGTTAAGAAGGAGAAAACAACCCTGCACAACTGCAGCCATAGAGAAGAATGAGAATATGTGGCAGAGAAAGCTTTGCAGACACCAAGGTCAGTGAAGAAGGAGGGAGAGGAGGTGTTCCAGTTGCCAGAGCAAAAATTCCCCCACAGCCCATGGAGGTTAACAGTGGAGCAGAAATGCACCTGCAGCCCCTGGAGGACCCCACGCCAGAGCAGGTGGGTGCCCAAAGAAGGCTGTGACCTCATAGAGAGACTGTGCTGGAGCAGGCTTCTGGCAGGACCTGTGGCCCCATGGAGAGAGGAACCCATGGTGGAGCAGGTTTGCTGATAGGACTTATGACCCTGTGGGGGACCCACACTGGAGCTGTCTGTTCCTGAAGGACTGCACCCCATGGAAGGGACCCATGCTGGAGCAGCTCATAAAGCCCTTGGGATGGGCTTCACATTGGAGAAGTTCATGGAAGACTGTCTCCCATCAGAAGGACCCCAAGCTGGAGCAGGGGAAGAGCGTTAGGAGTCCTCCCCCTGAGGAGGAAGGAGCAGCAGAGACGTGTGAACTGACCACAACCCCTTTTCCCTGTCCCCATTTCTTTCTTTTTCCCATGGCATTCTGAGGTTTCTAAGTGAGAAGGAGAAAGGTTTTGTGATAGTGTGCACATAGCATGACTATTCAGGAGGTTGTAGCACTGTCTCATTTTGAACTTGCTATCCAGTAGCATAATTCTATCAGGTTAAATGAAGTCATCTGTGACCTATCAAAGTGTACATGACATCAGATTCAGCCTGCTCTGAAAGCTCCTTCCCGGAAGGTCTTGATATTGAATCATCTGTAACAGTACAGTGACAAGTTACTATTCTGTCATGAAGCCAACTGTCTCCATAAGAAGGCAGAAAAACCTGTGAATAAAACCCAAAGAATATATGTCAATATATTGGTTATAAGATAAATATCACATCTAAAGCAAACACTGGAAATGGTGCATGCGATTCCTGATTATTGTCTGCCTTGAGGGCTCTTTCAGTCCACAGAAAATAAGAAGTGCACAGTAAAAGTGAAGAGGAAAACACAAGAGGTTCAACAACTTGTAAAAGGAAAGAATGGAGTAAAGGAACAGATATATAAAAGTTAAGTGGTCAGATTACATTCATTGGGGGATAAAAGGCTTTTAGGATAGGATCAGCTAAGTACGAGAAATAAAAAGGTTACAGTGGTTGTAGCCAGACATTGGGAGGTTCAAGGCTGGAGTGATAACAGACGGCAGCAGAGACAGGAAGGTGATAAAACTGAATGGATGAAATAGGATTAAGAGAGATATAAACAAATTAAATTAACTGAAACCTTACTTTGCTTCTGCCATGCAATAATATACAGTTATTTTACTGATCATGAAGCTCAGAAAATTGCAGCCATCTTCAACAAGCCATGCCTGATTGAAAAAAAAAAAAACAAACCAAAAATGTGTCAAGCAAACGACACGCACATGCACAGAGGGAGTATATTTTTGCAGTTTTCTTGACCTGTCTTGAAATATTTTCTTCTCTATTATAAACATCCCTGTGTCAACTAGAGGAAGCAGCCGTTCTGGGAAAGGCATCACATCATGCTGCTCAAATAAATTTTATAAGAAGACAATTCCCTGGAGAAAGCTGATCAAGGAGGTCTTTTTGCTGGCTTACAGCAGGGCCATTTTTTTTTGCAAGTCAGATATGAGGAATCTATCCATTAAGTGTGTAAGATTTATATACATATTCTGTATTTGTGATCTAGTAGTTGTAGTAGAATCTAGTATTAGATATTAGTAGTGAGATTCATCTCAAATAATTTTATTTGGTTGAATAAGCATGCGGTCAGTGTCATTTTTTTTGTCATAGGAGAGAAACTGGTGCCCCCAAAGTGCAGTTCACCTACTCATTTCCCTAAGGAGGGAATCTAGACAGCTGATTTTTAAATGTCTTAAGTTATGTGACAGGAATATCACCCAAAATGTCCCAGAAAGACTAGGCAAAGTAACTTGGATATCTACTGTTATCAGCAGAATTATTTATCAACACAGACTCTTGGTGGTTTAACTTCAGGATACGAGACCCACTTGTATTTGTGGCCTCTGATCCTTAGGAGCTACAGATTTTCTTTGGAAGATACTGGAGAACCTAAATGCTATTGCAGCTGCATGAAAATAGGCTAGGCTAGGCAAACCAGAAAGAAGATTGATGTGATATCTGTCTTTTATTAATAGAAAGTAGCTTTGGGGGAAAATATTTACCTAATGGTCAGCTCCACAGTCAGTTACAGCCTGGGAAAAGTGGCCTCAGGAGTTGCCTAGTGATCACTGGAAACACTTACTCTGCTTTATGCTATCAAGCATCTTTACAGGGGACTGTGGCCAATAAATTCACTTTCTTATCATATTTTCATGAGTCAGACACCCTTTTGGGCCTGGAGTGGCATGTACTGGCCTGCCACATGGGTGTGGGTCCTAGAGAGGCACCGTAGCACGTGTTTCTGTAAGTTCTCATGTATTTTCCAAAGCCATCCTCAAGTGGCCTTTGCTACTACCTCTTCTTATCTCATCTGTCCTAAAAGTTTTATTTCTCCACACCCACTTGCAGTACAAACTTAACCAGGAAATACCATGAATAAGTATAATAGCTAAAAAAAGTTATTATAGTAGTCTTAAAAAAAAAAGACAAACTACGTAAATCATAGATGATTTGATATCTCTTCAAAGTATAACAATGTTCTGATCTGAAGCTCAAATAAATTATTAGGATGTCACTAGGCTTTAAAGAAGGCCTCAATATCTTTCTAGTGCCTTGATAACAGGTTTGGTTTTTCCCTGAACGTTAGAGATAGTTGCAGATTTTCTATTGTATTAGTTAGGGTCATTGCTTTAGAATTTAAATCCAGCTTGCTATTGACTATATAGGATTTGATTCGCTTATTACAGAAAAGGATAGTTAAATCATCCAAAGAAATGCCTGGATTGCTGTTCCAATCCATGTTACATCCTCCTAATATAACAACTTCAGCACTTTATCTATTTGACTGGAAGGAAAAAAAGCCTACAAAGCCAAAGATTTTAAGTCTGAATTAAGGAGACAGATATTACATACGAACATTGATTTGTTATGAGGAGTAGATAGAAAAAGATTACATTCTAAACTCATATTTTGTGAATTAGGAGGGCAAAATACAACAGATATTGATCTCTGCACATAGGTAAATAGCAGTTGCAAATACAAATTGCTATTTCACCACACCATCCACGCAACGTGTCCCAAGGAGCTTTACTTGCTATCAGTAAAAACCCAACAAAACTGCTACTGAACTAGATAAGCCTTAGAAAACAGATGTCTTTTAAGTAGTATTAAAGTCAGAAAGCCAGCTGCTTGGGCCCAGCCAAAGGGTGATGCAGGATTTGAGAAAGGGAAAAGCATCTGTCTTTAAGTCGCAGTCTTATCTGGGATTGGCAAAGGCCAGGTAATGGCTGGCTGCCAGTAAACCTGCTCTGCTGAGATGGGGAATGGGACAGATGGAACAAATCTCTCAGATTCTCCCATACTTCTCCAGATTGCTACCAAAGGCAACATCTTTTTGTGTTACCTAAACAGCTATAGTCATTGAGGCAGGGGTCTAAGAATCCAACCTTAAAACAAAAGTGGGATGAAACAGAAGCACCAGTTCCAGGGCTGAGGGCGGAGGGAAACACACATCCCCTGAGAGGCAATACCACGTCCCAAAACTGTGCTACATCCCTTTGGCACTGCTTGGCAAGATGTTGTTTGTACTAGAGAAGAGTTTTAACACCCCTGCTCCCAGGCTGCTGCTGTTTAAGTATTCTGTCACCAGCTTGTATGGGTTTTGAGTAATCTGTCAAGACAAGGAGGAAAGTGCATATGTACATAAAGGACTTTGTTTGACTGAATGGTGGATTTCCTACATCAAATGAAATAGTGTTATGCCTATGTGGAAATGCATCAGTATTGGCTGGTCTTTTTGTTATTTTGGCTAGTCAAAGAGTGATTGGTAATTTGTCCTACCCTGCTCCCTTCCTTACATCTGTCACTTCTCTCTCTGCCTTCTCTGTCCACTTCCCTTGGTTCACATTTCTTTCTACTTAGGTGATTTTCTTTTAAGTATACCTCAGTTCTTAAAAATTAATGCATATATACATACAAACCAAGAAGAAATTAATAGTGTGTTGTCCAGTCTATTTGTGTGTCATACTTACTTCCTTTTTTCATGTTTATCTTAGCAGTCAGCTGAAAGATATTGCGAACAGGGATTATTGGTGATGGTGGTTGTTATGAAGAGGAAGGAGTAAATAGGGAAGGTGAAAATTGGAATAGACACAAAAAGAACAATTTCAACACAAAGAAAACATGTTTTGCAAACAAAAATTTAAAAAAAAAAAAAAAAAGGAGAAAGAAAGGGAATATGAGCAGGAGTGGGACAGATGGAATAGGAGGAAATGCCCCATCCCTGGAGGGGTTCAAGGCCAGGCTGGATGGGGCTTTGAGCAACCTGGTCTGGTGGGAGGTGTCCCTGTCCATGGCAGGGGGGTTGGAGCTCAATGATCTTTAAGGTCCCTTCCAACCCAAACCATTCCATGATTCTACGATTCTATGAAAGAAAGTCTTTTAGGCTACTGCACTATTTTGCAGTACACTAGTATTGCAAAAAAATCTGTTTCAAACTGTCATTCGTTTTGATAGACTATTAGGGTATTTGTGAGTCAAGCTTCCAAGACTGACTGGTAACATCTGCTTTTCATGAGTCTATAGCACTCAACAACAGCACGTTACATACCGTGAGATTCATACACATTTATAAGATCGTGATCGCTTCCCACATGCCAGAAGTTCTGAATCAGCTACAAGCAGAAAAAAGCGGCATAAGAAAAAAGTCTACTATCATAATAATTGAACTACTCCATGAAACTATATCACAGAGAGATCAACTGTCTGCCATCTTGTCTGTTCTTAAGCTTAGCTAATGACATTCCTTATTCTTAGCCTCTTGAATGACTGATAGCATTCAAAAAGCAATATAAGTGCAAACCGTGTTTCCTTAAAGGGAAATTTCACACCCATGATGTTGCATCTGTGAATCAATTTAAAGATAAGTACAAATACTATCTGTTTGGCTGAACTCTATCTTGGCATACAGGCTATCAAAGCCTCTGAGACTTTGGGATAAAGGAGCAACTGGGAAGATCAGCAGTAAATCTGTTTGGATGTGTTGTTTGTCCAGCTTTCCCAGTGGGTGTGTGGCAGAAAAAAAGAACTAAGATGTGTGTGAGCAGGACTGGAGTCAGGATTGGAAGCTGTGAAGAGAGGAAGGCCAAACCATAGGCAGAAAAGAGGGGTTTGGAGAGAAGGCAAACCTGTCCGTGATTTGCAATAGGTTCTATTCTTCAGATAATGGCTGCGCAGCCTTAAGGATGTTATATACTCCGTAGGTTCCACAGCAGGAGCTTTGATAATACCTTCCAGGAGCTGTGTCTGTGGTTTTATTTCCATTGAGTTGTGATGAATCATCACACAACAATGTGTGCCAAATGTCACCACCAGTTTATTTCACTGTAAATTTGTAATAGGTTGCTGAATGTAAGAAGTAAAAGATAACTGAGAAAATGAGAATCAGCATTTTTTTTTGTCTGATGTTGGTTGATAAATCAGCAGAGCATAACTGCTTAACCTAGTGAGAACTGCACCTACTGCTTAGGTTGACGGAGGTCATTCTGCCCCTCTACTCCTCTCTGGTGAGACCCCACCTGCAGTGCTGCCTCTAGCTCTGAGGCCCCAACGTAAGAAGGACATAGACCTGTTGTAGTGGATCCAGAGGAGGGATATGAAGATGATCATAGGGCCGGAGACCCTCTGCTGTGAGGACGGGCTGAGAGAGTTGGAGTTGTTCAGCCTGGAGAAGAGAAGGCTCTGGGGAAACCTTATAGCCCCTTCCAGTCCCTAAAGGAGCTCCAGGAGAGATGGGGAGGGACTCTTGATCAGGGAATGCGGGGGTAACGGTTTTAAACTGAGAGGGTAGGTTTAGATATAAGGAAGACATTTTTCACAATGAGGGTGGTGAAACACTGGACCAGCTTGCCCAGAGAAGTTGTGGATGCCCCATCCCTGGAAATATTCAAGGTCAGGTTGGAGCAGGCTCTGAGCAACATGGTCTAGTTGAAGATGTCCCTGTTCAAGGGAGGGGGGTTGGACTAGATGACCTTTAAAGGTCCCTTTCAACCCAAGCTATTCTGTGATTGTATGAAAAGTATTCAATATTAAAGTTACTTGACAAATATTGACCTGAGACATGTTATAGGCCTTGATGTTTACCAGTTGCAGATGATGATTTAGTTTAAGTTTTATGAATAAGAATCTGAAGAGAGAAGCAGCTGTCACAAATCTTGAATTCCAAGGGTATTCTATCCTTTTTTAACAAAGAATAAGTTTTTCTTTTTGGAAAACCTGCAGTGTGATTTCATTTTTAGATGAAAAGAATAAACCTAGATTTGTGCATAAAATCAAATTATATGTGACTTGAAATAAAAATAAAAGAAGAAAGTACACTACCTGTTGTATGATGTATGCAATTCTTCCATTTCTGCTTCAGATATAAATTTCTTTGCCAGAAGGCAGAAGTGTTTTTGAGAAGACATGTTTAGGCACTGAGTCTTTGCTTTTAAGGGATCTTTGAGATCTTAGGAAGCAGTTTTACATTTGCTGTGGTATTATTTTTGCTTTTTGCTGCGGAATGTAAAAATGCAATTTTATAGTTTTGCAGTTTTAATTAGCCTTTGAAAAAGGTAGTTTTTAAATGGTAATCTACAAGAAGGCTTAAAATCCTACAAAAAATGAAGGCTGCTCATTTAATTATAATGGTGTATTGCTTGAAGAATTAATACAAGCTAATTATTAAGTTCATCTAATTCAGGTGATTAAGCAATCACAAAATGGCCCCTCTTATGGTTTGCATTTTGTGTGGGAATCACAGATATTTTAAGAGCCACTGAAGGTGGCTACATAGAAATGAACAACAAGGAAAACCTCTCTTTTCATTGCTCATATCTGTAACCCCTTTCTACGATATAAAGATCTTCAATAGGAAATAGAAACTTTTCCTTGCAATTTCTTCTACTTTCAAGATGAACTTGTGTGGAACCAACCGAATGCTGCATGCTGCAAAGGGGACAAGGATTTTTAGAGGTCTAGACAAGATAAACCACAATAAGTCTGATATCTTTTTTTTTTCCTCAATAAAACTACAGAAGTCTCAGAAATGTTTCATAAATGTGCGAAACAAACACAATTTAGAAAAATACTCTTCAGGTGTACAATATTACTGAGTTGCAATAATCTAATTGTCCAAAACAGAAAAACATTTTTTTGGTTTTTTTTGGTTTTTTTCTGGAATGAATGAGTGTTGAGTGAAAACTTGTATATTTTTGGGAGCTGAAAAAGACTCATGGCCTCATATTGCAGCTGACAGAAATGAAAATAGAAAAAACCACGCTCAGTGAAGCTCCAAGACAGTTCAGTTTTCACCACACTGATAGCTTTAGTGCCTGTAAACAGATAAAAACCACTCTTCCTGAGTGCAAGGAACAAACCCAATTACATCTGTAAAGGAATGTGAGATTTTAGAAATTAAATGTGAATAGTATTTAATTCAAATAGCTTTTAAAATAGCTATATGCATACACAGCACAATCTCCCTCCAACTACAACGTCTTAACAGACACCATTAGGTAGAATTCAGTTCAAAAGGTCTTCTCAAATCCAAAGTCAGTTGATAATATACACAAAAATCTGTCTACAAACACAAATGTAGTGGTTATCAGACAAGACAGGAGTTTTTTTAAAAGCATTGCCATCTGTTATATTTAGCAAGGATAACAGCACAAGAAAAAGCTTTTTCATTTTTGGAAATTCTTCCTTTTTTGTGCTTTGTTCTTTGAATATTTTTAGTATTCTTTTTAGCATTTCAAGTGACAAACCTTAACCCAAGCTTATACCTCTTTTTAAGTTATAAAAATGAACTTACCTGTTTTAGTTCCATGCTATTCATTTTGTGTGGAAGTTGGCAATTTTAAGGTTATTGATTTAAATAGCGGCATTTAAAGGCAGTGCAATTTGCAAACATTTCCAGTAGCTAAGTTAGGACTTGGAAAGAATGTTGCAAGCTATAATGAAAATTCCAGTTTCTTTCATTCCTTATCATGTTGTCACATTCTGCATTCTTGAGGCAGACTGAAAATCATTATGCAGCCTTTATGATACAGCCACTATTTTGCCAGAAGTATAGTGCCATCATTTAAACAGCAGAGCTTTTATACTGTACTATATTCAATTTTTTTTCTCAGCAAGGATTTAGAAACATTCCTACCTGCATATTAGGCCAAGATATAACCCTAACACACAGTTTCCAAACAAGAATGGAGTAAAGGACAGGCTGAGCAACAGCTATACGTACCTGTCTCATGCAAAGAGAAAAAAATAGTCAACGTTTGCATCCTGGAAGGTGCTGAGGCACCTCATTTTCTGCTTTTTTTAGTTCAGTGGTAGTCAATGGCATGCAGAACTGAAACCTGAGAAAGAAGGCTGTTCTAGTCTAGTGCTTATTCCTATTTGATGCAAGAAAGAAAAGAGAATGAGGACCAAAGCTCACTCAGGCGTGGTCAGAGTGGGAACTCTTTAGAGACCACTAATTTCATGATCAGTGAGCCATTGTGAAAGCAGATAGTCCCATTCACACTCAATAAACGTGTAATCCGTATTATCTGGCAAATAACACAAACTGTAAACCAAACAGCCTTTCCACTTTCTAATCAGTTGCATTTAATTACTATCCATTTGCCCAGGCTGGCTATTTTAAAACTAAGGCACCAGACATGCTGACTCTCATATCACACTTGTGTTAGGAACTTTCTCAACTTCAGTGCTTTAAGAGAAATATTTGTGGGCACATCTTTGCTGCAGAATCAACCAGGAGGCTCAGCACATGGGTTAGCCCCATGGAAGAAAGAAAATCCTGGAATCTACACTTCAGCTGCCCCCTCTCCTGACTTGAGGGACCCTGGCCCTGTGGGTTGCTGGGACTTTTGGAGTCATATCTTTAGTTCCATATCTTTGGGGTCACATCTTTTGTTCTGTATCTTTGGGATCATATCTTTAGGGTGGTATCTTTTGTTTTGCTGTGTACAGCACAGCAAGCCTGAACCTTGCAGGGACAACGTGACCTGCCTTTGAGGTCATAGAGGAGGGAGTTTTGGGAATGCAGCGAAGGAAAAAGAACACAGGAGTATTTTACTCAACATGCTGCTTCTAAAGAAGCGAATGACAGTGAAAATGCAGCCCCATGCTCTCAGCCAGGCTACCTAACCTGCATTCAAAGGAGCTTTCCATTTGAGTGCCCAGACTAGTGCTTCAGTCAGGAGAGACGAGCAAAGAAACCCCACAAACAAATAAACCCAACTAAATAAACTTAAAAAAAAAATAAATAAAATAATTCCTTAAATCCCAAATGAAATAGTGGATTTTGGTCTGGATCTGGAAATTATCTCCTGGTTGTGTTTGGTTGAGGGCAACAGTGTTTCCTGTAAAGGAATGTGCACTGCTATAAATTCAGAAGTGGATCCTGTTACATATATGTCCTTTGAACACGGGCTGTGGAGTCTTGATATCCAAATGAGCTTCAAAATATGAACAAATATTAAGAAACTGGGAATATTTGCAGCCAGTGAATTAACTCATTAAGAAGTATGATTTGTTAAATTGGGTTCAGTGTAAAGAAATAAACTAATTTGCTTAAATAATTTTCAGAGAAAAAGTACCGACCATTTATTAAGTATTTGAATAAATGTAGGCACTATTTGGAATATAAAGTTTATAAGGTGAATACTGGAAAACTTCTGCAAACTGTTCACATGTTAATGCTTTGTTTTGAATTTATATTCTTTTTGTAACACTTTACAAAAAATACTGCTTTGGGCTAATTTTTAAGCAAATATTGCAAAACACTTGTGGAAAATTAGCAGTGAATTTTATATGCAAGTATTCACACTTAAAGATTTTGAATTAGCAGTATATTCATGTGTCACAGAATAGAAACAAAGCTTCTGCAGATGTGCAAAACAATATTCAGCAAATACTTAAAAAAAGAAATTGTTTTAGGTAAACAGTAACTTTTTAAATGGAAAATTCAGTTAGAAAAAACACCTAACATTACTTCCATAAACAAATCAACCAGTTTGAGTGCACATATCTAAACCAATGCAGGTGCTTGTTTCACTGGCTGATTGGCTGGCAATCATTTCTCATAGTCCAATTTAAGTAGATACTTAAACAAACACTAGTGGCTGCTAAGCCCAAGATGAGCTCAGTCTTTCAGATAGAATATCAGACCTTTATGCATCTCACTGAATTACAACAGAGTATTGCTTTTGAGCTGATCACTGGTGAAAGGTTAGGGGGAAAGCAAGCTCAAGGTCAGGGATAACATTAAGTCGTACTTAAGTTAACTTTCTACGTAGTTACACAAGGAACATCTGTCTCTGTCAAGGTGTTTCTGGAATGCTTTCTTTCCAGAGTCTCAGCATACACACAACAGCGTTCATCAATAAAGCAGATCAGTAGTTAGAGAAAAAGAAAGTAGATATAGTGACTAATAATTCCCATACAGGTCACAACACCTTTTCACAACAGTGAAAGGCACCATGTATTTGCACCCTGATCTAAAAGTCACATGGGTCTCTGTCTTGTGCCTGGATGAAATGGGTCATGCAAAATTCTTTGAAATACTACTTGACACGTGGCTGACTACATCTAACAGATCCTTTATCCACGCACTAGACAGCATCCGGGTAGAAACTAGAACTGTAGCCTGGCAGCAGCAGTGTGTTTGGGAGACAAGTAGGGTTATTGTTTTATAGAGAGCAAAGCAACATTTTATTTTTCAATACAACTGATGAGGGGGAAAAAACACCCCAAAAAGAATGAATAAAGGAAATTACTATTTTAATTACTCTTCCCCTACCAGACAAAGAAGAAAATAAAAGTGACTATTTAATGCTCTATATGAACACTGAAAGAGGTAATGGTAGCTACCCTATCAGATAATTCCTCAGCACAGGAATTCCGCAGTATAGCAATTCCCCAGATTAGAGGAGCCTGTCACTTACAGAAATACACAGATATAAATACTTCTGTTCACATATGAGAGGAAAGGTTTTCAGGAAACAGGAAGGTAAACCTTAGCAGGCTGGACTGGAGGACTGTGAGGTCCTCCAGCTCAAGGTTTGCTTGAGCCTAAAACCAACTGCTGGTTGACAATATACATGTAATATCGCTCTTGTGTCACTAAAAATTACTTTCCAGTGTGGAGACTGACTCTACTCCATGTACTTTTTGTCCCTCATCAGGCCTTTCCTGCCCAGGATATTCCATTCACTGTAACTTTTGAAAACATACAATAATTATTTTTTCAACCGGATCATTTTTGTTTCTTCAATGAATTATTAAAACCAAAGACCTGTGTGAAAACAATTATAGACCCTGGGGAAACCGGTGAGTCTTGCTTTTTCGCCTGAAATGCAGAGACAAGCTTTTAAACTTAGTTACTAAAACCACGCCTTTTGTTTTCTATGCACATGCTGTTTTCTGAAGGAACAAAGAGAAGGTAAACGCTGGGATTTGCACCATAAATGTCTGTCTTCACTGAAGGACAGCTCACAATGTGTTAGGCAGGTTTCCTCTCCTTGGCAGGATAATGCTTGGCATTATCTCCTCTCCTTGGCTATTCCTATATCCTCTCCTTGGCTATTCCACTGCTGGTTAAACTCCCCTCATCGACCCCTCTGCTCACTACCCTTTACCTCCAGATCTGTAAACTAACCTTAACTGTACCAAACGGCTGATCCAAGCCCTAACAGGAGGGGTGGAAAGGGATTACCAGCTCTTGAAAGCAGGTCATCGATGTGGGTTTACTGTAGGGGCAAAATTGTTCAATATTTAGAGCATAACTTGAGCCCGTTGTTCAGAAGCTCCAACATACAAGCACCTAGAAGACTGTAAAAGGATAATGGCCATCTCAAACTAAGAAAGGTCCCCCAAAACCAAAATCTTTAGCTGTTTTCTTCTGTAAAAAGGCAACTATGCTCCAGTTCCTACAGCTGTAAACAACATCAGAAATAGTTCAGGCAGACCACTGTATAGAATGAAATCATAGGCCACAAAAATTTCTTATGTTTTATATCCTGAGGGTAACAGCATAAACACAGCAACGCTTTGCAATTATGCAATGCTTTCGAGCTGAGGAGCCTAAAACGTTTTACAAAGGTGGGTAAGAACTGAGCTTTAGAAAGACTTACAAACAGCAGTGGGGAGTCTTCTGTGCACAGCCACATGAAAAACTGATTATTTCCTCTATGGTTTTCTGGCTGAAATGAAAGAACAGAACCAAAAAGTCTGTTTGGGTCAACAGAATGCTGATTTTGAAGGCTGACCTTCTTCATGAAGATGAAGGCCCCACAAATTTATTTTTTTTATCTAAAAAAAAGAATTCTGTTTTATTTTTCAGATTGAAACCCTTTATAATATGTCTTTTATTCAAAAAAGATTTTAAAGAAAGGTCAATAATGTTCTATTTTTAGAAATACTGACGATTGACAGTTTTGCCCATTTTTATCTTTGACATGTCTTTGGCATTTGAAATAAATCATTAAATATTTATATTCTCTCTAATTAATGTAGCTCTGTTCCGCTCTCCTCCTATTTATGTCATTAATACCTCTACATCTTGAATTTGCACCAGTATCTGGTCCCACTGTGTAATGATTGATGTAACAATTCAATCTGAAAGCAGTGTCATGATGCTTGAAATACACTTAATTGCACAGCAAGCTAAGCCAAGCTTGCAGGGGATGGATGGAGTTTCAAGGCAAGCAGTAATTCTAGTTATTAAGAATCTGTGAGTAATGCTGATAGTAAAGGCTATCCATACTGGGAATCATTCTTAATGTAAAATGAAGTATTTGAAATAATCCTTGTTAATCTTCTTAAAGTCTGATACAATTAAATTAAACAAGATATGAGAGAAAAAAAAGCTATAAAAAATATGACTGAACTGTGTTTCATTGACGTTCTGAAATTTCCAGGCTTTTTTACACTAACTGTAGAGTAGATGTGAAACTGGGGGGAAAAAAAATAAAAATAAAAGGGAAAATAAACTCTTTTGTTCTCCAGCTTCCAAGAAAGCTTTGCTGTTGGCCTAGAAAAGCCTCAAGCACGTAAGCATGACCGTTATTCTTCTGTTGTACTCTGGGAGTACAGCATGTGCCCAGCTGTAGCTCTCTCCACTTATAGAAACTTTAATGACAGAGGCTCTGGAAATAACTATGGCATCTAATATTTGTGAGTTAAGTTCTTAATTTTAGCTAAGCCTCTCCTAATTCTAAATAAACTGATATCCACTAGAACATTGCTTTTGATGGCTTGTGCTCAAGTACTGTACTTGACCATATAGTGCTGTCCTAGAGTTATCCCCTCCAGACGAGCTTTGGAACAATAAAAGACATTAATGTTAGGGAATCAATCACAGCTTTTACATGAGGCCTAGTGCCAGCCGCAAGGCATGAGGAGTTTATTCTGGACAGAAATTATAGCTAAGGACTTGGAAGTAGTGAGTGTTAAATACAGGAAAGAGCACGAAGGATGGAGAAAGGAAAGACCCTTAATGAAGGAGTCATCTAAAACAGGGAAAGCTTTCTCCCTTGGCTGCCGGTAATACGTGGACTAACACATGTGCAAATGTAGCTATACACACAGACACACACTGTATTTGTACCCTGATTGCATTTTCAGATGTGTACAGAGATCGCCTCAAAAAACTTTCTCCAAATCAAGCACCTTTTAGTGCACGAGGAGGAAGCAGCAAAAAATACAGGCCTGTGACATAAGGGATCAACTGCTCAGACATTCTCTCAAACAACTTTCTTGACATCTAAATGTCATGAAGTCAAGTCTAATGACTATGAACAACCATAGCCACTGAATGCTATCAGCTATTCTTATTTCTTCAGAGTCTGATAATTTGAAGACAGAAGGTTTTACATGATGTTTCTGACTTCCCTAGTCTACTCGCATCTTAAATTGAAGATACAGAGAAAATAATTTTGTTTTTAACTCTAAGCGTCCCTATAAGATTTAGATTTGGGTCAAAGGTATTGCGAGGGTGTTCTCATTGTGCAGATTGTTTTTCTCATTATTAAGTTTTGATATAAGAGCAATCTGATTTTAATTTTTCCTCAGGCTGGTTGGTAAGTCTCTTTTCTGAGAATTCATCTCTGCAAACCATACTGGAGAATTTATTATTTGTGACTACATACATAAATACGAAAGATCAGAACACTTTTCATTACTAATATCCGTGTTTCAAAGAGCAGATCCATTCAAGATGCACTGCTTCACTGTTCTCTTTTGTAAGAAAGTATAACGTGTTTGTGGTTAAGTATCCTCAGAAGATGCCTCCTCTTCTTTTTTTTTTTATAGCTTTGTTTCGTATTTCCCACAGCCATGAAAGACCACACAAATAAAATATACCCGTAAAAAAGAATAACACAGTATCACAGAAATTATCTTAGTTCATTTGAGCACAGAACAGTTGTCAAACATGGTATTCATTTTTAATGTGAAGTATTTATTGTCTTGTTTTCTCTTGTCTTCAAGAAGAAAATGAGATGATGCTTTTTTAAAAAAAAATTAAAGAGGAAATGCCAGTAACAGTTTGTATCACTCTATATGGAATCAAAGTTCTGTAATCTGGGAGTAAAAATATAGTTATTTACCTAAGAAATAAAGAGTCTTTCCACCAAACTAACAC
>JAHREE010000278.1:1326577-1606049 GCA_033628505.1 Tringa tobata
TCCTTCCTTATTTAAGAAGAAAAAGTAGACAATTTTTTCTTACATTTTTTTCTGCAACACTAGAAGTTATTGCTTGATATCTTTCTCTTTATTTTTTTTTTTTCTGGTACTGATTGATATGATATTGCTCCTGCGAAAGCAAGGATCTGCAGATCTCAAAAACTGAGGGACTTTTAAAATAACCAGTGATAAATCTCTAGTGTTTAGTTAACCATCAAAGTAAGGAAAACACAGGGCAGGCTTTTTAAAGCAAAGCAAGTACACAAGCCATGGCCTTTGGGATATTTTCCCATGATTTGCTCGTACTGGAATTTTCAAGTTTAAATTCAAAAGCTGAGAATGTCTTATTTTCTGCTACTCAGAGTGGAATAAAAGCTTCCCATGCAAGTATTCTCAGTAAGCAAAAATATCTATAACTCTGTATAGTTGCTACCACACTCTAGAGTTCCACAGCATTAAGTTTTTTCAGACCTTTTTTTTATGTTTTAGATTCTGAACAGTCCTAAACGGCTTCAGCCATCATATAATTTAACACTGAGTCATTCCCCATTCCTACAAGAAACCTTCTCTTATGCATGATTATATATTGTGAAAATGGATAGGCTAATTTTGCAACATGAATTTTCTATGGTAGCTGCTCTGCTACTATTTTAGTCTGTTTTTAATGATATACTCACTGCAACAGCTCTCTTATATACAATTACAATTTTGAAAAGTGACTAACTTTGGCTAAAATTATATACATCAACCCAGACTCTCTCCTGTGGAAGTCTGTGCATGGACTTCTGTGTGTTTTTAGACTTAAACAAAGATGTTTGAAAGAATGTGCCACATTAGGTAATTACCATTAGGTAGAGGTGGAAATAAGTGGGGTCTGAAAGTTTCTCAACAGTCCAATGTTTCACCTTTGCTCACTTGTTTGAGTTTCTAAGCAGACGTGCAGCCAAATAGAGTGGAGCTGCTTTGGATTTATATAAGACAAGCTGTGGGTGCAGAAGCTCCATTTGCCCCACAGCGCCAAGAACCCACTTTTATTTCTGTATACCTAGATAAAAAAATAGATTTTGCTGTTGCTGTCAAATTTAACAAGCTTAAAAATAAAATTCAACTTAAAGCTCTGCCCTGTTCTTGCTTTGTATCCCTCAACCCCAATAAGGGGAGAACTGACACTTTGTAGCCAACTTTTGCTTGCTCAGCAAAATAGATGGTTAAATTAACAGAGAGTGGAAAACACTGACCCACTCACCTAAGCTGCAAGAGAAAAGACATATTAAAGGGGCTAGAAGATGCTGTACAACATTCAACTTAAAGATGCAGTGAGTAGGATAAAGTTCCTTATTCTCAAATTTTTCAACAGGTCAACACAAAAGCTGCTGCATGTTGAGGAGCAAAAACTGAAAGAAAGAGAAAAAGTTTAGGCAAACAAGAGAAGCACAAAAAGCTTCTGTGTTGGAACTTCTTTTCTTTCTACAAAGAAACAGCTTTGGATCGTCCCCATGTGGAGGATGATAGAGATAAGAAGCTCTCTGGTGGTAAGCATCTGGGATGGGAGGGAAGATCATAGGATGTTGTGGGATTCTCTTTGTTTCTTGCTTTAACTGTGTATGTCTCCACTGTTTTTTTGAAGCTTTTCCAAACCCCAAGGCTTCTGAGATTCTTGCATCACTCGTTTAAACTTTTTTTTTTTTTTTATGTAACAATGTCAGAGCAATATGTATATGTGTTAAAACAGGAGAATATCAGTGTTGGGCCTCTAATTAGATTCATATTCATATTGAAATTTTAAGAAGTCCCCAGCACAAATGAGTTACAGTAATAGTTACTTCCCTCCTGATGGGAAAAGATAGCAGTTGTTGCTCTGTGTACTAGTCCTGAGCCAAGAATATCCATAGATCTGAGTTTGATCGAAGCTCAAATAAATTGTGACATAATGAACTTGATTCATCAGTGATGCCTTGAACAAACCAAGGCTCCTCCACTAAGTTTCAGATTGTGTCTTGGGACATCCTTGGAAACTTGCTGTATGTGTGGTGCTGCTGTCTGAAAGCAAGTTAGAGCCTTCAAATCAAAGTCTTTAGTACCAGAAGACGTTGTACATTACTGGAGAATGACCAAGTAAATATTGGAGTGCTGCCACGTAAGTCAAGAGAGAGAGAAACATGTTAATGGAGACAATTTGCTGCAGGGGAACTACTGGGGAATGGTTTAGGGGGTGGGAGGAAAGAGTTTAGGGCACAAGGGAACAAACTCAAACATGCCTTATATTTATTCAGCGTTCTGTAGGCCATTCTCCAGTGGCCTTACCTTTAATGTTGAACATTTAATTTTTTTGTAGACAAACAAGGGCTGAGTAAATCTTCTATTTTCAAGGTCTCTGCTCAACCCACTCATCATGTATTCTTTGATCAGTGGGAAACTGAAGTAAAGGCAACGCTCCAGGGCCTGATCCAGAAAGTTAGATAATTTTATTTACAGGAATAGAAGTAGACAAATGTATGCTAATGGATAGGGGCTGTACATGGTCATATTTGAAAGATAATTTAGGAAGTGTTAACTTGTCTGTATGTGAAAGTTTTTCAGACTACTCTTTGCTAACATTGAGGTAAAAGAAACTAGTAGAACAGTAAACTAATTATCAGCATGGATTGGAAAAGAATCATACATTTGACACCTGATTTATAGGCAATTGATACAGCAATTTGTTGAAAACTGTTGAAGAACATTATTTTCTTTTAGCTTCTTTGGTTCTTTTAGTGATTTCTGTGCGAGAACAGGATTCGAAATCAGAATTCAAAATCCAGTGATTTTTACACTTGCTTCCATGAGAAAACAGATCGTTCTCAGCCAGTTGGTCTGACTTGCTGTCTGTTAAAATGCCAGTTACTGAAAAATGTGGTTTTTTATCCACTGGGACTTAAAGAGGGCTATAAATTCTCAGAAAGCCTAATTAAGTGTGAAATTTTGAAATATGTTAGAGTATTCCTCCAACTTAATTTTGTATTGAGATGTGCATGTGTAATATAATACATCTTCATAAAGTTTAAACAAAGGTTGATAGATTAAATACAAAAGTAGTTTAGAATGTCTCATCAATCATGAAAAAAACATGGCAAAATCTTGCTAGTTTAGTTTATTAAACCAAAGTTTTGTACAAGATTTCACTTGTATAGACAATTATGTTCATAAAAGCTGCTTTTGCTTGGATTGTGGTGAACAAAAAGTTCTCGAGATTAAGGCACTTCAGCGGTCATTGCTGAAGTCAAATGTTTGAGTTCAGCTTAGGAACACATTTCTACAGTTTGTGCTTTATATATATAAAGACCCCAGCTGTTCTCTGTCTCTGTTTTCTGCTGGCTTGCCTGCATTTTCAATGACGATACCATATACCAGAAGGTGCTTTTCCATCTGTAGGAGTTGGTCTTACTGTCTAAAGAATATAATTGCTTTGTTTATGTCTGGAGTAGCACAGGTAAGATCCAGTGCTGCAACGTCTTCAGGGAACAGCTTGCCTTTTTTTTTTTTTTTTTTCCGTATCAGTAGCTGTAAGTTAAAGTTATAATTTGCACTATTTTTTACACTATTGCTGCCTATTATGTCTCCATTGAGTGTAGCTGTAATAGCTGGTCATTTGCCACATACAGTGACATGACCGACTAAATATCAAAGTGATCTTTCAAGATTTAAGGCTATCTGCAATGAAACTATAAACTGTATAAATCCAAAGGAATTATGCATGCCCGCAAATGAATATGATTTACAGGTGCATGGGTCATAATGGGTGATAGGAGATATCAAAAGATTAATAAAATGTTGTAAATGAAAAGCAAGATAGAATGTAGAAGATCTGACATTTGCCATGCCTGGTTGTTGGCGGCTTTTTTTCCTGCTGTTTTTCTACTGCTTTCAATCCTCTCTGTCAATTACACTAATTTTTATGTTATAATTTTGCATCCTTATTTGTAATCTGACTGAATTTCAGAGCAGATGTAAAACATATATAGGTCCTACTTTGACATTTTGGTTTGGAAACACTGAATCTTGGCAAAAACTGTAGTTATTTGTTTATTTGCTATCATCATTATAGCAAATACATCTCTGTATGGCTCACTGAAATGTTTTAAACACTTATTTTTTCCTCTGATTGGCAGCACATTTCCAAATATAATTTGTAAGAAAATCTTGGTGTATTGAACAGTGACCTTTCACCAGTTTTACAATATTTGGGATTTTTTTTTTTCATCAATAGTACTATTGACTTTCTTTTGCTGAAAAGTGACCAACGTTCCTTGGTCCAGACCTTTACCAATGTCCCAGTGAGGCCTAGAATGAGGAACATTTTGACAACTGGACATAAATAAGCGTCAAGATTCGAAAGCTGTATTTTATCTTGGCAGCTGCCCTGATTAGTTTCATTGGAAAATGCTTTCTGTTGTGTGAGTGAGGAAGAAGAATGTGACTGGACTATACAAGGGTTTCGGATTTGTGATTGGGTTGGGTTTTTTCCCCACTCTGTTAGGTTTGGGACTTACTAGGGCGCTTACACAAGCTGCTTTTGTAAAATGCCTTGGTATTTCTGGATTTTTAGGAGGAATATACACAAACAGCTACCAAAAGAAACTTTTTGGTCTAATAAATGCTTTGATTTGTTTAATCTGTAACCTACAGGGGAATACCATTCAGTGGGCTGCCAGAGTTCACATGATTCTGTATGTAATTACCTTGGTATTATAATTGTCCTCTGTAACTGCCTATGCTGGTAATGATGTAAGTTTCTGACCAGGGGGGATGTTTTCACATTATTGCATTATTCATGTTTAAAGCAAGTTGGTGAGGAGTATAATTGGAAAGAGAGAAATCAAGGAATTTAGATTAAAGCCCTTTATAGTAAAAGAATTTGGGTTTGAAGGATTATTTTTTTGTATGGCAGAATTGTTGTGAGGCAGATTAATGTATGCTCTATCCTATGGAATCATTATTTCTGCTCAGAAAGAAATTAAAATTTAATAACTGAAAGGATTTGGGAAAGAGTCTTGACCTTGTGAACACTTCCTGAAAATAATGTGTTTTGGAAGAAAGCACATGTCATTGTGAGAGCCTCCAAATTTATGTACTACATTGCAAAATAGCAACAATTTAGGGAATGAGATTATAACACTAATCAGCATGCCATGTAGTTAAATGTGGTTTCAATATGCTTGTGGCCTGGTTACTGCTGCTTCTCTGAAGGAGGGGAATCTGCTTCTTCAAATTTCAGAGGAAAGGTCATAAAACTTGTAAGATTAGAAATCTAGCAAATTCTACACATCTGCACTAGCAGAACTCCCTGTTTTCATTACTTTCAAGTAACCATATAACTTAAATTAACAGTTATTCCGACTTTTCATCACCTTTTCTATTAAAGTTCACATAGTGAATCAAAAAAGTGCTTCTAAATGATCAACAAATGTTTCAATAAGCAATAGTTAGCTGTTGTACAACAAATTAATATGTTGATTCTCTTTTGAAACATTACCATCTTGTATTTTTTCCTGTTGTTCCCCAATTTACTTGTACCACATACTTTAGTCATTTACATAATTGTAAAAAACATCTTTAAAATTCTGAAATAAATAAATAATTTACAGCAATTTTAAAACACTTAAATGCTGAATCCGGAGAGTTTAAGGTTATTATTTTTTTTTTTTAAATTCTAATTTACTAACTTCCTAGTGTTTCACCTTTCTATATAAGCAGAAAGAGCTATCCAGTCTCAATTATTTTAAAGTTAAATGCTGATGACTGTAAAAAAAAATGGATACAGTACCCTAACATAATAAGACACATATATATGTAATGTTACTTAAAGGTAGAACATGTTTTTGAAGTTTATGTCTCCATGAAGGATATGCCCTGTTACCAGCTTAAACAGTTGCAGCAAAGAAATCAAGAATCGAGGGGAAAAGGAAGGATGTGTTTCTTTACAAATTGATGATAATATTTTAAGTGCTATATAATCTTTTGTAATAATGATGATATTCCTCTCATGTATGCATCAAATATTTATACTAAAATAAAACTTCTCATATGATTTGCCCAGTTCACTGCATGTCCACAAAGAGGTTTTGATTATCTTTATTAACATAATTTATTCTTACAAAAGTTTCCTTTATGACTTGACTATGAACAGCTGCTAGTAGTATCTTATGCTGAGTACTTGGTCTGCGTGAAGTAATTAGGATTGGTCAGAATTATGCTTTGGACATGTACAAAACAATCACAAGTTCTCTGAGTCTCTCAAGAAGCGGTAGTAGTTTAGTTAAAAAAAAAATATTGTGGAATTTTATAATAGTTTTAATGCTTTGTGACTTGGCTACGCTGACTTAGCCCACAGCATCATTCCTGAATATATTAAGCTACTGAAAGATTTAATGACTGAGTGAAGATTTTAGATTAAATTGTATTTTATCACATTCATGTGTGTAATTGTGTGAGCACGCACAGCCTCAGTTGCAAAGAAGAGCTGAAAACCATGGCTGAGTCATCAAATGCCTTTGTATGAGGACTCTGGCAAGGGGTTTTGAAAAGAGCAGTGTCCTATTCTACACAAGGTTATCAAATGCGATGGTTTTTATTTCTCTCATTCTTTCCAATATGTATTGCCTCTTGCATTTTGTAAAGTCATTAGCATTGCTGTCCCAAATTCATCATGAGTCAGAAAGCTCTTCTAATTCAAAACGGGAGACATTTCATTCTAAGTAAAAATAAGAAAATTCACTAGCTTTTTTTTTTTTTTTTAGAGGACTAGCTTTAACTTGTGCAGCAGCCTTTGTAAACTGGTTCCATACCTGAATCTCCCAGATTGAGAACAGTGTCCACCACCTGCACTAACTGTTGACACAAAACAACAACATGCTTCTGCTTGGTCTGAGCTGCAAAATGCATGCTCAAATTCTTGCCTGGCTTATTTAGTTACTTCCATAGATACGATCTTTGGAGAAAAACTCATCTTTGGTTTCACCTGTGAACATACACTACCAGTAATGTGAATACTTGAGCCATGAAATTAAGCCAAACTTCTTTCTGGACCAAAAGGGTGGAGATCTTGGGATGCCGTGGTAAGTCTCTGCTTCTTGTGAATGATTGCATTCACTCCGTACTGTACATGAATAGCCTCTGAACCACTGCCATTTATGCCTGATAACCTCAGTTTGCAATAGATAATATACCACAAAAGAATTCCAGGAGAAGAGCACCCACTGGACGTCTTTTTTCCCAGCCTCTGATGCATTGCACATGGGAGCGTTGTTTCGTAGAGACATTGGAAGGAATTGCACTTGGTCCACTGCTGTTATTTTCTGTCTGTCATAAGCTACTGAAGAGGTGTAAAAGATCAAAAAATACATGAGACTCTGTCCCTCTGTCCTTGTCTATCTTTTTTTTTTTTTTTTTGGTAATAATTGTGAAAAGAATCCACTTATGAACACCTGAATGTTCAGCAAGTGAATAGGGAGTGAATACAGAAGTATGTCGACCATGACTAAAAGCAAATTGAAGCAGCCAAAGACACAGTTTTGGTGTTATTCTCCTAATTCAACACTTGTTCATATACTGATTGAACAATTGATGAAAATGGAACATTCTCACATCGTTTCTCTGCAGAGGTTCCAGCATTCACTTTAGGACTTCACTCTTTAAAAAAGAAAACCAAATAAATGGGCTTTTGATTGTTTATCATCATTCATAAAAAGAAAAACTAATCATTAAAATATTGGCTTGATGTTTTATTCATGAGTTAAATGTTATAAATTGGCTGCTATAATAATATAGTTATATACCTTTCTGTTTGGTTCCAACAGTTTCTTCTATTTATAATCATAAATGATAAAATATAACGATGCAAACAGAGATGAGTGATTAGCATAACAGCTGTACCAATCAAAGTGTTTCTTCAGAAATTTCCTCTCTTCACTTTCAATAAATATAATTATTTTTCAAAGATATTCAAAGAAAATTGCAGCAGCAGAAAGTACATCCCTTTGGTGACTTTTGCATTTTGTTTCAGGTGAGACGCCTGGCAATAAACAATGCTGTTCTCCTTCGTTCTTCCTTAATAAATACAAGTGAGTTTTCATATTTATAATATTTCATGGTCATTCAAATTATAAGCTTTAAGTAGTTTAGAAAAATAAAGCTCTTGACTAAAATTTTATTTTCATGTTTAATACAAAACTTCATTTTCATAATGAAGGCTTATGATTAATAGACAACAAAGCTTTTTCTTTAGCCTGAAGCATTTTCAGCTTTTGAGAATGGATTAAAAAAATCATGAGTTTATCAAAATAGAAAGGCAGTTAAAAACTATTTTTTTTTTTTCAGAATTAACCTATGAAACACAAACAGATTACAGTTCGCAATTTTTTTCCCTCTATTCACTTACATGGTCAAAGATTTACTGTGTGCTTAAACTGGTGGAATCTGAATCCCTTTCTATTCATAAATAAAATGAGGAAATAAGGATGTACCTAATATTCCTTCTAAACCATCCTTTAATCTTGACAATGGATCAAATACAATTCAAGGAAAAAAAAAGTCTGAAAAAATAGTTTGTTAGTGTGGATTTCACTTCCTAATTGTTGCATAGGGCCACCTCACTGCCTCATTTGTTGCATTCAAAATAATGCTCATGATATTAAAAAATGAGAGTACCAGAGAGAAAGTGACTTATGATTTCCACTGTGGCTTAATTAAGAGGAAAGGCTTTTGATTTCTAGAGTTAATAACCCCCTTGTTGGTGGAGTACTGAAAGTAAGTTACAATGTAATTTTTCCCTGTATCAGTCATAAATAAGCTAAACAAAAAAATGTGGGGAGGGGGAGACAGGGAATTATAACAGCATATAAAAAGGAGGATGAAGTCCTTTCTGAGGCAGACTTCCTTATCTTATAAAATTAATTCAAGCGGGTTCCAGATCCTGCAGAATCAGATCCATAGGCCCTTAATGTGGGCCCAATATTAACTTCATACTAAGTTGTGCCTTACGTTATTTGAACTTCTTTTAAGTGAATGAAATTGCTTTCATGTGAGCATACAATTTGCCAAAAGCAAGAGTTCAATATCTGGTTTTAAAATCTGGCAGTTTATCCTTTTACCCTAAAGCCTTATGGGTTGGAACAAACTAGCATCTGGTTCTTGCAAGTCAATCTATGAAGCAGATTATAGAATTTTGAATAAAGCATTTCTGCAAAAGAGCTCTTTTTTTTTTTTTTTCCTGTTTGCTTTTCAAAGATAAAATGTTCATGATCATCATATTGCCTGAATCTCAGATGAAGACAAATCCTCTTGGATGACTTAGCTGGCAGCAAACTTCTTGACAGCATAGTTTCTCTTTTGTCCTCCATTTTTGTAATTTAATCTGGCTTAAATTCAAGTATCTTCTCCATTTAGCTACCATGAGTATTCTGTCTTTGCAGGTTAGGAAAATGGTTTGTGTTCTTCTGCCAAACAGTACGAACAATCAGAGTAGGAATGTTGCCATCCTTCTATACCAAAAAAGTAGGAAGACTTCCCAGGATATTAATTGCTCCTAGCCGAATTGTGAATGAAATTCATAATCAGTTAAGCCCTTCAGTTTTCAGAAAACCTGTATTAATTTTACTGTAAATTTAAATGAAAAGCATAGTGTAGTAGTATTGACTGGAGTTCCCTATGGGTCTCTTTTTGCTAAAGATTCTTCTATGCAACAAGAATCTCCATTTAAACAGATAAATTCAAAATACCTGTATGGTTAAGCAGTGCCTACTGTGTCAATATAGTGCAACAGCTGAAGCAGAGAGATGCAGGAGACCTAGATGTTCTTCTCAGCCTGGGCTTGGGCCCACAGGGTGTCTTTGGGCTATTTACTTTTCCTCTCTGATTCAGCTTTCTCACCTACTGGAATTTATGAAGTATTCTTCTTTTGTGAAATCGTTACTAATCTACAAGGGGAAGGTATTATGTAAATGACAATTATCTAGTTACAATATTATTCAATGGTTTAAAGTTGCAGAACCACATTTCAGACTTCGTATTTGTAGTCCAGCTTCTATCAAACTACCATTCAGTTTCCAATCGCATGTACAAGATAGGTGATCTGGAGGTATTTCTCATAAACCACAAACATGTCTCATGAAATATGCTGCAGTATTTCTCACGCTGGCTGTGTTTTGAAATGACATTTCCCAATAGAGACCACACAAATTCATGCTGATTGAAATAGGAGAAGGGAAATAATACCCTGATGAATCAGAATCTGTATGGATTCTCATTCATGGTGGAAAGTCTTCACAACTTCTCCATGTTGTCTGGGCTAGTAATTGAAGGGAAGTCTAGCTGCTTTAATGGTGTCTTTATTTTCTTAGTGAAAACTTGGTATCTGAAATTATGTTTGTATATAAATACACACACACACGAGTATCTTGATGACATATTGATGCTGAGCAATTTAATTTTTGTAGACATTTCCTTAATATCAGAATTATCTTTCAGATAATAAGCATAAGAAATATTAAGTTTTCCCTTCAGACATTAGAGTCCAAACTCCTAATGTGGAATTCAGTCTGCAGGCTGTGGTTCTTAAAGCTCTGGGCAGTGCTACCTCTACACTTATTCAATATATCTTTTTGTTTCTTGTTTTTTTGGGGCAGGGAGAGGAGATCGGTCTTTTTCCTTGGGGCTGGGGGGGGACACTTTTTTGTGTCTCTTGGTGTTTTTCAGTGATCAAAATGCCCTGAGCTCTCTGATTCTGTTAGAAGAAACGTGGATGGTCTTCCTGCTACTTACACGCTGAACACTGAGCACCACTTAAAGCACTGCCAAGCAAAAGACACACCCTTTGAAATTTTACAGTGGAGGCTTAGCACAGGCATGCAGAAGTCTGCTCATCGGTTCTGTCTGGAATGGTATGTGAGAGAAGGTTGCCTTTGTTTGGTTGCCTTTTAAACAGGCTAATAAGCTATTATTAGCTTTTCTTGTGAGAGGTCATAATGGGAAAAAAAGAAGGGGGGGGTGTGTGTTATTAAATGCTTTGGCACTGATTTCAATGCAGGGAGAATTACAGGTGACTAGATCATCATATTGCTGGAAGGGAATTCAAGAGGTTATCCAGTCAGTGGCCATCCACCTACTGCAGGGCAGGGTCAATTATATTTAGGTAGATTCTGAGAGACATCTGTGCAGCCTCTTCTTAAACACCTCCAGCACTGGAAATGCCACAGCTTCCCCAAAGGGTGTGACACAGGCTTTGCCTTACTGCCTTGTTATTAACATGGTTTTGTTAATGTCTCGTTCATTGTAATTTAAACTGATTGCTGTTTTTCATATTCACATGAATATGATACTAGGTTAATTTCTTCCCCTTTCTTGAAGTGTTTATTTAGGTGAATACTTATTTTGCTTCTTTCTCCCCTGTATCTTTCTTTCCTTCAGACTAAACTCGTCCATCTCTTTATTCAATATTCTGTAATAAATCATGCTTTAAAAACCTCTCATATTTTTGCCTGTCCTCTCGATTCCCTTTCTGTCACCTTTCGTGAAATATATTGCCTCAAGCTGGACACAAAGTACTTCCATTTTGTCCTTACCAGTGCTGTCTACATCAAAAGATTATTGCATTTGTCTTTTGTTTATATGTGACAATCCAAGGTTTAGTTGGCTGATTGCAAAAGCATGACTCCATTGACTTATGTTCTGCTGCTTATTAAGGTAACTATTGTATCCATCTCTCAGAGTGATTTCCTACCCAATTATTTCAGACCATGTATTTATGTAGATGACTATCTGTCCTTTAGTAAGTTCTACTTCTCTCCATTAAATAGCACCCAATTATTTTTCAGGATGTATCTCCAATTTGTCAAGTTCAATTCTGTCTTTCAACATATTTGTAATCCTAATTTCATGACTTCACCAGCCAGTCTCTTAATGAAAATATAGAATAGGTATGAAGACACAAATGCACGAGGAATAGAGCTCCGCAGAATTCTATTTGCCATCTAAATCTGAGGGAACCATTGAGAACCACTCCTGGAACATTTTTTTCCTCAGTTCTACACCTAAAATATTCATCAAGATCATGATTTTGCAGTTTGCTTATGAGAATGTTATACATAAAAAAACCTACAATATATATGACATTTGCCGATTTTTATCTCTGCACACTGCAAGTTTTGACCTGATTCATTCTTCATAAATTCCTGTTCACTGTTCATTTATCTCTTTTTTCCCCTGTATTTGCTAAAAATCATTTGTTTGTTGTTTTTTTTTTCCCAGATTATTTTCTGGAATCTGAAGTTAAGATAATAACTCAATAATTTCCCACATCTTCCTTTCTTTCCTTTTTAAAGTACGGAATTTAAATTTGTTTGGAATCCTTCTCAATTTCTAAAAGATCTGCAGTTTCATCAGCCAGTTCCTTAAGTTACCAAGTGCATTAGGCTAAGATGATTTGGAATAATTAAAAATTATCTAAATACTCTCTTATTTATTCCTTCCTCACCCAAGGAAAAGATTTTGTTCTTTTGTCCCTGGTATTATTTATCATAGCCATTTTATCAAACCTAATATTTTCAGTAAAAAAGCAATAGAAAAGAGTTCTCCTTTCTTGCTCGAATCAACCCTTTCCATGTGCTACTACATGCTACTAATGTTCTTACAAAGGAATTTCCTTTGATTCTTCACCTCTCTACTTAGTAACATCTCTTGTGGGCTTTTAGTTTTCTGATTTTGTCCATACCTGCTTTTGTCTTCATCCTTAATGATCTAAGGTAGCTTCCACATTCTGCTAACTTCCTTCTTGTGTCTGAGGTCCAGAAAAAGCTCACTGTTTAGCTCATTTCCTAATATGCTCATCTTTCCTCCACAGTGGGACTGCTTATAGCCGTTTTGGCAAAGAATTACCTGCACTTTATCCCACACCTCCCCAGGCTGGACTCCCAACTTTCTAATTTCTCAAAATCTGCCTACCTAAGTCAATGGTTATTGTTTTGCGGCTCTTCTTCTCTCCAGTCTCAAGGAGTTATTTTTTGTGCCACTGTCTCCTAAATCCTTGTTCTTCTGGATATTTGACTTGTTTCATTTTACCAGTTAAGAATAAAATCTCAAATGACCTTTCTGTGATTATCTGTTTTTTTTTTTTTTTCTGTGATAAATCAGACCAAAGAAGAGTTTACAACAACTTATAAAACAGTAATTTTGCTGTTCTGAGTTCCTTCCCTATTACCTATCTGAGTAGTCAATATCTCCCATTTTCCCAGTCCTGTCTTCTGCATAATTCTGACTGCTGATCACAAAAACCCTTTACCTACTTCTTCAGATTGAAGGTTCATAACATAAATGTTCTTTTCCACTATTCAGAGCTTATTCATCAGTTCTGTTTCCTTTTACAGTTTTAGTGTATTGCCACATGTAACAAATTTTTGCCATGTTCTGCTAAAACTGGGAACTGACCATATTAAAAATTAAAGATCAGTTAGATAGAGAGAAGGTTTGAAAGGAAAGAAAATAATCTTTCTCAATGTAGTTTAATGCCTTCGGGGTTTTTTTGAGTTGCAGGTCTTATCTTGATTCTTATTCTTTTATATTCTTGCTTATGAACAGTGTGCCTTTTTAAGTAAATGTGCTTTTTATTCCTTCTGTAATATATCTAAGGAAAAATATTTATTAATTTGACCTTGAAGTCTTAATGGACTAAATACATTGGTTAAGTGCTCCACTTAGCTCTTGCTCATTTGAAGAGAATTTTGAATTTTATTTCTTATTGCTGAACTCACAATCTGGTGTGTTGGTCTGTCATTTTCCAAATTGATTAACATTAAAAAATCCCAGCAATTTTAATTATTATATCATTTAAAATAGCCAGGTCAAAACTAATAAATGTCATCATAACTCACATGAAATAAATAACTCAGGTGTTCACTTCTAAGAAAACAGAAAGATTATTTAGTTTTAATATCTTCTTTTATGGTAATAAAATTAGGTAACTGCTACCTCTATATGTACAAAGACAAGGCTAAAAGGAGGAGGAAAATCTCCAAGCAATTGGTATTGAAAAAATGCATCACGAAAAAAGCCTAAAATAGCATTACTTGTTGAAAAAGCAGCGCTTTTCCTAAACATTATGAACTGGAGGAACCTAAGCCAAAATACATCACAATAACATGAAAGTTAGCTACATCATTTTTCAAAACAAATGTCTTCATGAAATCTATTTAGGAATTAGAATGGCAATTATTCTAGTGGAGTAAGAGTATATAATTCATGGAATATTGTTGTTCTATTGTTTTATTTTGTAAAGTACTAGATTGACATCCATGGAAACTAAATTTCATTTACAGAATAGGCATGACAGCCTACATTTTCTCACCATTGTTTGAAAAAATATGTTCAGATTTTAATACCCAATAGTCCCAATAGTCCTAACAACAAATATCTTCAGTTTCCATACGTTATATATACATTAGCCATAAACATCCCCACTTCTTACATAAAACCTATCGATCTGTTGATTTCACACTCCACTGGACCTGTCTGCTTATCTGTGTGCCCAAATTCACTCTGTTTTTATCTGCTATGCTTTGTGATGATTAATTGGTGCCTGAAGTTGGTAGCTTTTTGCGTGGCTATAGCTGGCAGAATGCATAGTGGTGCATCACTTACATTTGCATTTTTGGAGGTGCATATATTATCATTTCCTAATTGTCTGTCTAGAGTACCAAGAGAAGATTTGGGACACAGAGATGGCACTGACACAGTAGCTTTCATCTAATTAAGGCCTGGCATCAGGGGAATACTGCTTGTTTTGTGGTTAGGGGAGGTCACGGCTAGTTACTGAAAATCCTCATTCAGCTCAGTAGAGGCTTGACCTCATTGAACATCCTCCTCTTGGAGCAGCTGATGTGATATGTATGAGACCATGATGGACGGAAAGGGGCCGAGAGGTATTTTATCCTTACAGATGCTGCTCTATCAGGGTCAGATTTCCTTGATGCAGCAATTGGTAAAGCTGTTGACCACTCTTTTTGATATTAGGGAATGACACAGTAAGCCGAGTTGTCTTCAGGCTTTTGTGCGAGAGTAAAAAGGTTTCTTCTGCTTATTTTACCCCTGCTGTGTTTAAACACAAGCAACTTCACTGCAGACATTCCAGTGTATACAGGACATGAGAGATGAAGTTAACAACATGGTTTTGGGAAATATGAGAACCCCGTATGACTGTTTTGACATACAAATGTGCCTGCACATGCACACCATTTAAATATCACTTATTTGCAGAAGTGAGCGTTGCTTATTATTTCCAGGTCTGGAGATAGGATAGTAAAACAATCAGTTTAAAATGATTATTTTTTAAGTGTGACTTCAATGAAGCGATGGCTGCAGGTTTACCCTGGGGTCTCCAACCGCTAGCAGTAAACTGACTTTTATAACACTGCTGAGATCCAGACCCTTGAACTGAATCCAATGCAAGAAGAATGATAGGATAGAGAGGCAATGGTTTTAAACTAGAGCAGGGTAGGTTTAGATTAGACATTAGGAGGAAGTCCCTTACAATGAGGGTGGTGAGACACTGGACCAAGTTGCCCAGAGAGGTGGTGGAGACCCCATCACTGGAGACATTCAAGGTCAGGCTTGATGAGACTCTGAGAAACCTGATCTAGTTAAAGGTGTCTCTGCTCACTGCAGGGGGGTTGAACTAAGTGACCTTTAAAGGTCCCTTTCAACCCAACATATTCTATTATTCTAAGAGGGTGCTGGGTGGTACTTCCTGTGGTCAGATTCTGACATCTTTCAACAAAGAGGTCAAAAGCTGTTTCTTCTCCCAACTACCTAAAGGGAACCCACTGGCAATGGTACGATGCTATTAATTGAACAGGCTAAGTCTTTCTAAGTTCTTGTGCTGTTTCATTACCAGTCATACCAATGACAAACGAAGTTTTCAAATGGAGTGATAGTTTTGCCTGGCAGCAATAAATTATGAAGAGTTAATTATCAAAGCTATCAAGTCTGCTTTTCCTTGTACCATTTGATGATTAAATTAGAAAGCCTCTATATTTTTTTAATTAGGGAATTAAAACTCTACAGATGGAAGGTGTTGCTTTACTTTTTTTCAGCCTTCAGGTGAGATAATTAGGTTTTCTACTCCATTTTAATCACAGATAGAGCTGTTGACTTGGTGACTTCTTGACTTGGTGTTATGAATCAATTCAATATGGTACAGCATGGATTAATTCTTGTGAACGTAACTGCAATAACATAGATATTTTTATAGTAAATATTCCTCATTTTTATTCAAAAAGTGTGAATTTAGCTAGCTGACCAATGAAAAAGCATTCTAAGAAGCTGAATATGATTTAAAACTGGGAAAAGGCAAACATAGAGAGTTTAGATTAATGTTTTAAATAGGATTAATTTTGATCTACCAGCACCATCAATATATATCACAATTTTTATAGTCACATACAATATGATACAAACTTATTAAATATAATTCCTCTCTGAGACACTTCTACATTTTAAATAATACACAACTTCTCCTCCGTTCCTTTATAAAATTTCTACATTCTGCAATGTAGTAGCAACCGTTTCATTATTGGTTTTTATGATACAGGTTTTCTCTAAGAATTGTTGTTCCAGTAAAACTCAAAATGTCTTCAGGGCCAGAACTGGAGGTGGTGTAATTGAAGTAACTGATTTTGCTGAGTTAAATTTGAAATTTTAGTTAAGACTATGAAGAATATATTTAGGTTTTTGTTTTTACTTTCTTCTCATCATAACATGTGTTACAGTTATGTGACTCTTCTAAAAGCATATGCTCTACTGCAACTGCTGTTTCTCATGTTTTTCTTTGATCATCACCTGAGCTAGAAGACAGTGTGACTGTTTTATGTTGCCAGCAGTAGGAGATAATCCCATCCAAGTCAAAATTCACTTTGTGCTTCTGATTTACTAATATCTTGATTTCAGTCAGTAAAAGAGGAAGCTGGCTAAAAATTCCTGTACTCTGCTTTTTTTTTTTTTCCTGTGTCTCCATCTCCAGACTTCATCAAGCCAGCCCAATATCATCATCATGTCACAGATTTTTGGCTAGCTTTCCTGCTCACTACTGGATTAGTTTATGACCCTCTGTTTTCTGTGCTCAAGTTCCAACCCTTTTTCCAAGGGCACAATAAGCTTGAAATTACCAAGGGAATGTGAAGTTTTAACTGAACTGAAAGCTTGGAGCCCTTGCAATGCCTGCCAAAAGTGGTTGAAGTTGACTACAAAAGGAAACCTTTCGGATTGCCAGGATTTGTATTCCTGACCCATCCTGTTTTGTGTGCGTCCTTTTTCATCACCAATTGTATTCCACCATTGTCCATTTTATATGTCTACATAAGCATGGTGACCTGGCTGCTGATTCCCTGCTGTGGGTTACTCCAGATGCTCTTTTATTCCTGAGTTTGCTGCTGTCTCTCCTTACCTTGTTGCTGTTTTGGGAGGAATTAGTTCTGAAGAAAGAAATGAAATACAAAAAGAACAGTGAATATCAAGAATGAATTGGACCAGACAGGCTATGTGCAACCAGATTAAACACCCAAGAATGGAAAGAGAGGAATGGGATAGATGAAAATTTGCCAGATAGGAAAGGGGAAAGGGCCGGAGGCTTGGGAATGCTTGGATTGTTTTTACACCTGCCATGTCCTCCACACTTTCTTCTGCCATTTTTTTTTCCACATATATTGCAAATTTCAAGCTTATTCTACATGAAAAATACAAGTTCCAGCATTCTGGGGGTTGTGGTGAGGTGGATTTTGTTCTTTTACCAGTTACAGCAGAACTAAAACTTATTTTGAGACTCTCCTTTTTATACTTGAAATAATTTTACAGACTAAAGCGATTTAGACAGAACTTTTGAGAAGGTCTTGAATTTATTAATTTCAGCCCCCTGGACTGGCTCAGCACTGTGCCAAACTCCATTGTCTTATCTCCAATCCCATACATACATATACATGGATGTGAGACATATTAATCTTGTTATATCTATATACAATATATATACAATTTTAGTAAAGCCCCTGAGGGAGTATCTTTTCTGGAAGACCCCTCTAAGGGAACAGAATTATTTTATTCAGAACATTAAATAGCTCTGCAGTTCTGTTGTATTTTTCCTTATTTCTGTCAATAATACAATGCTGTTTTCACAGCCATGATTCAGGGAAAGCCTAATGAGCCCTTTGAGGACACTCTCCCTTCACAAAAATTTTAATGTGGCCCTTCAGTAATTAATTGCATTTTCATTTGTTACTGGCCACTTCAACACAGCATAGTTATTCCTTTAGTGCAAATTTTCAGGATTCTTGATGAATTTTGGCATTTTGATCTCACGTCATATTCCTGTAGCTGTGAAGCTGGCTTCCCCCAGCAAGCTCAGCAACCTTTTCACAGAGTGTTCTCTGGTCACACTGGGAGCAGATGGACAAGCCCCATGGAGAAGAGACATTATCCTCAGCAGTTCTCCTAGAAACACTAAAGTGACGCATATTCTTTTTTCAACTATAAGCTGAGTGCACTGCGATCAGAGGACTCAGTGGTGGACCAGAAAGAAAAGGTCCAACTTCTAAAAAGTAAAATATATATTGAAATAATTTATGTCCAGGCCCAAGAGCTCAAAAAGATATTGTATAAAAATTATGTGATTAAAACAAAAAAACAGTGAAGGAATTTAGTTAAGTGTTCTTTATTGGTCTGTAAAATGTAATGCTAAGCAAGTGAAATAACTGTAGTTAGATTTAGTTTATTTGCATGTGAGGATATGCAACTCAATATCTTTGCTTTCAACCCCACTCCCTTCCACCGTGCAGAACCAGTGCACACATTTTCCACTGTAAAATGAAGCCCATGTTGTCTACTTCAACCACCTAAGGAAGGGACCAGCAAAAGAAATCGATCAATAGAAGGGGCTTTTAACTAAAGGTCAGACAAAATTGTAGTAGAAACCTTGGGGATTCTTCAAAGCAGTTACTAAGAGAAGTTGCCTTCTCAGCTGATGTTTACTACAGGTTTTATTGTGCCTTCCTACACAGCCTATGTAGGATTCGGAGGTCACTTAGAGTAAATTCCAAATGAAAGGTCTTTCCGCTTTATATATTTGTAATAACAGAAAAATTGTGGGCTCTCAAGAGGTGATGAGACCATCACTGTAGTCAGATGTACTTAAAATAACTTGAGTGGTATGGGTTTCTTTGAAATAATACTAATACTTTAAAAGTAGTTAGTGAAAAACATTGGCTCTCTGTATCTCATTCATTAGCTTCAGTTTTTCTTTTACCCAATAAAATTCCTGTGGACTGATTGGGCACTTGGATACATCATATTCAACTATGTCTGCCTGTGTATTACTAACCAAAGCAGCTGAAATTCCCCAACCGCTTTTCATTCCCCTCCCTCTTCACAAATGAATTACTTTCCCAATATTTAAGCCACACTATTCTTGCATGGAACATTTGTTTAACAGTGTAGGCTCTACATTCGATGTGGAATTAGAATATATTTCCCTGTCTCAATAAGTAAGAGTAGAACAGATGGACTAATAACTAGGCTACAAGTAGATGTCTGTGAATCAGATGGTAGCAATCTTACTGCAATGACTCTTTTGAGTCTCAGCTCTTTCTGGCATTTGATCACAATAGATTTTAGCTAAAAATGTCAGCAGTTAAAAGCAAAGCCTTTTCATTAAAGAGTTCTTGTGACAAAAATGAAAAAATAGACTCCAGAAAGGCAGTTGCTGGTGTTCACTTGGGATACAAAATTGCCATCATTATCACCGCTTCCTTTGCCTTTAGGAAATTTTATAACAGGAATACATATTACAGTAGTGTTAAAATCTAGAAAATATACTGTGTTGTTCCTGGTCTCATCTAAATACTTCTCTCTCTCTACAATTGGAGCCAAGCTGACTTGCTATTATATGTTGCATTTCTCAGACTTGCTTGAAGACAACTTCTTACGTACGCCACTTTTTTGTCCTTTTGTTGTCTTCTTCACAAATGCAAGTGGAGAGGAAGGAAACAATCCTTTCTGGAACTGTTCACTGAAGCACTATTAATTAGGACAGCCAAATGCGCAGTCACTATGTACATCACTGAAACAAAAATATGAACTAGATTTTTATAGACACTTGCCTGAGTTTCTTTTGCTTTTAAAGGCATGAATATTCTGTTATGTACAATGGCTTATACCATGCACTCTGCTGCTTTTTCTTCTCTTTCTGATTACCATGTTCCTGTTACAGTGGGCATAGAGTATGAGAAAGGTGGGAAAAGACTATTCAACAAAATACTACTGAGGGGCTGAATTTATGGTGTCTACAAGGCTGTTTCTACCATTCTTACCCAGACAAAACAGAAGCTAACAGAAGTGGGGCTTTTCTGAATATATGGCACAGAATCTGTCTCCTATGTGTGCACATTTGGACTTTCTGTAATTTATATGCTTATTGCAGCTTGTATTTTTCTTGCAGTCTATCCATACTGGATGGTAAAAAAGTGAATTGTGGTTCTTTCTTCCAGACTAGTAATTGGAGAAAAAATAATATAAGGCAAGCTCAAAGACATCTTTAGGCTAAAGTCCATAGCTGGAGGGTAATACAAATTTTTAAAGGCCCTTTAGGTTGATGATGAATTAAGCAATTCAACCTTTCATGATTTTTACATCTGTCCCCAGATGAAAACAATCATAAGAACTCATAAACAATTACTGGACAAGTCTGTGCTTTTTGAATGTTGTGCAGACCTATCTCTAATTGGAATAGCCCACACTATTTTGTCATACAAATGACAAATGACTTATTATATTTATTCCTTTCCTCCTGGCACCAGAAATTGTAATTCCGCTAGAAAGAAAATAGAAAGTTGGTGTTCAGACTTTTTTTTTAAGCACTCTTTCTACCCCTATCATTCTATTTCATACCTCAGCATGGCCTCTGTGCTAAGTTTTGAGTCAGTCTTTATCTGGAGAACAGCATTTGGGCTACTTTTACGTTTTGTTTTCCAAGTTGTATATGGGTTTTTTTAGAGCTGCTTTATAGCAATTTAGTCTTTTTTTCATGGTGTATACAGAGGTCAAAACAGGTGACAGCACAATACAGTGACATAATAGGGATTAAAATAGATGATTCTCTTGGGATGTACTTCAGTGAGAAAATGTCTTTTGGCAGAGCCTGATTTGCAGATCAGCTGATCACTGGTTAGGATATTTTTCCCCCTTATGAATGAGGTGGGATAGAATTAAGAAGGAAGAAATTTAATTTTGTTTCTTGCTAATGTGTTGAACATGTTACTGGAGGATGCTGAAAAAGTTATTAGTTTCTGCTGTGCTATTATACTCATAAATATGTTTCTGATATTTTGTTTACCACTGACATTATATTAACAGATGATAGCGTTGTATTTCAATAAATAAATATTTAAATATGTCTCTAAATACTCATACAAGACTGTTCACAATAGTATCAAAACACCTTACAAAGGTTGTTTCAAGTGAAGATAATTAAGCAGGTAATTATTTTCAGCTTTGTCAAAATAAACTGCAATTTGGAATCTGGGTGAGTTTATTAAAAACTCATCGCATTTTACTTTTGAAGTTCTGTTTATTTGGCATTGTTCCCTTACTCATTGATGTTTGCAGCTAGTGTTGGGCTCGCCTCACCCGATTCAAGACAAAGCTCCCATTAGAGTGAGATTGATGGGGTGTTGAAACCTGTGCATTTATTTCCCTATGGGCCAGTTTAGACCGAAGTCTGAAACTAAGAGCTATGTACTGCACCTGACAGAAGTCTGCTCTTCCCACAGAAGAGACTGTGATAGTGAGTTCTTATGAAGGTCAGATTTGTGTTAGACTTTATCGTAAGCCTTTCAGACATGTTAGTCATTATTTTCACATTCTGTGAGTGTAATGTTTTATGTAAAAAACATTTAAGCAGGGGTCTTCAAATCAGTGATGTTAAAGTGGTGATGGAGAGGGGCACTAGGCCTACTCTGAAAAGCCACAAAGTATAATTCTGCTGGAAGCAGATAGCAATTACTAATGAGTGTCTTCATCTCAAGATTAAAGATGTAGAGGCGGTACATCTATTGCAGTACAGCACTGCAGTTTTATGGCTGAAAAAGAGACAGGGCAAATTAAGAGTAGCTACACACACTGAGCTCTTCATTGATCCAACAACGAGATTTAGTAACCACAGCAGCTCTTAGTTGATCTAAACCAAGTAGGCCTTAATTACATTGTTTCCATTCCTCTCCCCCCGCCCCCCCAGTGCTCACTTTTACTGTAATGGGGAGGGGAAAGGAGTTGGAAACAGATCTGAAAATTATAATCTAAAATGCTGGCTGAAACCAACGATAGTAAAATAATGAGTAACCATTTTAGATTTTATTTTGTTTTGCAAGGAGGGATTGTTTACTTTTCCTAGCACTTAAAAAGAAGCAATGGCATAAATGGCATCCATTCTGGTGTCCCACATAACCTCCATCTGTAACGTGTAAAAGCATTCTGACAGCTGAAGAAACACATGGCATCCTTTACAAACTGAAGAGACCTCTCAAGATATGAAATGGGTTACCAACTCCTTTCCTTATTCTATGAAGTAGCAATGCCAAACAGGACTTGGTTTATAACAATCAGGAATGCCTATGGGCTTCTGGAAGGGGCACATTTTTATTTGTACATAGTAAGCTAATTTTCTCCATTATAGAGATATTATTGTTTGTCAAAACAACTGCTGCGTGTCTACTGGCCCTGCAAAGAAAGGGCCCGCTTCGTTCAGGGCATGGGATCACTTTTTCTCTGGCATTGTTTTATGCATTTAATGTATTAAAGTTTCATCTTAAGCTTCTTCCTCTCACCACAAGAGCTTTGGTAGCCAGCCTCGTTCTCTTCATCTCCTCACATTTGGTATAAAAGAAAAGGAGAGATGGGGAGACAGGGTAAAGACTTGGTCACTGAACTATAGTGTCTCTATGTTGGGCCAGGGTACAAAAGCAAGTGATAGTGACTTCAGTTCATGGTCTTTCTTCTCATCTTTACTGCCTTCCCAAGCTGAGCCAAACATAACTGAATGTAATGTTGTTTGAGTTCAATATGTCCAAATTTTCATAAATATTTGTGTTACTGCATTTAATTCTGAATATGTTTTCTACACTTCAAATGAGTATTATTAAAAGGCAAGTATATTTCAACACTAATCCTCTGATCAGCTGGGTAAGGTGTGTCACTTAATGTAGTATGTGTATAGTAACACTGACAGGAACAAAATAAGACAAGGTGCAGAAGCTGTTAAGTATTCAGAGCTTGTCACAAATCTTAAAGTACCCAACTGTTTTCAATGATCAAAGAAATGCACTTTATTTATAAGAAGAAATGAAAGAACCATCACTGTAGCACGAAGGCAACTCTGGATAACTGATTGCTATGCTATGATAAAAAAAAAAACAACCAACACTCTGGGGGATTTTTAAATTAACAGCCTGTCTGATACTAAATGTTCCAAGTACACCCATTTGCTGAGCAGATCTGTAATAATATACCATTGATCATAACAATAGGTGATGGCAATATAGTGGTGCAGTGAGTGGTTAAAAAAAAGACACCAGCTGTCAGTTGCTTTATTTGTATTTTCTAGCTTTTATAATTTTGTTTGAAACTCTTAGAACACAGTAATTGATTTGTTTTTCTTCCTCTTTTTTCTCTGTTCTTATTTGTCAAACTCCTTCTAACTCCCAGTGCAACTGACTTTAACATCATTCTGCTTCTTACATATCCTCATTTGTACAGAAATCTCCATGATGTTAGAAAGGCCTTTGAAAAAAAAACACAAAACCAATGCTTTTAAAAGGAAATGTTAAGCTCCTACACATTGCTTTCTTGGATATTCAGAAATAGTTACTACTTATTAATTAATCTTAAATAATTCAGCAAAATCTTAAAAGTTAGCAATTTACGTTATACTGCTAAAATCATTAAATTTCAAAGAATGCCTTGTAGATCGACTGCAGTTGTAAAACCTTAGATTACTCTAGAGTAAATGTATGTTCAGGATTCTACATTAAAGACATTGTTTTTTTGAGGTGATGACCTTACCAGGATTGCCAGACTGCAATGAATATAATTGGGGAAATAAGTTTCTTTACTACTCCATCAATAACAGAATTTTCCCATTGAAGTTCAATAATTCTGGTTGTTGCTGCTGTATGAATAATCTAGTGCAGGGCAACAAAACTCTCATTGAAGCAATTTATACTGAATGAATGAATTCATAAGAAAGGTCATATAGGTCTTGTTTCTATGGAAGAAACTCATTGCTCCTGGAAGTATCCCAACCCAATTAGAATTTTCCTCCTTTAACTGTTTGAAAATCCTTTCAAAAAGCTTTGATTGCATTCAGTTTTACTCAGTTTTCTTCATCCTTATGCCACCTTTTATTTTAGTCTAACTAAACCTTACTCTTTGGTTTCACGGATCATCTTGTGGTACGTCCTAAGATAACTTCCCTCGTCTTGGAAACCTCTTTTATTGGCATTTGTGGGATGCTTCCTCATTCCTACTGACATTCATAATCAAAATAATGCCTGATAGAGCCAGATGTGGGCCTGATTTGAGCACCACATACAACCCACATAAGAAAGAAACTATTCAGACTTAGTTTCCTGAATCTATTTCTAAAGACACTTTGGCTCCCTTCAGAAGTTTAAGGCTTTCAGAATATGGGAGGTATTGAACCAAAACTTCTGTTTGTACTATGTCATATTTAACTACCCAAGAAATCGCTTGTGTTATTACTGCTTGAAAAGTTTTAAGCGCTCGCTACACATCTGTCAAACAGATTGGAATATTTGTTTTGAAGAAAACATAGTCTGGTGGATAGCGGTTTGCAATGTAGGAACCTCAGAGTCAGGTCTCTGATCTTTTGTGTTCAAGATACACTCTGCTTTACACAAGGGACTTGCATGTAGGTCTCTGCCGTCTTTGACACCGACTCCATGAGATTTTCCATCAGGGTGCCTCAAGGACTGGCTGGCTGCTTCCCAATATGTTCAGCATGGAGGAATCCTCACCAGCTGGGGTCTGCAAGGGACCAAGGCAGACCCAGGGGTGGCAGCCAGGGTCAGCAAAGAGTGTCCATCACCAGGCACACACACTGAAGATTTATTAGGACCTCGCTTGTAACAGAAATTGCTCCATTTATCAGCAGGTCTATTTTGCTATAAGATTTGATCAAGAATATGAAAGGCTTCCTGTCCACAGGTGTGATGTATTTCAGATTTTCTTTTCCATGTGGCCTTATCTGCATGATCCCCTGCATTTATGGAACTTTAGTTTGCTTTCTTGAAAACCAAGGACTTCTTTTACCATCTCAATTTTTTTTCCATCCCATATTCCAAGGAGTATTTGAACCTTAGACTTTAAAGTGAAAAGTGACAAAGCAGATGAGCTAGGCAGTGGTTTTTTTATTCAAAGGCAGAAGAAGAATTCTTAGCTTTTGTACAATATGACCCCTGATACTAATAGACAAAATGTCTTCATAAAGAATTCCAGCTAGGAAACAAACTTCTCTGAACACAACTATGTCATTTTCATCTAATCCAGCCTTGGAACTTGGTCACTGACACACATGAAGTCCAAGCTCTGAAAATATTTCTGTGAATAAAAGTGATTAAGTTGCTGCTGAAATCTTTTCTCTAGTTGCACAAAAGCTTTTACTTATATATTAACAGCCATAGCAGTCATGTATCTTACTGATAAACACGATTGTTGGTCATAACAAGTCTGTCAGGAATCACTGGTTCTGTGAAATTAGTATTAGCCTCATCAAGCAGGACCGTAGCTATGTATTTGTTAAGCAACGAGTGTATGATGGTACTATATTTTAGTGGGGAAGGACTGATGTAGATACAGTTATTCTCTTTTCTCTAAAAAAAAAAAAAGGCTGAATGGCTGAACTGATGGAGAAGCAATGGCTCAGAGCTCTAAAATGTAATGGGAGAAATCTCTGCACCTATTTTCCAAGTCTTGTCTGAATCTGTAGGTTTCTGACTTCATCTGAAATGCTAAATTGCCAGTCTTTATGCTTGGGTCTAACAGTCCCTGTGAGGACAAGGCAGTGAGTTGGACACACAGGTTGCCCCCTGACCTGCAGCAAGAAATGGCAAATAATGTGAGCTGGGGAATTCAAAGATGATGCCTGGTTCTAGGATGGCCGCAAAATGATGATATCCTGGACACAAGTCTTCATCACTTTCTTAGTGTCACAGGTAAAAGCAGATACTTATCAGTATCTTTCAAACCTTTCAGAATACTTCGTAAGTTTGGTAGAATTCCAGAAGATAGCAAACTGCATTTTCATATGCATTGAGAGTAGTTTTCTTAGGTAGCTACAATGTCAGGCGTTTGATTTGTATCAAGTAATACACCTTTAACTATTTTGTATTTCTTTTCTTATTCTCAGTATCCTGTGTTCTAAGAGCAAGCTCTAGGAGTGAGTCTGTCATAAATTACCAATAAATATGTCTGAAAAAATGTGTAGACTTATTTGGATGAAGATTTCTGGTCAATAGAAATAAGCTTTCTTTTTGGAGATGGTTTAAATGTTTTCCTAATTGATTTTTAATTTTGCCAAAATCTTCAAAATTGTTCTGATTTTCTTCTACATTTCAGCACAATGTTTTCTTCAGTAAGTTTTTTTTTAAAACTTCAACATCCTTTTTAAGAAAGTCATTTAAGTTTGAGAGTCAAAGTTAAATGAAATGCTCTAAAATCATGGAAACAAAGTGTTACATTTGGATAGACTTATGGCCCACTGTAATGAGATTTTAATTCACTATCCTATTCAAGACAGTAGCAGTATTTGAAAAATGATCTTTCCTGGCATGTGAATACTACTTCTTATTGAATAGTAGTTATGAAATCAGAGACCATTTAATGTTCTTTTTGTTTATTGTGCAATTTAATAAAACACCCTCAAGTGGGGTGTTCTGAATGCCAGGTGGATTTGTTTGGTCCTGAAGACTTACAGTTAGTGCACCTCTAAGCTCTAGTTAGACTAAGGATAAAATAATGTCCAGTGGAAATTACTCTTTATTTTCACTGTGATGTCAAAGTATCTATACATACACATACATATATATGCCTGTGTGTATACTTGCAGACACATACGTAAAAAAAAAATCTACTTACAACTTTATATGTATAAAAGATTTATACCTGGCATGATTGACAGATATTTTATGTTTTGTTTTCTGATAAATGGACCCATGGCATCTGTCCTTGAATTATTCTGCTGAGGCTATTATCAAAAAGAGAATTACCAGCAAGTAAATTTTCATAACAAAGCAATCGAAAAATACATATATTGAATAAATTAGTACATGGCTATTTCCTTAACCCTTACTGAACAGGGTGGGAGAAAAAGTGATACAGAATAAAATGTTCCTATATATCCATTTCACACTTTTTGCCTTTGCACTTTGTACCTCTTAAATGTGAAAACGCAGAACAGATGTCTTATGAATTATGTATATTTCATAACAGAAGCCAATTGTCACGTGTATTTTGATACTGAATAATTCATGGCTAATCTGCTACATCTGCAGTGGGACTGATCCACTTCTTATTGTAAGAGAAACTTAGATTATCAAAATTAAATGAGTTAATTTTGATTTTCTCTTGAGATATTTTAGGCACGAAGCATAGTAAGGATTCTGCCTTCAGAAGTCGCCAGGGACCAGTAGATATCTTTAATAAAAACTTCAGGGATTTCTTATGCTAACATAGGGAATCTTCATCGGTTTTTCTTCAAAAGAACACATTTTGGGGAAATATGATGTGTGGGAACTTATATCAAGCTCCTGAGTTTAAGGAACGCTATATACTAGCATTCCTGGGTGTCATATGTTCAAAAGATATCAAAACAACATCCACAACTCAAATGCCAGGAAGCCATTTCTATCAGGAACTTAGAAGAAAGCCTGGTAAAAAGTTAGAGTGGTGCTTGAAATTATATTTGTCAAATATAGGACAATTTGGAATTGTCAATACATACTCTTGGGAGTGGGAGGGGAAACCTCCAATGTGACAGAAAAAGTATTTTAAAGAAAACACAACCTGCGGGAATACTCATCTTGATAGAAATTAGATGCTATGAAGTTGATAAATATTTTATACAGCATTTCATGTGTGTCAGGAAAATTATCAGATGGAATATTAGAAACTAAGGGCAACTTCTGATGATCAAGAATGATTGTCAGCTGAAATCAAGAAAACACTTAAATGATTTTGCTTGCATTTAATTTACCAAATTGTCAATCTTAACTTGCTCTTGTAAGTAAAATGGAAGGGTTGAATTCACCAGGACATTAGACACATTAAAATTACTCTTTTTTACTTAACGATGACAACAGTTGATGGTGTGCTGATGCATGCAATGACTTCATTATAAGATATGGAATAAAAAAAAAAGGCAGATAGACAAGACTTGATTTATTCCATATTTGTCTCTAAATACATTGCAAAGAATTAGATCCACAAACAAGTTGAATGCCAGTAATGAAATAAAAGAAGATAAATTTTACCACAGTATGTAACTTGCAATGCAAATTTTTCAGCAATACAAAATCAGATCATTTATTCATAGTGTGCAACTAATCAAATAGGTTTATTTCGAGCAACCTGGTCTAGTGTGAAGTGTCCCTGCCCATGGCAGTGAGGTTGGAACTAGATGATCTTTAAGGTCCCTTCCAACCCGAAACATTCTATGATTCTATGATTCTCTGACTTTCTAATAAAAAAAAAAAAAAAAAACTAGCTTAGAAAAGGTAGTAAGGAAAGGACTAATGTGAATATTAACTTTTCAGATTCAGACAACATCTGTAGAAAAGACGATTTCTTTCCATTGTATAGAGGATTTCATAAGATCCAAATTTTTGTTCCGAAATGGGCCAAAGAATTTGCTTACAGATTTTAGAAGCTAACAATTCAGTTGCCAGTACTTTTGTAAAATTGAATTTTGTAAAATTGCAACCTTTCATTACAATTTTGATACATAAGAAAAATAAAAACAAAGTTTTGACATAAAAACGGGGTTTATTCTGAAACATTTGAATACAGCAGTTTCATGAAGTGTCTCTTGTTTTTTAATTTCAACCAACCTTTACCTTCTGTCTGATTTTCAATACCAACTATTCAATGCTTTCGATTAGTAAGTCCTAATGCATATTTAGATTGAAAACCAAAATCTTCTGAATTCTACCAGTCATTTGCCAAGGTAGAAATTATGTTAAATAAAAGCACTGTTTCATTACAGCTTTTAACACCTAATTGAAAATAACAGTAGAAAACCTCTACATAAAATAAAGAATTCTGATGTTATATGTCCTGTAGAGAATGTGTGCTGTTCACAGTCCTCATGTTTTAGCGACGAAGACTTGAACCAGGTGGCAGATCCTCTTTACAGTCAAAAAAGCTAATATAAAAGGAACTGGTGAACAACTGCTAGGAAAATGAGATTGTTAAGGTTCAGGGACCATAACGAGTCATATATATCCAATATGCTTTTCTCCATTCTCCAAATCTGATCCGAAGCTGAGAAAGAAGAGGATGAAGAGAAGATGAATGAAACAAATCCACTTAAGACTATAGAATATTTGTGGGACAATCCTAAATCCTTTAGCATTACTGTGTTGGGATTTGTATTATCCCTGACAACTGTAGCTGGATGGAAGCCAAATCAAACTAAAATTAAGATGAATGATTCAAAGATAAGAACAGATGTTATATACATGGTTGAAAGTAGTTGCCAAAACAATAAATATAAGCACAGAACAGATATGAAATCTGGCAAATCAAACAGCAAGATAGTATAAAGTTGCTGGGTTGTAGATTAAAGAACTTAGTTTCAAAACTGTTGAACAATTTTTTCAAAGAGGAAAGAATTAAGGAGAAAAAACAAAGCAAATTAAAAATTGTTAGACCAAGTAGTTACTGTGCTGGACCAGAGCTTAAAATGTCTCATATGGTGACTCAACATACTCAACAAATATTCAGTATTCTCTACAAAGATCGAAAAAAAAAAACACCAAAATACCACCCTACATTTTTTTGGATCTGAAAAGTTGTAGGCACTTTATTTAACTGGGAAAAAATATTTATGATCCTAAGAGATTACTTTTAATGGCTTCATTATGGCTGTGACAAAAAATTTAGTATGTCATACTTAAGGCCATCTTTATTTTTTGACTAGTTTCTACACCCACTTCCCTTTATTTTTATTAATGTGACGGTTAGAGAACTATCTTAAGAAGTGAAAAATTTTATGTCTTCTACAGCTTTAAAGTATTTAAAATCCTGCTTTTGAACTTCCTAAATAATTAACTGTTTATAAGACAGAAAAGGGGATAATATCCCATCTCTCCTGTTAGATATAGGCAACTGTGGAACTAAGAATCCAAAACTCATTAAGAAAGAGTTTTTCTTAATGTATAAATGGAATTTCTTGTATTCCAGTTTTGCCTGTCGCTTCTTGCTCTTTCGCTGGGTGCCACTGGGTATCACTCTCCTCAGCGACTGATTCTTGTCATCTTCACTGCCACCCATCAGACATTTATACACACTGTTAAGATCCTCCTGAGCCTTCTCTTTTCTCGGCTGACAGTCCCAGATCTCTCCACCTGTCCTCAGATCCCTTCAGCATTTTAATGGTCCTTTCCTGGACTTGTTCCAGTAAGTCCGTGTCCTTCTTTTACCGGGGAACCCAGAACGGGACCCAGCATTCCAGATGTGTCTCAACACCGTTGAGTAGAGGGGAAGAATCACCTCCCTTGACCTTGAACTGATGATGTTCTTCCTGATACAACCGAGGATGCTGTCCTTCTTTGCTGCAAGGGCATGTTTCTGGCTCATGTTCAACTTGATGTCCACTGGGACTTCCAAGGCATTTTTGTAAAATGGAATTTCCCCTTGAATGGAACATTCAAGTCCTTTAGTATTTCCAAATTTGTTACTCTTAGCAATTCTATATACTTGTCTGTACATACTGAACCCCTTTCCTCTTCACCTCCACACATTTTATTAAATTGATACTTATTTTAATGTCTCTACTGAGTTATAAAAGTAAATTGCTTCTTTGAGATTTTTAGGAAAGGGACCATTTTCCTGAAAAATAATATCCTCTGAATTAATCTGAACTCTTTAGGAATCTATGGGTTAAAATATTATCCTCTTTTTCATAGGAAGTCCATTACAGAAAAAAAAAAAAAAAAGTGAAATGATAGCAAATTAGGACAGCACTTCAATCCTTATCAGAAATGATGTCTGAATTTATAGATGGGTATTTTTTACAGTACTATATAGTGAAGTAAATTAATAACATTCAATTAAACATAATAATTTCCAAAACATGAACATTTTACGAGATCTCCAATGGAAATGTATTTTAATCTTTTAATTTATAAAAATTGGTTAGTACTACTAATCCTGATTTTATTCTGAAGAACTTATAAGGAACGTAAATTGTAATTACATTTCCAGCTGGGGAAATTACACCACATTACTTTTGCCATTTTGTAGCAATAATTAGGTGCTCTAAACAGGTATTAAATGAGTGCTTCAGACATGCTGAGGCCAAAGCTTAATTCTAGCTATCTATAAATAATTTTTGTTGCAATTATTTCCAGCTATGAGTTAATATGTATTTATTTTCAGAGATGACAAAACCCAGTGATGTTCTGGTATTTGTGTTCAAAAATGGAAAATTAGAATGACGTGGGTTCTGCTTAGTGCAGATGTTCTCCCCGCACAGTACCTGTAGCACCACGTCTGGCAATTCTGCTTGTTTGGAGTGAAGGGTAAATGCTGTATTTGTAGGGATTGTAAGGCAGAAAAAGAAGTAATACAGAATAGGGACCAGAAAGAGAAGGGCTTTGTTTGCTCTTATTTATTCCAAATAAAAGAAAGGACTATTACCAGGTTTTTTGCTGGTTTTGCGGCTTTCTGGAAAGAATTCTCATGTTCTGGTTCCATATGTAGCACAAACAGAGTTCTTGGTCTAGTCCAGCCTACCGTTGCTAAGCAGCTTCCTTAAAAGTATCAGCAACTTAATGGTAAGGCAGGAGCACTGGCTCCCAACCATAGGATCCTAAGCATGCGTCCTGGTTAACATTGAAGAAGAACAATGCTAGCAGAGGAATTATATAAAAAGACATATCTGAATTTCCCAATGACAGTTCCAGGCAGAGGAGGAGAGGGGGAAAGGGGAAAAAAAAAAATAAAAAAAAAATATATGCAATGTTTTGGACAGCTGGAAGAGAGAAACAATATTATGTAATTTTTTAAAATTTAGGTGGTTTTTTATTTGTGTGTTTAAAAAGTAAATTAATCTGGGATTTAGTTCATATGAAATTCAGATGTCCCATTTGTACACACAATTCACACCGAATATGTATGGAAGTCACAAACCGTGATTTGAATACAAGTATATTTGAGGAAATCATGAATTGTTTTCAGACAATTGGATCCGTCCTCAGAGCAGAATGTTTTTGAATGTTTTCTCTTCTTAAACAGACAGGATTGTTGTTTACCTTTAAAGTATACACCATAATTTCCTTATTTCTTCAGGAGTTGGTTTTTACCTCAGGAAGAATGTGACCACTTATTAACTTGTATACCTCTAGGATAAATCATAGAAAAGTTGTATATTCTTACATAGAATAGAGATACTAGTTGGACTTGCAATGTGAGTTTTAATGCAAATTCCATAATAACATTGTGACTCTTCAGAACAACAGCTTTCAAACACCTAATAGATTAAAAGTTAGTGTAGTTTTTGCCACTTATTCCATTCTCGTTGTTCCTGTTTGTGTTTTTGGCATTCAGAACAGAAATTTGTACCTGTGTTTAATGATAGATGAAATAGTAGGTGTGTGAAAACCAGCAAGAAACAGCATATACCTAGTATAGTGCAAAGTGTCAAACTCATTGCAATTGATTTGTCACTTTAGAAAAGGAATTCCTTTTGCAACCAGAATAAGAAAAAGGTCAGAGGAAAGAATAGTGAGAACAGCTCCTATGGAACCAACAGTTGTTTTTTTTTTTTCTCTGTATAACAAAGTAATGATGATACTTACTCAGATGATACCTTTAAAATGTAAATTAATTGCTTTTTCCAAAGGTACTTTCTAAACTTCAAAAGTGACGCTGTCAGTTCGCATGTTCCTAAAGAGCTGAAATGCAAATATCTCATCATCTCCTTTCCTCAGTTTTCAGATTACCATTTCTAGGTATTTGGTAATTTGCCGTGGTAATGAAAATGCTGGAGCTTGGGAATGTGCCATGAAATTGCATTAGAATGTATTATAATTGCTTCTAATGGGAATAATAATGATCAAGAATGAAAAATATATTTTGAATCTACTGAAAGTTGGGGCAACATTAATTTCTTTCTCTCTATTTTCTGCCTGTTTTTCCTTCTAGTTCATTTTTGGGATAGGAAACTAATTTGTCTTCTAGACAGAACTGATTTACTAGCAACATGCTCCATGCAATGAGGTGAGGCATTATAATGCCAAACCCAGACTTCAGTTGTATCCTTGCAACACTATTAATTTTATTATGCTTTCCTCCAACACATTTACTTAGATAATTCCCTGTTTAACCTTCAGTGCACCATTCAGAATTTTGCCCATTTGCTATTGTATAGCTAAATCAGACACGGATACATTGATTTACAGATTTTTCCCTTTCTGGGATATTTAAAGAGTTTTAAGGACAGTGAAACTCTTAGGAGTTCCTATCCTACATTAGCACCTATTATAGAGGGCCATGTAACTGTTCCTTCTGGCAGAGAATTCAGACCATGAGAGCCAGAAACAAGTAAATATAAAATTAGATAAATATTAGGCTTAGGTTAAAACCAAGTAATTTTGACAGCCTGTAGAGCAAAGAATGATTATGATACTTATTTATCATAAGCCACCCAGCCAATTTGTTACCCAGCGAAGCATGCACCCATCAAAGCCATGAGCAGCCAGTTTCTCAGGAGAATATTGTGGGAAAAAGTGTCAAAGGCTTCACTGAAGTCCAGGTAAAAAACATCTTCAGCCTTTCCCTCATCCACTAAGTGGGTCATTGTGTCATAGAAGGAGATCAGGTTTGTCAAGCAGGACTTGCCTTTCATAAACTCATTCTGGCTGGGCTTGATCACCCAGTTGTCCTGTACATGCTGTGTGATGGCTCTCAAGATGATCTGCTCCATAACATTGCCCTGCATCAAGGTCAGACTGACAGGCCTGTAGTTCCCCAGATCCTCCTTCTGGTCCATTCTGTAGATGCATGTGATATTTGCTAACTTCTAGTCAACTCGGAACTCCTCAATTAGCCAGGACTGCTGATAAATGATAGACAGTGCCTATCATGCAGACATCTTCACCCTTCTCTCAGCAGGAAGTCTAATAATAGAATAGTTGTTTTAGAAATGCTGAAATTCCAAAAATCCTGTCTTTCCATGCTGATTAAACCTTTAGTAATACATTGCAAATAATGGCTAATGGAATTCTTGTGAGAAATAAAGCTTGTTTTATTTTACTTCATCTTTTCAAAGATATTACCTCTCCATCCAAACCTTGCCTCACTAATATCCCCAGATCTTCATGGGTATGGATACTACAACACCAGTATTACTTGTTTCTCCTGGGTTCAAAGACTGTTTGTTATGATCTTTTGAAAAGATTCAGTTTCAGGGTTTCTGCTTGATTACGTTAACAAAAAATACGGACACATTTCATTAATCAGTCACGTACTAGACAAAATGCATAGATTTACATCTGGCATTTGCTATTGCACACCTCAAAAGCAAGTAATTTTTTTGCTTTTGGTATTCTTGAAAGTACCTTTCTAACTGAGGGGAATTCCAGTTCTCCAGGAGGGAGGAATTTTGTAATTGAAGGAACAAAACAGAGTTGGCAGGAATGAATAATTAAAAAAAACCCCTGCTCTCCTAATTAGATAGCATAGACTGTCTTCTTAACTTTGTTAAAATTTGGAATTCACTTTGTGAAGTGTGGGCTAAACAAGGTTGGGTTGCATAAACAGAGTAGATGTTATAGCCTGCTACATTGGCTGCAAGCCCTGTGGTAAACTGCTTTAGTTAGAAGTCTGCCTGCAAGAAGCAGAAGGAATGAAAAGAGGACAGGTAATCTCATATTTTTTCAACATAATGTAGGAACATCTGTGCTGGATCACATCAGTAATTCTGGTTTAGACAGTGGTCAGTAATAGGAATGGACTGTAAGAGACAGGATAACTTTAAAATACACTGTTCTCTTGTTTCCTTTCTTGTTTTCTGGCAATAAGTTGGGTAGAGTCTTCCTGATTCAAACAGTTGTTTTGAGATCACTGCATTTAGTAGCCAACAACTGACCTATGCTTTTGAACCCATTTATACTTTTGCACACAAAAAGATACTGTGGCAATAAATTATTCTGTAAAAATCTGGAAAAAAGCCTAACATTATGATCCAGAGATATCTACTTTAAATCCGGGCCTGCAAACCTAAATAGAACTTTGGGAATCACAACTGAAGACATTTGTCATTGGAGAATGAATCTATTCTTCTCCAAACAAGTAACTTGTGCAGCACTGAAATGTGCTTAAATTAACTCTATTTCATCAACTCCGATAACCTAAAGAAATCCAGATCCTAAATTGGGTTGAACAGGTCATCTTGAGTGCCATCACAAGCCACACAATGGACAACCAGGGGATCAAGCCTAGTCAGCATGGCTTTAGGAAAGGCAGGTCATGCCTAACGAACCTGATCTCCTTCTATGACAAGAAGACCCGATTATTGGATGAGGGAAAGGCTGTGGATATCGTATACCCGGACTTTTGAAAAGTATTTGATACTGTCCCCCATAGAATTCTTGTGGAAAACATGGCTGCACACAGCCTGGATGTGCATACTATCCACTGGATCAAGCACTGGCTGGCTGGAAGGTCCCAAAGAGTGGTGCTCAATGGATTTAAATCCAGCTGGCGGCCGGTCACAAGTGGTGTGCCTCAGGGCTCAGTGTTGGGACCATTTCTGTTTAACATCTTTATTGATTATCTTGATAAGGACATAGGGTGTATCATCAGCAAGTTCACAGATGACACCAAGTTAAGCAGGAGTGTTGATTCACATGAGGATAGGGAAGCTCTACAGAGAGACTTAGATAGATTGGATCATTGGGCCAACGTTAATGGTATGAGCTTCAACAAGGGCAAGTGCCAGATCCTGCACTTGGGCCACAATAACCCCATGCACTGCTACAAGCTCAGGGAAGTGTGGCTAGAAAGCTGCCTGGCAGAAAAAGACCTGGGGGTTCTAATTGACAAGCAGCCGAATATTAGCCAGCAGTGTGCCCAGGTGGCCAAGAAAGCCAATGGCATTCTGGCTTGTATTAGAAATAGTGTGACCAGCAGAAGTAGGGAGGTGATTGTCCCCCTGTACTCAGCACTAGTGAGGCCACACCTCGAGGTTGGTGCTGGTCTCTTCTCGCAGGTAATTAGTGACAGAACAAGAGGAAATGGCTTCAAGCTCCAACAGGGTAGGTTTAGACTGAACATTAGGAAAGAATTTTTCACAGAAAGAGTGGTCGGACATTGGAATAGTCTGGCAAGGGAGGTGGTTGAGTCACCATCCCTGGATGTGTTTAAGAGTTGTTTAGATGTGGTGTTGGGGGATATGGTGTAGGGGAGAACTTTGTAGAGTAGGGTAGATGGTTGGACTCGATGATCCCAAGGGTCTTTTCCAACATAAATGATTCTATGATTCTATCAGAAGCAAAAGTCTCTTCATTTAGTGCTTTGCTTAGTGGACACACCACCTTTTTTAAAATTTTTCTCAGATATTTCGAGCTCATTTTGAAAGAATTAAGTTTCTTTTGTTGTTGCACAGGAACAAGAGGACAACATCAGTTGCATGATGTGCTAGTGCATGGAGGGCTGCGCAGGGCATCCTGCCTTGTGCCTGGGAGTATAATGTGGTGGACACCCAGTAGGTCCACGTAGTCCAGTAAAACTCATGCAGCTGTACTGGCTGACATTTGAAAACAGTCTTAACATTGGTTAGTTGTCCAGATTTACGTGCATCCAATTCTGTTTCAGAGATCTCTTTCTGTGTTTTTCCCAGCATCAGCAATAAATTATTGAATAAAAATATCACCCTTCTTGTAAGTCACTTTGAAATCTAGTGACAAAAGGTGATATGTAAGAGCCTGACACTACAGCTATTATTCCATTAAGTTATTATCATAACAACCTCTGTATTGGATACACAACAAAGGTTTTTGCTTTTCTGCAGCAAACATTTCTTCTGTATATATAATTACAGAATGGTTATCTCAGTCTAACTCATATCTAATTATGTAAATAAGTATATATGCCCTCGAACTGCTTTTTGCATACTGTTCTGACCTAGGAATCATGCCTTTACTTGCTTGTATTCACTGCTTAGAGGTTTTGGCCCAAAGCTTCTTTACATGCAACTTTATAAATAAAGATCCCATAGAAGTCTTATTATTCTTTTTAAAATATATTTTTACTTTCTTTCAAATATGAATGACTGGCAAATCGAAGGTGATTAAGCTGGAAAGATTACGAATGCTGCACTGCTGAAATTTCTTTAATTCTGTACTGGAATTCAAACATGCCTTCTGGAATTTTATAAAAAAGGGACACATAACAAAGGAGAGACACAAATATTTGTTTTATTTCAGTGGGTAAGAAGCTTGCATGTTGAGACAAAAGTTTCTGCTTCTGTGAGAACATTTTTTTTCATCCAAAACTCACACCAAACCATGCTGTTCCTGTTGGTCATCTCCTCCACAGACCACTAACTACGTTGTCTTTCTGTGTGTTTCTGTATTTGATTTTTTTTCCTGCTAAAATGCTGCCAAGTCTAATCATTCCTTTTGATTTTTTTCTCCCTGCTTTCCTTTTTTTTCTAGCTCTCCCAGATGAAGATTGCCTAGCAAATCCTTTTTCAGAAGTTGTGTTTCTGAGGGATGGATGGCCTCAGTGGAATATTTTAGCAAAATATTTCAAGCAACTCTAATTATTGCGTATTAAACACAGATACCTAACAGGCTTAGGTGATTAAGCCATGTCTAGCATAGTTCTGGTCTTTACTGATTTGCTTAATATTAATTAATAAATCCATTCCTTGGTATGGAATCAAGTATTCGCATAAGCCTTAACTATGTAGGACAGCAGAAAGCAACAATGTATTACACTGCCAAAAGTCACTCTGCTTGTGTGATCACAGAACCATGGTCAAGGTTGGAAGGTACCACTCCAGACCATGTAGTTGACCTCTCTTGACCTTGAACTGATGATGTTCTTCCTAATGCAGCCCAGGATGCTGTTGGTCTTCTTTCCCACAAAGGCATATTGCCAGCTCATGTTCAACTTGTTGTCCACCAGGACGCCCAGGCCCTTCTTTGCAGAGCTGCTTTCCAGTCTGTTGGCCCTTGCCCTGTGTTGGTGCCTGTGGTTATTCCTCCCTAGGTGCAGGACTTCACATTTCCTTTCACAGAATTTCACAGATATCATTGGATATTGAACTTCATGAGAATGTCAGCCTTATTAATGATATATATTAACAATTGTAAAAAATGTCCTTCTGAAATATTTTTCAGTGAGTGAAAACAAAAACAGTGGTTAGAAACCTTTATCAACAATAAAACAAAATGCCAGAAGCAAAGTTAGAGGAGGAGTACTCGTGTCCTTATAATCAGTGAAATTCCAAATCCTCTACAAGTTTTTTAAGTTATTCATTTGAGAAGGAGTGCATGTTTTGAATAAGCACAATTGTTCACTGGGAAGAATCAAATTAGAAAACAGAAATTTTATGAGGGGAAACCAAGAGAAGATTGACAAAGGTGATTTATAATCTCATGAAAAGGTGCATTGAGGTTACCATATTACAGTTCCCAAAAATGTTCTGAACCAGCTTCTGTCTGTAATGAATTTATCTAGCTTTTGTCCCACAATCTGGTGAGCTAATGAGTTCAAAACAAAGCAATCAAACAAAGTATTTATTATAAATCAGTTAATCTGTTTAGGTATAGAAAAAAAAGTTTAAGTGCTTATTTAATCATAGTCTGTGGTTCGGTGAATTATCTCATTTCATCTGACACATGGAAGAGTGACCTGCGGATTGCAGCATCTGAATGCTTACCCAAATGGAAAGGCTGGACTCGTGCAACATCATCTCCCAATTCTGTTTCTATCCAAACAACTGGCAAATAAGTCAGAATTTTCTCCTTTTTGCCTAGACATGTGCTATGGCTTGACTAATCCAAAAATCTTTGACATGTTATCCAATGGTGTGTGGCCTTGAAGCTTCTGGTGTGGTGCTCAAGCAGACAGAGCAAACTCATTGGCTGAATCACATAGGTTTTGATATGGATTTGTAAAATGACAGGTGTTTTTCTTTTGGTTCTGATTCAAAAAATTATCAGGTGTTTCGTTGAGATTAATAATTTGTTTTCCTTGGTCACAAAACCCCACACAAATACTTGGCAGTGCTGAGCCCTTCTTTCAGAATTCCATGCAGAAGTTTCTTGTAATGAAGGTTATGAAATATGACATTCCTGTAGATAGATGGAGATTTGTTTGTTTCCATACCCTCAGTTTTTTTCTTCAGTCTGTACAATTTCCAGCTGCCTCAGGGGTTGAATGATAAAGTAGGTGATCTTTCTAAGTTGTTTTCAACGTGTGTATATGACACATTGTTTATGGTGCTTTCATGGTATTTAGAAGGTCATAAACTATCAAAAGCCACAGTGAAACTTCACTGTAAAAATAATTCATGACAGAACAAAGCTTTTAGAGGATACTCAGTTATAAATTAGATAAAAATTGTAAGACTTATATTGACCTATACTTCTTGTAATCGTGTTTGGCATTGACTTTATTTTAAATTTTTATCCCCTCACTAAAAGCTTATAGCAAGAATAGCTTTCCTTGAGTTTTAGGAATGCTAAGGTACAGTCAGGAAGAAATAGTTTTTAATCTGGCTCAGTTTTAGCAGAGGGTTATAGCCATTTCAAAGTTTGCTGATATAGTTTTAAAGTCTCTTAACCTAGAAGGTACATTCACAACAGTTCCTTCAAGGAACTTGTAGGAAAAGGTTACGCTTTCTAGAAATTATAGCATTCTTTTACTCAATGCCAAGCATAAGTTCCTCCCCAAAACACAAAAGCAGGCTGGGCAATGACTGTTAGTTTTTTTTGTGTGAAGATTTGGCTCCGTAAAAGAAGAAGGAAAGAGCAGAGAAACTGAGACAAGGTGGCAAACAATCACACGCAGGGAACAGGGTCCTGACAAGGAGTCTAATAACACACATTCCAAGCTGAGGGCAGATGGAACTGTAAGCAAAAGGACTATCCTTCATGTTTTGATAATCCTATATCCAAAGAAAAAAGACTTGTACGTTTTCTGTAAATGAAAAAGATGATGTAAACCCACCATCAGTTCCTCTTTCCATCTGGAAAAACATTCATGTCTCTAACGCTACCTAGCTAGATGAGTCCAGGGAGATAACACTAGTGATAAAAGTGATGAGGAAGGAGAACATAATAAAATTTTGAGACATGGTTCACCTCTTCACGTTGGGATACTTTTGAAAATAAAGATTTTTTGAATGAGCCACTGGTCTAAGCCAGTTTTTCAAACCACAACTAGTTAGAAGAGGAAATCAGCACTCCGCAGCATATTTCAGCTATGTCCTCATCTGTTTCTTGAGGACTGTCATAATGTAAAGATTAAAAACCACACACTTAATTGCTAGTATTCTGTTCTATTCAATGTTTATTAATTCAGACCCGTTGACCAGTATATCACATAGAAATTAATTGTTTTTCCTGGAACACGGTGCTTTTCCATAGTATGTAGTCTTTGCTTAAACTTCTTTACTTTTCAGGTGTAATAATTAACTTTCTTATGTTGTGGTTTTGATTCATGACAATCAGAAACAATGTCAGTTCTCTTCATCAGCTCCCTTCCTCCAATGCCTGCCTCATTTTTTTTGCTAGATGAGTGAACCATTTGCATAAGAGCAATATGATTTAACCTAAAAAGAGAGCCTTCAGATCAGTTAACCAGACTCTGGAGATTTTCTTCAGGCTAATTACTTGAGGAGCAGAATGGATTTTCTCTTTGATTTTAATGCCTAAAGGAATTTCTGACCACTTCCTCTTCATGCAAAGAAAAAACATATAAGGCATGCGCAAGACACTGAATCTCCAGCTTCAAAATAATAACTCAAACAATCTATTGAGAAAGAGATCTGAAAGTATATCAATACGATAAAATGCTAGGTGGACAATTAAAATATTTTAGTATTATATACGGAAGTTTGACCTCTTTTCTCAAGGGTTGTATGAAACAATTGGAAGACTAGATGGAAGGAATCCATGTACATAGATCAAGAGACAGATACATCATTGCCTGTGACTTATTACTCTATTCTCTTTTATTCCTTTGGATATTTTACTAATGATTTTATCTTTTTGACAATCAAGCAACTATTCTTTTGTTCCTTCAGGTGTAATTTTAACAAGGTGATTTACAATCAGTAGATTATAATCACTTTTACTGGCTACAGAGAAAGAATAGTAATATCCAAGCTGTAACTGAAAATATCACTCCTTCAGGTCATACAGTAGTGGTTTGTGACCTGGTGTTCAAGTTCCCATATTCAGCCTCAGCTGACAAATCCTAAATCTTCTAAACTGAAAGTCTAAACAATTTCATGATCTTATTGCTGTTAACTTCCTTTCTTTTCTTATACTGCTTTTTTACAGTAGTTTTGCTGCAGTTTTAATGAGTTTTATATATATATATTTTAAACAAAGTCCATCTTTTATAGCTCCTATTGCAATTGGAATATTGGTCTGATTGTGATTGCTGAAGTCCTAATATATGAATCTTACTTCTTTCCAATTCCTTGAAAGCTCAAAGTAGAGATGGATGTAGAAGCTTCTACAGGGTCACTCATTATTCTCAGGCTGTGGTCATTTGAGGCAAAGAAAATAATGGTGCTCTTATTTAAAACGATTTGATATGGAGTGAGGCTCTAGAGCATGTCTGCATTTATCTATTATTATCTTGAAAATTAATAGGCAAGAGAAAACTCCTAGCTAAAAGTATGCTCACTAACATCCCACCTTCTAATGAATTCACTAAAACAGAATGTTTAAGTTCCTTGTGTGGGATCTACTTGCAATGTTCATTTCCATATAAAATAATTGACTTATTAAGAAGTACTGTTCACCACAAGACAGTGTGAAATAATCCCGTGGCTTTGATTGCATAAAATAACACTTGTCTTAATTGCTACAGATTACCTTCTTTCCCTTAAAAGAGAAAACCTCAGGCTCAAAAAAGGAGTAACTGATGCACCAGCGGGTGCTGTCGTAAGTTTAGGCTAATGCTGGTAACTGTGGCCTTGAGAAATGTAGGCACATTTGCAGCACTGATGTCTTCATTACTTTCAACCTGTACAATATAAAAGCAATATAAAACATTCTCTTCAAATTCTTCCAATTATTGGTATGTCAGTTGTGCCTTTTCCATTTCTAAAATGAAGCTCATAAGCGCCTGTATTCTTCATAATAAAAATGATGACCCTTTGTGACCAGCTAAAGTGGTTGTATGCTTTTATTACCTAATGCCATCCTGGGCTGACAAAGGGATAGTTTTCACATGTTCATTTTTCAGAATGCTTCTTGATGGATTTTTGCAATATGCTTAATATTTTTTCTGTATTCTCTAGTGGAATATAGACAATAAGATGTGAAGGCTGAAAGAAATAAGAAAGAGTTCATTAGCTTGAAGAATTTGTGATTTTTTTTTCTCTGTCTTATCATACTTACACCTACTATTTATCTGGTCAATATTAAAAAGACAGAAACACAGGTAATTGTATAAAAATACTGAAATTATTACTACAGTTCAAGAGGGAAAATGGTATGTGTGCTTTACTACTAACCAAAATAGTTAGAAAATTATTATCTCTATTTATCTATTTCTGTCCTAAAGCTGAAATAATGTGTCCAAAGTCCAAAGAACATTGCATTCTGAACAGTATATTCATAGGTACAAATCATCAATTATTCAATGAAACTATTAAATCTATTGTTAATTTAAATCTTAGAGAATGGAAGATGACTAATTTCCACACTTTTCCACACAATTAATACGCAAAAAACTTCACAGAGTAAGTACCATTGAATTTTCCTCTTTTTGGTAGACATGAAGTAAGCAAAATATTTTGGGTGATTACCACATAACAGTGAACATAAAAGTTATTTAAAAAAAGAAATGTAACTTCTATGCATTTCTCATTTTTTCTTTTTTATATAAATATCTGAAATTACCATAGAAGTATCTGTGAATGCAAATTACACTGGATAAAAGTGTAAACAAATTGTCTTGTTTGTAGTTACAGAAATACAGGTGTGAGTTTGAACTGAACCTCTTCTACAGAAAAGTCAATTCTTCTGCTAATGGAGCTTAAGACTTTATTTGGAGAAGCCAAGATAAAAGAGGAGAAGGCGGCTTGTATAGTTTCTTTCTTTACTTTGAAAAAAATCATGCATATTAAACAAAACCACCTTCCATGAATACTTACATATAAACTAGTAGTTACAGTGGAGCCAAAATTCTCCAGACTTTACTCTCATCAATAAACAGAATAGCTGGAATATGAGCCAGACAGGAATTAAAACGTCAACTCAGTTGCCCGCTTGGACATTTATTCCTAACAATGAGTATACTTATCCCCAAATTCCAACTGTTGGAACAATAAGAAGTTTACAAGAGGTGGAGTAGATCCAGGGACAATGGGAAGAGGAAGCTGTTTTGCGGCGTTCTCCTCTTGAAACTATTTTATTGTTTCCTGCCTGCTTCAGGGAAATACAGACACATAAACTAGTAGAGTTTTTCTTCTGAAATGCTTAGCTTGCTGAGGAAGAAAGTGACAAAATATATGATATACATGTAAACAAATATATATGGATATATATATGTATTTGCACACACACCAGATCTTTAAGACCAGAAAGAAATCATGGTCCTTTAGCCTGACCTATCCTGCTATATTTTAGGAAAGAACAGAATTGCACACAGTTTTTGCTTCTGCAGAATGCTGAATAACTTGTTGCTGACTAAGAGTGTATCATTTATATCTGAAAGGCGTGGATAAGTTGTAAGACTGGGACATAGAACATAAAATATTCCTCTGCAAATGAAGGCAATTCTTATTTTCATATGCTGGAACTTTAATACATGAATCCATTCTTTTTGCAGTCTGTTTTGCTTTCCATCATCATACACACACTCGATAAAAATATGCATTAAAGCTTTTGAAAATGAATCATACATAGAAGAAACAGATTTTCTTGAAACAGAATGGAATGATAATAGAGGAAAATTTATATTTGATAAAATTCATGTCTTCATTTCAAGGAAAAGCAACAGAACATAACCTGAAGCATTTATGACTCAAATATTTGCTTTGGCAGAAGCATCAGTTCATCTTGCCTTATATCAGTAGCACAGAGATGTATGCACTTGAACTACAAGGAATTAATTTGTTCCCCACCCAGAGAGCATTTTTAAAATATCTGATGTGATAGAAAAGAAAGCATCAGCCAAAGAAAAAAAAAAAAGAGATCTAATACACTTCCCCAATGACTTCTTACTGAGTTACGACACTGCAGCTTCCACAGACATTCCAATTTTTGCAGACTGTGGTGCAAAATCTGAAACACTTTGAAATTACGAAGACCTTCTTAGATAGATCATTATCAAGTGGATAGGCTAGAAGAAAACAGAAAAGAAAGAGAAAAGATCAGAAGAGAATACATTGCAATTTATTTTTGTAGGGCACCTCTCATATTCTAAGTACCTTGAAGTACTTTACAAAGTAATGAGTTAACTACTTATAGCAAAGCAACCATTATGAAAGGAGTAGCTATTATGTGCCAGCATTTCAAACAGGTCCCAGCAAGTTTCCTGAGTTGTTGGGCTATATTGTTTGGATCCAGGAGTAATTGTGCTTGGAAAGTTGCAGGTGCAAATAACAAAAAAAAACCCCTGCCAACAACTTACATTACTTTTAAGAGCTTTTTTTAAGAAGTTGACCATACAAATTTGTGAAAGTGTAAGCTTATCCTTGTAACTCAGCAGTTTAATTAGCTTGGTCTTTTGCAGGTTTTTGTTTGTTTGTTTGTTTTAGAAAAGCTGTAGGAAAACTAAAATTAAGACATAGGGCTGTCATGAGGGCTTTTGTGAGGTGGAAGGTATGTATTAACCAGAGGAAGGTTCAGATCTTAAAATTCAATTTTAAATGATCAAGGGCTGAGGAAGAACTGGAAGAGGGAAACAAGCTGCAGTACTTCATCTTCTCCTGTTTGCATTCCAAAATTATGCTCAGAGGAGGATGGACAAGACAGTTGGAAGAGCCTACATCAGTCATAGAAGAGATATTAAGGCTCTTTTCAGGCTTTGACTGATAAGCTTATCTACATTAAGTCAGTATGGAAAATGAGTGTATAAATTTCTTTAGTTTACTAGGTTGGGAAACTAGAAATGGCTTTGATAGAGCTTTTGAAAAAAATAAATTATGTTCTTTTCCCCTATCAGCAATTTTGAATTTGGATTTCCTCAATACAGTTCCTGTACATACAAAACCCCTCAAACAAATAAATGAAAAGCATGAAAGAAATGATGAAAAAAGAAGAGACTGTTACAATCGTTCAAACCTCAAACTTGTCTTGGTCTTAGAAAAAAAGTGATTTTCAAGACTGTTTATGGAAAAGCTTTCTGAACAGGGAATATAACAAAGCTTGATTTTGAGAGTCATGTAAATGCTGTGACACCAAAAGAATAGGAAGACCCATCAAAAGAATGTTTTTAAAATTAGAGAAGCATGAAAGTGCAGTATCCAGAGTTTAACAGACCTTGAAATACTCAATCAAAATACCTTGCCTAGTGACATTTCACTGTATCTCTGCACAGTAAGTTTTGAATATTCACCAGAGAGATTCATCAAAGAGATAAGGCAATATAACAACCAAAAACCATAAAGGTTCTACTTTAGCATTTAAAGTATTACCATCTGACATGACAACTTAAGAATTGTTCAGGAAGATCTGCACGTAATACACTTTAGAGACTGTATACTCACAGTGTAAAAGTCAATGATTACAATATGTGGTCCAACATCTAAAATTAAAGGGGAAATACTATTATAAAATTGTTACAGTTGATTAATCTTCTATTACCCTGAACTACGCTAATAACCTAGCATGTTTTTGCTAGACTTCAATTTTTAATTGATCAGCAGGTAACCCCTATATGTGATATATTTTTGAAAGCAAATTTGACAATTTGCTCCATTTTTGTTCCAAACCTCATATCTGTTTTGTATCTTAGGTGCCTGCCCACAAAAAATAATCCTATGCATAGTCTAAATCAGGAGTTCCCTTATGCAAGTGTCTTCCAATTGCGCTGAGAACCTGGAAGTGAGTGTTGGAGCAATGAGAACTTACTTTCACAGAAAAAGTCTTAGCATTACTTTTATGGAAGCTTCCTGCTGAACTAAATACCCTTGGTCTGAACCAGCCTCTAGATTTTAACAGAAATTATATGCTGGTTGGAGAATTCTATGGGACAAATAAAATCATAATAGAAAAAAATCATTCTTTTAGTAAATGCCATATTTTTTGACTGACTTTTATAGGATCATATTCTATTTCTACAGATTGGTGGTTTCTTTTACCTTTGTAAGTTATTTCTGTGAGGGTTGTCTAAAATGACTTGTGAAAACAGATAAACATAAATTTCTATAACACATTTTTCTAGGACTATCAGCATTTCTACTGTACAGTATTTTATAATGTTTTATATTTTATTTTATTTTTATTTTAAATTTTATTCTGATTTTTGTAGTTAAGTGGCAAAGTAATACATACTCTTTCCCATTCCATTTAATTGTCACTTTTGTTCAGAGAGGTGCATAGATATCTATTTGTTTTGGTGCATTAGAAAATAAAACAGATGTTTTTGTTACTAAATGCAATGTTTTATATTCTTTCTATTTAAACTGTTTTAGGTCTCTCATATTTGCAACTAGTGTGGAGAACAATGTAATCAACTAGTACAAAAAGGTTGAATACACTTAACAAATAGATATTTTATTTCTTCTAGGACAATTAAATAAGATTTTAAGGAAAGAATGTTATTATGCTCTGTTTTATATGTGTAGTCCAACACTTTTATTTTACTATATGCCTGTCTTTCGTGATGGAGAAAATAAATCCTATAGTGAATTGGTTCATTCTTTAAACAAGCAATTATAGCATGTGAGAGAATAAGACAGAATGAAGAAATGAAATGAAAGAAGAAATTCCATATTATGAAGTATTGCTCTATGGCTGCAAAGCAGAAATGAAAAAAGTGAAAAGGAGAAAAAGAGGACATGATGAAAACAGACCAGTATTCTTAGTGACTTCAGTAAGCCTCAAAAGCACTATAGCTACTTACACATATATTAATAAATTATTCAAAAGAACTTAATGAAATTCAAGGGAAAATATTATACTGTACTAAAAATGAAATAACCAAGAATTCATGAAGAATTTATTAAAATGAAACATGAAATGAAGTATAATTCTGTTCTGTGTCAGAAGCAGAAGAAAATATATTCTGTTCCATACACTGTATCTAATAGTGAGAGCCTACTGTGTAGTTGAAAGCAATTGTAAGACTGAAATCCATGCCAGACAGAAAGCAAGAGTCTACAAAATGTATCATCAGTGAAAACAGAAGTAAAATATAGACAGTTAAAGTTCTCTGACTCATGCTCATTTTCTGCTTCAGGTATGGATGAGTGTCCACAGATAAAGTAGTCAGGGTTTTTATCCCCTTCCTAGTTCTCAACATAAACAAAGCAGAATACAGAGGAAATGTAAGACACCCCCATGTTAATATTCTTCGTTGAAAACTGGAACAAACCCCAGTGAATTATTGCTTTTCCTGTTGATGTGCAAGAAGAAAATTGAGAAGAGTTGAAAAATACAGAGTATTGTACATCTCTGCATTGATATAAGTGGGCACTTAAGTGGAGTAATCTTCTTCTGGAACTAGGCAATAACAGATCACTTCTATTACTTAGACTGCTCCTGGGGGAGTGGAGGTATATGTTACCCTTTATTTAACTCTAGAATGAAAGTGACAGTCTACTCCTATGTAATTTGAATTCTTCTGATATAGGGATCCATGTTCTTTCATCTTCTTGTCACTGCAAAGGATTTGGAAGAAATAAAAAAACATCTTGAGTTTGTTGCTTTACATATATTCTCCCCTATTTTTCTCCACAAGCCAAAAGAGAGTCAAGGCAAAATAAAAGTGCTGTCAGCTTAGGATGAGATTCTTTCTTTAAAATTTTAACATTACTATTTCCATATTCTGTATCTCTTTTTTTTTTTTTTTTTGTTATCTGGCAGTACACAGATCTTGTTAACAGGAAAGCAACATGAACTTTATTTTACAGTAGTAAAAAACTTTTGTCTTTGTAAGCAAAACATGAATGAGGTGCTTTTAATTAGAAATTCTTTCTGATAAAGGGTTACAAAAGAGAATTAACTCATATGGTGAAATAACTGAATGTTATGTTTGAATTTATAGAACATTCATTTCATACAACCTATTAGGTGATTTGTCTCCATCTCACTAAGCAGCCAGGTCACCCAGCGTGTCACCAGGTCCCACCATTCTGGGTTATGAGCAGCAAGAGAATCCCTAGGAAAGCTCTAAACAAGATGCTACTTTGAAAACCTTATCTTTTTTTTTGCATTTTTCAGTGCAAAATATAGAAACGTAGTTGTTCTGTTTATTTTTGACCTTTTAAAAGCAAGCAATGAATTTCTTACAAAATAGGTGTTTAAATTTCCTATCAGGCCAGTTTCTGACATGTGGTTTGGATACTACTATGAAATATGTATATTTACTAATGTTACTTTATCTAGTGATATAAACAACCCATATTTTATTTACATCTATGAATATACCTGTACAGACATATACATATATATATGCATAACTAGAGTAATCAGAAATGGCCACAAAACTCCACAGAACTGCATTGAATTTAACATTATATTCCTAAGGTCTTCAGTCAATGACAGAATCCTCTCTCTTAATGATTAGCAGATTTTATTCTTACAGAATTGTGTGGAAAGTGAAACACTAATCTTTTATAAAATGGGGAACTGTGGCAAATGGCCAACTAGAAGAATACATATTCACCTTCTGTGGAACTGAGGCAGCAATTTGGTGCCTAATTCCGCAAGTATAGGAGTTATCACAGAATCGAGTTATCACAGAATCGAGTTATCACAGAATCTGGTTATCACAGCCTAGCAAATTACCATATATCATCAGAGTCATGATAGCTTTCTAGAAGCAAACTGTCACCCATCTGTAAGGGCAAAGTACTACAATTCAGCTTAACCTATGAAGAAAGGAGGTTACACTAATTTTGCGCTACCGAGCACATGCCATGGGCTAAAAGCACATATCTTAACAGTTATACCCGCAGTTAGGCAGAGAATTATTTCAGCAGAAGACTTTTTAACTTGACAGCATATCTAGTCTCAAGACAGTGATTCACAGATGTCCCACACCACCGTCCAGGCAACAAAAATTCAACAGGCAGCTATTGATTTACAAAAGGAGTTAGTTCTAATAGTGTCTGGTTTGTGTGTCCAGAATTCCTATCTTTTTTTGTCTGAGCTGAGGAAACTCTCTAAACAGTTTAGGATTCACAGTTTAAACAACCTTCATCATGCCTTTTCTCAAGGTCCAGCTCTAGTAGGACTCAATAGTGTACTCAAATTATGCCCACGATACAGTGGGAGCTGCCTGAGTTATCCCCAAGGGAGAGCAGCACCATCGCTCGCGTTCCAAAGCACACTGCGGGGTCCTCATGCTTTATGATAATAGACTAGGAATTCCTCAGGACACGGTGTGTGCTTCAGCCTGATGAGTTCAAAGCAAAGTAATCTGCAGAGTTTGCTTTTCCTTTCTGTCTAAGCAGCAAATGTTTGTTGCTTCTCTCTCCACAGAAACGCCACATTTCTCCTCTTGGGATTCTTTTCAGAGAGATCAATAAGACACATCAAGATCCACATCTTATTGGCAACAATAGTGTAATGTGATGGATAAGTAAACCAATTTAATATGAAAGTTTATTCTTTTTAGGATAAATATTAGCCTTTGTGTCCAAAAGTTTTTTCTTCTGAGCTGTTGTGAGACCTGATGTGTAACCACTAAATCAATATGAAATATCGTAACAGTAGTGGAAATGTCAAATATAATTTCCTACCTGATATAGTTTTGACATTTTTAATTCAACCCACTCTTTCTTTTCTCTTGAAAGAATCAGAATGTTTTATATTCCTTGGAGATGGGCAATAATCTATTTCTTTTTGTGCTACTTCCAATGACATGTTGTATTTGGACAGATATCTACTTCAGATGAAGCCGGTAACTTTAACTAGCCTGAACTAGCCTTATTAGAAGCAGTATTTAAAGACCTTATACTCCTAAATTGGATTTCAGCTCAAGTGTCTGGAGGTCTATAAATTAAAATGGAAAGTATGAAAATAAATTATTTTTGTATCACACCTTCATGAAATATGTAGAGATATAAATCTAATACAAATCAAGCTCTGTCTTTCTCTTGTTCTCTTTACAAAAGTGGTTTGGCTAATAATTTCTCAACAGTGTTTCTTAATTTTGCTGATCTCATACTTATGTCAGTGTACCCAAGCATTTGGATGCTTTTGGGAGCTAATGTCGGAAAAGCAGATATTATATGAACCCGTGGCACCAAATTTACTTAGTACAAAGGTTTAGAAACATTTTTAATGTCCATATCACCTCATTCATTTCCCAAGGAAGGAGCAGTATGGAGAGGATGAAACTGAAAGAAAGTCCATGGTTTTTTTCCCCGAGTTCCACTGTAGCAGTGAAGAAATAACCCTCTGAATCTACATCTTTTACTTCAGAGGTTCTGGCCCACATGGCCTTTGCTACATTAATATCAGGAGATCATGGTGAGTCATTAAGATTACCATGCTCATCAGGCACACCATGGGGTGTAGTAAAAGTTTACCCAAGATCCTAAGTAGACTTTTCTAGAGCACTGTGACAAAATTCACTATAATATTCTAGAATTTCAATGAATGAAAGCTCATGACAAAGTAAAAGTTAATATTTTAACTCTATTTCTAAGTCATTTATTTCCTTTTTTAATCAGCATCTGATTCCTACTCTATTTAAATAAAACTAATTATCTTTTCTAGTCATCCAATATCTTCAGTTCTGTTGAAAAAGAGAAAAGAAAATTGCTCATAAGAAGATTTAAATCTCAAAAATACACCTCTTTGATCATTCCTCATTTTGTAATATTACTATTAGCTTGTTTGCTTGCGATATTAATCTGTTCCTTGCCAGCATTTTTAATAGTAAATTTGTCCTATTCTTGGGCATTTTTGTTTTCATCAAGGTAAAGGCCCAAAACACTAAGATACATAATTTTTTCCACACATCTATGCTGTATCCAACAACACTGATTTAAATTGTATTGAACAAACCCCAGCCACTAATAGCCCCTAACTATTAGTTGATTAATAGTATTTTAAATAGTGATCACAGAAAGGGACCAGGGGAACATTTCTCTAAATTTAGCCTCCCATTGCCATTTTATATAAAGCATTATTGGTTATGCACTGAAGACCCTGGTGGCATTCACTGGCGATTCGGTACATAAGTTTGATTAAGTTAAATGTTAAGCAGTCTACTTCTTCTTAATATAAATGGAGCAAATTACAGCTGTAAATAGAAGGGCAGCTATACTAGACACAGCATCCCAAATATCTCAAAGTAGTTGCTGCATTGTACTTGAATGGTTGATTTTTCTTTTCTTTCTCTGCTAAATTAATAAGAAAAATGTCCAGCAGCCAACCCTCTTAATGTTCTGCATTAGAAGTACAATTCCTAGGAGCACAGTCAATATACGTCCTTTTATCTTAGAATGGGAAAGCATTTAATGCTATCCAAAATCATTGAGTTTACACATGCAAGTGGTCCACCAGGCTTGCCCTTTCCTTTGAAACACTGAAAAATAAAGTCATGGTTTTGCCATCCTCTAGCTTTTCAGCTTGCCCTTATGCTATTTTCCAATCTCTTTAGTTCCCTTGTCTGTTTCCTTACATTTTGTCTTCTCTCCAAAGGAGAGGTTTGGTAAGTTTATTCTGCTCACTGTTTACAGAAAGAACACAAGGGAGCAAGCGGCCAATAGATATTTCACATTTTTGGATTGTATTAATTCCAGTCAGGAGTTTCCCATAGAGCAGGATTGCTGAGTAAACAAAAGTATCATTTTGGAAGCAAATGGAGATTTGCAGAATGGAGTGCGAGGTTTTTTTCTACCAGTGAAAAATTACAAACAATGCTAAAAACTAATTCTCCTAACAGAAATTTTGAGATGCTTAAAATGTTCTAATAAATACATGTCTCTAAGAAGGGTACCCACTTTTTATCTCAAAAAAATTAAACCTCCAGACCTTTATGTTTCCGATATTTCCTTTGCTGAGGCTGAGTGAATGTTATGACATGAGATTTTAATGTATTTGGTTTACGTCAAATAAAATGGATTCACTTGGAAGCCCCATCTGGTGTATATTATGATCCGAATATGTAACAATTAAAACTGTAAGGGCATTACAATAACCAAGATCTGAACTAAGGAAGAGAAAGACTTGCTGACTACTACTTACCGCGTGATGCACTGTAATAAACAAAAATTAGAGCTTACCTACACACTTGAAAACTGTCAGGATAAATGTACGTTCAACATCCAAAGATTTTCACAGCTGTTTTCACAACAAATATGCTGCGAGGGCTACCTGCAGGGTGGTCCATTCCCCGCATGTTTGGAAAGACCTGAAGTTTAACTGAGCTAGTAAGCATGTCTCTAGGCTGACTGTAAATAAGATTTCAAATGCTGTAAAAGACATAACAGTATGTGGATTCCTTAAGAAATTTAGGGCAGCAGAAACACTTCAAAAACTTCTCTTCTCTGCACAGATTAAAGCAAACACTCTATGTGTCTTATTTGTCACATTCCTTATGCAGTTGCTCTTTCTAAACCTGTGACAGACAAAGCCCTACACATCATGAGCCACATTAATGGACAAATTCAGCTCCTTTACATTAGCATTTAATGCCTTCCAGAAGGATAGATATGTGCACTGCTTTGTGTATTAGTTGGAACAATTCCCACAGAGGTTGGGATTTACAGCACCTAATCCTAATGATCAGACAGCGTAGGTCTGAGCCCCACAAAGAGGAGGGGTTGCCCCAGCTGGAGGAAGGGCAAGAGTTGAGACCCTGTGAGTCCCACTCACCTCATTGGTCCAGGGCTGGAGACAGAGAGACCACACGGTAAAGAGAGTATTCTTGGGTGAACTAGCAGTGGATAGAGACTTAGTGGCAGTTTTTTTTTTCCAAGCTGAGACTTTGTTATGTAAATAATAAAATCTGATTAGGAGATTCACCTCACATAGTCATAGATGTCTACAAAATCTGAGCTAGTCACTTCAAACTTCCTTATAATCCATTGAAGGAGAAGACACTTCAGTATACAGTTTGTCTGACTTATTTTATACCAGGTGAATAGCGTGTTAGGTCCAGATTTCATTCTTTGTTTTTGCATAGGCACTGAATTGACTGTGTGGTAGCCCAGTCAGGCATGTTATCACAAAGCTGTTTGCCTTTTCTAGAGTGGAAGTATCTATTTCACCTGTTCTTACAAGGGGAATGCTGATTCTGTTATCAGTCTTGGAGAAATGTTGGTCTCTTTTGATAGGTAATGGTCGATATCCTCTACATTAGCAACAAGAACAGTGTGAAATGCTTCTGAATAGAAAATAGACACTCTGGTCATCATCTGGCTCCTCGTTACCTTACAAATTTCTTGTGTGTGTGATATGTTGTAATTCACAAAACACGGACAGCCTATTAAGGTGTCATATTTAAAGAAAAGGAAGCTGTTTCCAGCATAGTCTTGATACCAATTCCTCAGTTTGGAAGTCTGAACGGAGAGTTTTGAATTCATAAGGCATGGGACATGTCACTGCTTTGATGTCCAGCTAGGGGTTTGGTTATTGCAAGGGGAAGAGGTAAATGCAATTGCAAGTGAGTAAAGCCAATATTAATTCAAGAAATATATTATAGCCCAACAATTGTCTGTTGCATGATAAAGAAAAAATAAATAAGCACTAAACCATGAATAAACACAGCAAAATAAAAAAGGCACAATAAGGGAAGATAAAAGAAAGGTTACATATACTGTGAAAAAATTAAAATGAGCACCTTACTGTTTTTACTCATTGCCCAGTTTCTGGAAGAAAAGTACTGAAAAGAAATTGTTGACTTGTTTCTTTGTGCTTCGTGGAAATCAAATTAATATGGGGTTTTTTCCTGTTAAAAGCGTAAGTGCTAAGCTCAGAGTATTAGAGTTCTTTCATAGAAAATTCATAATTTTCAGTCTTTAGAAATTGTTGAAAATACTACTGGAAATTAATTATGGAAGTTAACTTTCAAATTTGGAACAAGAATCTTAATTGTAGAAAATATAACACTGCCATGAGAATACTTACTTGTGTAAATATATGAAGTTTCAATGAGTATGCAGTTTTATTTTATAGTACTTACCTATAAATTAATACTATGATAGAATAGCTCACCTAAAGTGGAAGCAATGTGCATTGCACTGATAACAGAAAGACAAGCAAAAGAAATAGCTGATGTGGGTGTGGATTAGCTACTTTCAGAAAATTATTTTTAAAAAAGGCTTGCCATATAAATTTCCTTTTAATTATTATTGAGTAAAAATACATTGTTTTTCTGAATAACTGATGTACTTATTTTCTATCCTATAAACATTCAAAATTATGCCTGGGATCAACATTTGTTGGCTATCCTTAAATAATAATAACAGTAATAACAATACTTATTCAGTGCAACGCACTTTAATTGTTTGCTGTTGAAATCCTACACAAGGAAAGGCATGATACAGAGCAAAACACTGCATTTTGCTAATCAATGTCCCACAGTTTTCTCCAAATGCAAAGCCCACACTGTCCCCAGGATCTTACAGTCTGGAAGACTATGTGCAAAGTGGCTGAAATTGGACACAAATAGAAAATTGAATCTGTGAACATAACGATCCGCTAAGAGACATTTATATGTATATGTGTATTTATTACGTAAAGGCAACTGCAGGCTTAGTTTGGTTAAAATCCAGCCTTAATGAAAAAACAGTGAAATGCCTTCTCAGATGCCTTCAACAGCATGAATCGTAACAGGGTCTCTTCACACCATAATTTATTTTAAATTATGGTAGTTGCATCTGTAAGTTTTAGCCTTACTCTTTTTCCTATTGGAAAATATTTCAAGTAACGAATAGGTCACTGATTTGGTCCATTTTAAACTTACCAAGTAAAATACTTCACATCTTTTTTATATAGCATGTTCTCCAGTCATCTGGGGAAGTAAGTGTTCCTTATAAAAAGAACCACACTGGAACAATTCAGGTACTTCAAAGCCTTAGGGTTCCTGCCAGAACTTGCTTTAATGTATGTGTTTTGTGAAATTTAAACAAGGGACAAAATATATATGCTTACCCTATCATTATACAATTTGCCTTTTTAAAAATTATTCTTAGTGCCAGGCATTTTTAGCCATAAAAATGTTTAGAAATTCAATTATAAGGTGGTACTATAGATCTAGGTTTGTTTAAAGCACAGGACTGGGAATGAAAAGAACACAGACTTGATCTGACTTCCCTAATGACATGATGAAAGGAGCCTTTCTGCAACATTTAAGTTTAAGCATTCATAGAAATAGGAAGGCAATATAATCAGCAGGGAGGTTGTGACACACAATTAGGTGTGCTCTCTTCTAACAACCATATCCCTCATAAACAGCAAGCAATCCTCCTCCACGCTTCCATTCACCAAGATTCTCAGAGTCTGTGACTTCCTTAAGTGACACCGACAACACGTTGAAGACCAGGCTTATTATTGCCTGTGTTTCCACCACCAACAACCACATGACAGCAGCATTACTGTCAGAAATGAGGTGGGCAAATCACTGTCTTGGCAAACTGTCTTTTAAAAGGGAGACTGAATGTGCCCAGTTGTGTGTTCTGTTTTTCTAAGGTCATCAGGCAGAGAAGTGTATTGAATATTTCTCTGTCTCAGTCTCCACATTCTCAGTGTGTAGGTCATTGGGCTCGGCAAAAGACTCTCCCGTTGTAGACCTTCCTTCACTGCAGAACATGTCCTCCTTTCTCATATTGAATTATTTTTGATCCTCACAAAAGTGACCTTGCAATGCCAGTGACACTCTACTCCTTTCACTCTCAGGCCCCGTTGATGTCCTTCATCTAGAAGGATAATATACAGTTTTCAATAGAATAGTGGTTTTGTGTATCAAATTTACCTGTATTATTGATAAAGCTTTTTTATGCTAATTTGGACTATGAGTGTTAGTATTATTAAATAATTTGCAATTCTAAGTTGTTAAAACATAGATTGGAATAACAAAAATTCTTAGATGCATAGCTATAGTGTGTTTCCCTTGGCCCTTAACAAGAGTCAGAGGATGACATCTGTTCTGCTTCACTATCACCATCGCATGGGATCTGACAGCCCCGTGAAGTCCCTAGGAGTGCCTCTGGACCCACTGTGGATTATTATTTTTTTATCTTTTTTATATGAAGTATTTTATATAATTCTACTCTGATTAATCAGCCCAAACCAAGCAGTTTACTTTACTGAGTGTATGAATTCTTGGTGAGTAGCACATTATAGTACGAACTTCTGCATGATATAACAAACTGCTAGAAAATCGTCATTTTTCTACTGAGGATTCAGCTACTTCAGTGTGAGTTAGACCTAAGCAGATCAGAGGATAAATCTATTATACTTCTAGTTTCAGTGATGTACGCACAATTATAACCCAAAGACAGTCTCTTGTATTGTTCTAAGGCACAGTGACCTGGAGATTGTAAAGGGGGTTGTTCATAATGAATATTTTGCTGAAGATTTATTAAAATGAGTAACGTGATTTTGTCTGTTTTGATCTATGTTTTATACAATGAATATACACAAACACCTATATGCAATGCAGATGTGTGTATGCACACCCAGACACACAAATTAAGCATACACAAAAAATGCAGGAAGGAAAGAGTTCCAGCACTGAGCACTAGATCTGATAAAAAACTCTTTAAAATAAAATACCATAGAAAAAAGAAGACATCTGTATCATAGAGTATGATTCATACCGAATGCTTACTTATGCTTGCTTCTTCTAAAAAAAGACTAAAATAGAGTCACAAAACTGTATCTTCTTTTTCCATAAAGTCAAGTGTTAATTTTAATTCTCCTTTTTTATGACTCTGGCATATATAACTGAAATGACAGAAGAATCTTCTTAAAAAGTGAAATTTCTTTAAAAGCACTTTAGAACAAAAGGTGTGCACTTCTGATGACAAATGCAACTTCTTTTTTTATTATTTTTCAATTATATCAAAGTCTACAGCACAGTATGTCTTTTTAAACAAATGTTGCCTAGAAGTCTACACAAAGATTCAAAATTGGTGGATTTTACAGAATTAAGTTCCCCAGACACTGAAATTTTATTTCTCACATATTCTTCTATGGTGTCTTGGCACTATAGATGCACTTCGCTTGAAGATGTTGTGTACACTCCGTCTCTCACAGAACATTTTCATGTTCAACTCATTAAAATATGTTCTTTTTTTTAGATACAACTGTTCAAATGCATCTTATGCTTCAGCATTTTGACTTTACAATAAGAAATATAGCCATTAGAGGTATTTCAAGTACTAGCTTCAAATATTTCTCATGGATTCAAAAGCATATTTCTTTTTTAATTTATATTATTGATTTTCCATTTTCCCCATATGTCTACACAAGCCCTTGAAATTGTTCAAGTGTATTTGCATTGATGCCAGCTATAAGGGAATTCGTTACAGCTCAGCAACTTAGGTGGCACAATAGTACCATCTGGGCTGAAGCTACAGACATCCATCCAATTTACTGATTAAAACATACATAGTTACATATAAAGAACAGATGAACTACCTGCCATGTCATTGGCTCTGGAAGGCTATATATATTATGCTTCTCACATTATGGGGAAGTTACCTGTTTATCTGTTTCTGTGCTGGAGGCTGTGACTCCCCTAGCAGGGATGGACTTGATACATGGTGATTATTCAATTTTGTCTGTACTCCAGTCTATTAACATGAGGTGAAATCAGTATCATTTCTACCTTAACATTGGGTTATAAACTGCAGGAGTCCAGGAACTGACTCACGAGTCCTTCAATGTCCTCTTTTTCCATAAGCTGTGTTATTGACTGAAGGATCTGTAAGCCCTTCTTTGCATTTGTGGCCCACAAAGGCTCTGACTCAACAACTCAGGGTGTTTCCCAAGTATGTACAAGGTTGAATGAAATTTTTAAAGTTAAATGGTCTTTTGAAATTCTCAAGGGTGACAAAGGAGTAGGTAGCTCAACCAGGTGATGAATGAAACCAAGCTTATTTTACCTGAACCTGGGCTATCATCCTAAATGAATCCCTAACGTAGTCCAACAGACGGTGTATCAGTGCAGAGAATTACTGGTGTAATTCAGTGTTGGCGCATCTCATGCAGTAACAAACTTATAATCAAATAAAACTGAAAAAGGGAAAGCTGGATTAATACCAGAACCTGAGCTTCTTCTGAGTCATGGGCTTTTGCTAACTTTGGGCTAGAATATAACACTTGTCATCTTATCCATGCTTATGACAGCCTCACCAACATTTAAGATGAATAAACAGCTTTCACTTCAAAATGAATTTCAATGTGACAGGGATAAGAAATATTTAATGTGACTAGAAGAGTGTCTGTGAGTCAGTGAGATCTACGCCTCTAACATAAGAAATTACATTTGTTAGCAAAAGGACTTTCAAAAAAGTTTTAAGCATTCCCTACATACTACAAGCTATGGATCTTGTCCCCTCAAAGTCATGGTAGAGCTTTGGTTTTGAACAATACAAGACATTAAGCTTGAAACATCAATATATGTCAGAATTACACTGCAGCAGATATATGATTCTTATTCTCATAATGATTGGAGGTGTAAGAGTCCTTATCTCCAAGTTATATTATCCTGCTGCTTTTGACAGCTACCAAGAATCTTTGTCCTACAGAGAACCAAACAGGCATTTTATTAATAAAGTTATTCACATGAAAAACCTTCCTTCAGCTCTTCAGCGTTCTGAGAAAGTACGCACTCAAATAATTTCCTCTGCTTGTGAAAGGAATCAGGTGCCAGCTACCCGAACAGTGTATGAATACCACTCAGCGGAGGCTATGCAGGGTCAAGTCTATCCCAAAACATTTTCAAATTAAATCTGAGGTAAATTAAGTGTGGGAAGGAAAATTATGTAAGGGACCAAATTAACTTATGGATAATCAACATACATAATTTTCTGTGATTTAAATTATGAAGTATCTCTGCATGTTATAGGAAATTGCTGAAATGAATGGAAAAGTTGTGAGAAGGAATGGAAGCAAAGCTGGAACGCAGGAGCGAGAACTTGTCAGGGAATGGCATCACTCATGATTAAAAAAACCAAAACCAAACCATGGACATGGTTTTAAAATTATATTTTTTACATTATTTAACCAAGTTACGGAAAGGAAGGTGGAGGGTGGTGCTGGAGCCAATGGCCAACCAGCAGAACCTGTAGGAATCAGCCCGACAGTATCAACATCCAATTTTACTTGATGAGACTTATCCTTTTTCTCCGCATGGGACAAGTTGTCCCCTTGGATGAGGCTGCAGAAGATGTGTGTGAGTGAGGGATGGAATGGCAAGAGGTTGAGGACTGCAAGTTTCCCTGCAAGTGACTAGGAAGGAGAGGAAAGGAAAAAAAAAAAAGAATATTTTATGTCTTAGTGAGTGAAGATGTACCTGATCTGGAATTCATTTTGCCTTTTCCTTAATCTTCTGTTTGGATTATATTTGATTTTACATAGACAAAAGAAAATTAATGAAGTTAATTTGGTAAATCTCAATGCAATCTAGAACAATATTTATGTCATTGCAGTCTCAAACGGTCTATAGGGACTTTTTCTAGGTTTGACTGAACTGAGTGTATTTCAAAACTGCATCTCTCCCGTTCCAACACCTCTGTCCTTTCAGAATGAGATGCGATGCAATCAGTTTGGATTTTAGAATTGTTCTCAAAGTCCTTGAACATCACAGGAACAAAAAGCAGGTGACATTCTGCCTGGAGATCTCAAATGTTTTTCTCTTGCTTACTATGTGTATTCTTGCTGGTCAGTAGACGCACAGGCGGCAAACCAGCATCCTGTGTAATGAGAGTCAGAGACAACTGAAAGCCTATACATGTTCTCTTCCCTTAGGCCTGAAGATATGGATTTATATTTCAGGCAGTAACTCCATTGTCTCAATGTTTTGTAGTAAGCAAAAATCCTTAGTTAGTCTTTTTGATACCTGGGCTTGAATAGCTCACTAAATTGCTAGTTCACTCGTTTATTAAACTACTAGTCCAAGCTAGTTGAGGGAAAAATCAAGTGCTTTTGATCATCCACTTGTCTTTGTTAGCTTGAAGTTGTTTACCACCTGTTAAAAGGTGATACTGATAAATTCCTAACTGTTAGAATTGCCACACAGATTGGATAGAAATTCCTAAGTCAGACAGTTTAAAGATATTTGGGTTATAAACCTTTAAGAACAGTCTCAGTGTTACAAATATTCAGTCAAAAGAGGTATTCCAGTTATCTGACACAAAAATTAAAACACAAAAAAAACACACAGAACTTGAAAAATAATAATTTTTTCATTAAAGCTGCAGAAAATCCAAATGAACAGTTTCAAACTGTGGCTTTATCTACTATTAAAAGATCTATAACAAGCAACTTCCAAAACCAGCACGAAACCTAATTATACAATATCTTTGCTGTAGCTGTTTCTATTTATGTCTTTTCAAGCACAGAAGCAAATAATCCAGACTTTCTTACAACATCAGCATGTTCCTGACCTTTCTCGATGAAGCTTCTGAATGAATTTACTGCATTTTCAAGACCGATGCTGTTGGCATTGAGGTCTATGACAAAGCTTCAGTTACTCCATTAGAGAAAAACTATACGTAATGTCAGATACGTGACTGATTACATAGGAAATCTTTTCCCCTGTGCATTTCCTTCCTATACTGCTTTTTCCCCCCCCCCTCTCCTTTCAGCCCCTCAACAAAACCAAATTCCCTCTTTCTGTGCAGCAGCAGTAGCAGCAATGGGAAAGGTGCAGGTGTATTTACCACCACAGTAATTCCATTTGCCATTTTACTGCATGTGGCTATTCTCCTGGTAGCTACCTATCACATCCTTTACCTCACCAGGGCATTGTCTCTCAAGATTATCTTCAGTTATTTCAAGTACAAATTAATATTTATTTTTATTAGTATTAACTCTTCTCATCAAGACTGTAAAACGCTTGTTAAAAAAAAAGAGGGATAGTAAATCACCACTCTACACAGGAACCTATTTCTACTGAGAAATTAATTATACTGGAGTCACAGAAGTCAAAGAACTTAGTTGGTAGTATGTGTTCAATCTGGAGGCTCCAATGTCCATCCTTCCGTCTTCGCTTGGGCATTTCACTCACATACATATGATTAACATATATCTATATTGTTGATACGCTGAGTACAGAGTTATGAGTCATATAGAATTGTGTTATTTGCAGTGCTTTGTCTTCTTCACAAAAACATACAGGGCTAAGGGCTCAGACTGCATAAAACTCGCATACAAATCATCTATATTTCAAATGTCAGAGAAAAAAATGACATTTTGTTTTCTTATTTGCTACTGCTTTTACTGCAAGAAGGATTGATGCTTCAGGAGCAAGCAGACCTATGGCAGCAAGACCTCTTTATTTAATTTGAGCTTCTGCTGTTACTGTCCCTGCCAGCAAGGAGGGAGAGGGAAAGAGGGTGAAAACTCTCGGTGACAACTCTCCTCTGTAACAAAACTTTCCTCTGAAAAGTGGCCTGGCAGTTCACAGGCTACTGCCATCTGTCAGAACCTTTCATCTCTAATGCACATCCTCTTAAATTATCATGAGGGTCTAGATTTTCTCAGCTATTCAGGAACTTAGCTGGAATTTGAGTTGCAATACAATCATTCAAGGTCTCTCTTCCCAGGGTGGTGCCACACCACTTGTATGTAAAATAACATTTTCTGGGCCAATTAGGAGTTAATTAATTGATGCAAATTAGAACAACTGATCTAAGTTTCATTACTGTCTACAAGTTTGTTTATTTACTTCAAATCAAGCTCTTCAGCACCAGTGTCTTAGAGCTTTAACCACTTGAATTCAGGGTCAGGCTTGTTTTTACATACTTTGGATACTTTGTAATTCTATCAGTTGGAAATGATTGCCTCTGACCAGTTCAGCCTAAGCTTCTTTCCTAGCATTTCCTACTCTCTGTCTTAGACTGCAGTAACAGTCCCCATGTATTTTATTTGGAACCTATGCAGGCTTGTTAATGTGACAAGCTACCTGAAAGTTAGACTTTTTATTGCTCAGCTTCTGTTTAAAACTTGCCTACTGTGGTTACTCACACTACAAACCATCCCTGACTTACTGAGTAAATGACTTACTTCATTTTGTATTTATTTTGGTTGTTTATACAAAGATTCTATTGCTGTTTTGCAATGTTAAGCAGTTTATTAATTAGCTTGAATTGTAAACATGCTTTTCAATTTGCCCTTTAAGGAGAGTAGTTTGTGCTTTTACGCTATTTCCTTGTGGTCACTGTTTTTCCCCACTCTAATAATGGCCTCTGAATTAATCTTTTTAAAATTATAACATTTGCTTCTGGTTTTACAGCTTACTGTGAATCCCTTGAGCTGAATATGTAATCATTTGTGAAAGACTATGTTTGTGACATTTCTTATCTTTACTTGCTAGATAACATTGATTTTATTTGTCTTATATTACTCTGCACAGAATAATAGTCATGATGTGTTTCTGTGTCAATATCCTATGAAAAGACAGCAGAATAATTAGTTATATCAAGGCTGTGTTAGTGACATTGTCTCTCACCTTGTCAATAATGGGTTTCTGTAGCTCAAAATGAGATTAAAAACTTCTGAGAACAATAGTAAAAATAGTCTTGTAGGGATTTAAAGTGTTGGTTTTTTTCAGTCCTAATGCCTTAAGACTGTAACAAGAAGCTTTCTGGGACTCTAATAATCAGTGTTCAAGATTAACAGTATGGTCAGTTGCTGGTCAAGATTAACAATATGGTCAGAGACGAATTAGATGGCCTGTTCAGACCATAAAAAATGTACCTTTGAAGTATATGCTTACCATTGTCATGAAAATGTGTTCAAAGTAATAAAAAAATGAGACTAATAGACCTGTGCAATCCTCCTGTGACTTTGCAACTATCACAGTATTAAAGTCATTGGGGAAAAAAATCTTACATTATTAAATGATTCTGAACATGTTTAAATACCATTGCTGAAGGTGTGTTGCTTGTCCAAAAGATAGTAATTTATCACATTCCGGCTTTCTTTTGGAAGGTTTGTTAAGGAACATTATATTTTATTTAATCATAGTGTTCTACGTGGGAGACCTGAACAAATAGCAATTTATTTATGCAGAATGGTGATACAGAAAGATCAAATGTATGTGGGCAGAAGATGCCTGCATGTTTAAAAATTGGTTCCATTCCAAACAAACTTTAAAGTGAATGAAAAGCATGCCTTCTCAGAAGTTATTAATTTCTGAAAAGTAGAAAATATTTAGAAAACTGCATTTTTTTCACATTTTTCTCTCAAGGAAAAAATTACCTTTCTGCATCTCACCTCACAGATTAACAGGGTGGCTTGACAGAGGGGATATATGTTCCTTCTACCGTCTTCCAGCTCACCTTTTTGGTAAAATGAGATGAAAATATTGTAACTGTTCTGTGGTTTTCACATCATCAGAACGTGATATATGGTACCTCAAAGCCTAGGCAAGGAAATGGATTGTGAAAAAGTCATGTTTTCTTACATCTGCAATCAAATGTGCCAGAGAAGTATACTTACCTAGGCCAATTTGCTAGTCACTCCTACCTGAAGTCTTCTTCACAAATAGGTCTCTCTGAAGGACCAAAATAAGGGAAGACAAAGGCCTTTGAGTATAAAAAAAATCCTTTTTTAGTATTCAAAATCTGTAACAGCAACAACAAAATGATTCATGATCAGAGTAGCACTGAGTTGCTGTGCAGAAGTTATGTACGTAGTTTTATACAGTCAAGTGTGCACCCACAAAGTTTGACTCACCTCTATTAGGTGCTATCATCCTCAACTTTAAGGAATTAATGACAAAAATCTCCAAATTTTTCTGATGTTTCAAGCAAAGTTGTCTTAAATAAGAGTTTGCAACTAAGATTATAAATAGGAGCTTGGAAAAAATGTCTTCTTTCTTTTCCACTCCACCTGTAAAACTGTTGGGGAATGACAGAAGAATCAAAGACTTGTTTATGACCAGGATAGACTGAAAAGTCTCATCAAATAACACTCAAATTGACTGTTTTCCTTTAACTGTCATTGATTTCCAATATAACTCTTTGATCTGCCTCTCTGTATGGTTTTTCTTCCCTTTTTATGAAACTTAGGGAGATCTTCCTTCAGTTTTCCTTGTTCCTTTTCTGTAATGTTAACCTATAGGTTGACAAAGTATGTTTATATTTCCTGCTTGTTATGCTCAGTGCAACAATTTGAATATTGTCTCTCTGAGAAGAAGAAAAACCGTGTGAGTGGTTAATAATCAAGTTAATATTCAAAATGTATTGAAATGTGTTGTGTTTACTAGTTTTCATCCTCGTTACACTAGGTTGCACTTCTTTGAAGTAAAGCAGATGTAATAGACATTTTACTGAGTTTTTGTGATACCTATAATAAGCAAAGCTTGCAAAAAATTAGGAAAATTATTTTAGGATTATTTATATATCCTTCATGCTTAAACTAGTTTCTGTTCTTTGTTATTTAACTCTTCCAAAAAGATTGATGAAACTTCCTAGCAACATGCATTAATCTGTGATCTTTCAGTACTCTTGCAGTTTTAGCAAGCTCCTACATGCTGCAACTAAATAATATAATCACCTTAACTCAATTTTCTCCGAAGAAAATAAGACTGCAGTTATATAAAGCAAAGTCCAGAGACGTACTGCTCCTGCCTCAGAGAGCTTGTTTCCATAATGCAAATAGGAGATTGTATAGGGAGAGAGTTGAAATGATTAATAATGTAAATAGACTTATTCACATAATTTACTAAATTTTATGTTGTAATTTCTTGGTAATTATAATCTGCTGCACTTTAGCTTGCTAGCAATTATTTGACTTTCTTAATTTGATCACAAGGAGTAATATTTGGCCCCTACATATCTTGAAATTTACCATGCTGATTCTAGACTAACTCTGCAAATTATTGAGAACATCTGGCATTTTGATCCTGTTCTCTTGAGTTACTGCATGTCTTTCACTTGCTGTAACCTAAAAATTTTAAAAGGAAGTTCACCACTTTACCTTTGAAGTCACTCCTGAGACCTAAAATAGAGTCCTACTACTGAAAATGTATTTAGCTGTGATTAGAAACCAGTAGAAACTAGTATTTTTTCCTTGGATATGTTTTTTCATAGAGCTGCAGTTTGTTCAGGTCTCATTTAATGAGATTTGGGGGGTTTAGTTTTCTTTTTTTTTTTTTTTTTTTAAGGGATGCCATATAAGGCAGCATCTAATATCTGACAAATGTGAAGTTAAAATGTTGATGTCTTTTTCCCTTTCCTTTATTCCTTATTATTTCCTCTATTCTGTAAAAGCTGGAGATGAGATGGATTCCATGATTTTTGGTGAATTCATGTGACCTATTTATGACCTCATCTCCTATGTAATTAGATCTTCCTTTTTCATTTTTAAAGAATATTTTAGTTTCAAAGTCATGCTGACTAGTCTATAATTCCCCAGATTCATTTTTTTTAAAAATAGGTAGAGCATTTGCTCTTTTTCTGGTCTATTAAGATTTCACCTGTCATTGAGTTCTCAAAGATAATCACTAATGCTTTTGAAATTGCTTTGACCAGTTTCTTAAATCTGTAGGGAAATTCAACAATTACTTTTTTCCTTTCTCTAGACTGTTTTCCTAGTCCTAACATTGTACTCCAAGTCCTTGTACTTCATTTAATTGTTGGCTTATACTTGGATTTTTTCTGAAAATTCTTGAAAATAATTCAGCAATTTTTTTCATCATCCATTTTTTTCTTTTAAATACAAATCCATAGGGTGTTGTCAACTGATGTCTGTCACTATGCACCTAATTTAAGCAATGAAATACTTTCAATCTTTAAATGTTTCATGAAATGTAAATATTTCAGATTCTGACAGAAAAATGTAGGGATTACCCTCCTTCTCCACCACTGATGGTGTTCCCCAAGGGTCAGTACTGGGTCCAGTGTTGTTCAATATATTCCTCAACAACCTGGGTGGAGGAACAGAGGTAGTGTCAGCAAGTTTGCTGATGACACAAAACTGGGAGGAGCGGCTGACACACCAGAAGGCTGTACTGCCATTCAGCGAGACCTGGACAAGCTAGAGAGCTGGGTGGAGAGGAACCTGATGAAATTCAACAATTGCTAGTGTAGGGTCCTACACTTGGGGAGGAATAACCCCATATCCCTATCGGTACAGGTTAGGGGCTGACCTGCTGGAAAGCAGCTGTGCAGAGAGAGACCTTGGAGTCCTGGAGGACAAGTTGACCATGAGACAGCAAAGTGCCCTTGTGGCCAAGAAGGCCAATGATCTGGGGTCCATTATAAGACCGTGGCCAGCAGGTTGAGGGAGGTCATTCTGCTCCTCTACTCTGCCATAGTGAGGTCACATCTGGAGTACTGTGTCCAGAAAAGGCAAGTGACACTTCTGAATATGTTTTCAGACTCCTGGGACTAGTGAGTGAAGGACTTTCTGTGAGATCTCTGTGACATCCATTAATCAATTATTTTCTCATGTTCTTTTCCTTCCAGTCTTTTCTCCACCCCCTGGCTTGATTCCCCATTCTTTGATTTATACTAATTTTAGGTGTATCACCCACAAAAATATATCAAAAAACTTTTCCGTTTTCTTAACACTGGTTGTTTTCAAAGTCAGTCAAGAACATCATGAATCCAGATGTATAGAAACTGCTCTGCAAAAAAGGAGCTACTCTGCACTGAATATTACGGCTTTAGTCACTCATGTCTCTTCATGTTTATATTGACATTTCTGAACATTACGTATTAGATGATATAGCTGCCTTTTCTTGTATGGATGAATAGGAAGGAATGGAGTTTGATGGCAAGAAGTCTTGACTCATTTTCTCAAAGTCAATAGCTCAGAAGTCATACTTTTGGCATTTTCCCAGTTCAGAGAACGTCAAGGTTTACGTGTGGAAAGTCAACTGTTTGTTATGTTAGAAAATGTATCATTCATAGGGGATGGTTGGTGGTCAAGGTAAAGTTGTACGCAAGAAGAAGCAAAAGCTTTTAAATTGTTTCCAAGAACAAGGACAAAAAATTCGCTAGCATATAGGATGATTTCAATAATGATATAAGGAATTGAGTAGTTACAACTGATTATTCCTTTAGGCAGTGGGAAGAGTACTTGGAGCAGAATATCAGGAAAACAGATTTGCTAGAGAATGCCACTAACAACATCTGCACCTGTCCCAAGTTCGTAATCTAAGTAGATTATTAATTTTAATATTTAACGCATTCTACTTAGGGAATTTACATCAGAATAGGTAGAGTTTCTGTTGCTTAGCAGCTAAACAGCTAAGACACTGAATATTTAAAACACACAGTCAGAATCCCTGAACTTTTCTGTGAAAACTGAAGTTTGTTTCTGTCTATGTTGCTTTTCTACTTACGATTCTACATTTCCTACAGTACAGGTTAAAGGATGTTTAAGAGAAAAACATACCTTTCCTAGTCCAGGTTTACCATCTCATAAATGGAAGTAAATCTCAACCTGCTGTTCAATTATATTAACAGTAATTTCTTTAACAACACTTCCTTCTCATCTTCTAAGGTGATAGATACTTTCACAGCCTTGGATTGTCTGCACAGTTCACCCCACTGTCTTACTCATGAGAAAGTCAGCCCTCCTTCTGGTTTCAGAAAACCTAACAACACTATGAATAAGCAAAAAAACATAGTCCATAACTTTTTTTTCCTTTATAAAATCATTTTTGGGTTTTGGTCTTGTTAATCTTTCAGCCAAATACCTCTTAATAGTTCCATCAAATGCCTCTTAATAGTCCCAAAATACTAGTTCAGGAGACCAAGAAGCAACAAAGATGTTCAGATGGACATTCTCTGACATTATAGCACAAAAGCAGAAGTAGTCTGAGGGTCATGCTCAACTTTGGATGTGCTGCCTGTACATATAATTCACTTCCTTCATCGTCTTCTCTGATAACCCACTAAATATACTGAAGTTGAAAGTCTCAAGTATGGATTGGTGTTCAAGCAACGTACAGAATAGTTAGACACCCAGGCTGGATACTTTTTTGACTGGTTGTGTGTGAATGTCAGAAATGAAGGTTGCTTACATCTTTCCCTGAAAAGATGGGGTTCAGGCTGCCCTCAAAAGAAATATGAATTGATGGCACCAAACCTACAGCACGCTCTGGTTGCTGCTCATCTTGCAACCTCTGACATCACCAGTGTTAACATTAATTCTCTGATTATTTGAACTGAATTCACTGGTCTGAGCTTAGTTCCTTTATCACAGCTCCCTAAGGGGTTATGTTTAAACTTAAACATAAGCCTGAAACGGATGTTTGGAGGGCTTTCATATTTGCTCCCAGTTGTGCATTTTACTTTAAAATGGTGACTGCAATATTTTGAAAAACTGGTCAGAGTATTTTATAGGATTTAAGTGTTCATCTCTCATTGTCAGGGAAAAAAAAAGAAAAGATGAAGCAGTACAGTTTGCTTTATGCACTATTTATTTTTCAAATAGTAGCTATTATCCCTTTTTTTTTTATCCTTTTCCTTACAAGGCAAAGTTTCATTTAAAAATGCCAGTTTCATTGAACCTGAAATGCTTTGTGTGAAATAATTTGGGTTTGCCTTCACTGGGAGAGGTCTGATGAAGATTCTGGGAAGCACTGGAACTTTTTTGCCAAGACAGTCAGGAAAGCTAACTATGTCAGCTGTCTTGATTCTTTATGACTATTTGTCTTCAACAAAATAAAGTTATTTGTTTTGAAATACACCTCTTTTCAGAATTATTCAACATAGACTACTTACCTGAGAGCATTCCTTTAATAGGGAATCCTCATGAGATAGTCACTTTATTTGAAACGTTTATTCTGTAGGAGGACAAAAACTATTCTTAAGAATTCTTATTTTTAATCAAAATAGCTCATTCTAAAGTAACATCTAGCTGAAGCACTGATCACTGTTTCTTCTTCCAGTTCTATTCTAAGATACAATCTGGCAACATAATTAAACTTATTTCAGCTGCGATATGGTGGGAAGTAACAAAATCTGAAAAAAGTCATCTTAAACTGTCCCCAGAATACTTTTCCATCTTTGACACAAGAGTGAGTTAAATTACTCACTCTAGTGATGCTAAACCATAAACTTTCCTACAAATTATTGTTCAATTATAGCTGTGCATTAATAGCTGTACACTTAATAAGTGGAAGCACATCCACTTTCTAGATACCTAGAAGCCAAATTCACTATTATTTTGCTTTTATATGACCAGGACTTGTGTACAACTTTATGAGAAAAATCTCTTTTCCATTTTCCACTGGCTACAGTCTTCTCCTGGCTCAACGGTAATAGCTGTGGCATGATGCCAAGGAAACTGTCAAGTTCAATGTGATTCCCATGTTCCATTGAAGAACTATGCTTTCCATTTCACAAAGGAGGGTTTCTGAGTTTCCTCCCCCTAGAAATTATTCAGCCCATGAACAGGGAAAAAACCCAAATTTCTACAGTGTATAGAAGCTTCACTTTAAGGATGTCAAATAATATCGAAAATATTATGACTTATTCCTCGAGATATGGTTTTAACTTTAAGGCAAGTAAGTTGCAGTGAGGATTGAACAATATGTCCCCTAATACTACTCAAAATAAAACCTTTTTCTCTTATAATGTTTATCGCTGGCAGTTACAGTAGTGAGCTTCATGTGCTTCATTTCCAGAGTGCTGGAAGAGTTCCTTCTGAATAGGCATCTGCTAAAACATTTTCTATCAAGAAGAAAGGAAAAGGTCTGTTCCAGCCAATTATTTCCCCATCCCTCTTATTTTGATCATCTCCAGCATCATATGGAAGCCATCATTGTTAGAAAGTTAAAATCATATTTGTACCAGACAAACCGACTCCGAATATGGATTTTATTTTGGACACCACTACGTTTGACATGCTCAGTATAATGAGCCATTTCTTATATTTAAATTGCAAGCATTTCTGTGGTAATTAGAATACAACATATTCTCTGTCGGATGTCTGCCTGACTTGGGTAGTTTTCAGCATAACAATCGTCCAAGAAGCTCTGGTGTAGTGTGAAAAAGTCAAACAGATGGAAAGTTTTAGTTTATTTTAGTGTATTTCTAAGTTTTATTTAGCTAAAGCACAGGGCAACAGAAAGTTTAATAAAATGTTAAATGACTAACAACAAGGGCATATCAATCACTTAAACCCCTTGTGTGGCAACACACAAAATTGTGGTAACATATCAACAGGACAGGAAGGAAATTAACATTGGTCTTTTTAGGAAACACTAGATTATCTTATAGAGCTTTTATGGGGCAGAGTATGAAACAATAGAAATCAAAGCTTTTAAGAGACTGGTCATTTAATATCTCAGTGGAGCAAGTACATGAATATGAAAGTTTGGATAATTTCACATTTAAATCTGTGAACGTTTGATTTTTCCCAAGGTAATGGAATTTACTCTGCATCAATCCCAGACTTGTAATAGCATTTTGTAGTTCACTTTTGTTTCACATGTATTCCAAGAGGTTTTTTTATTCTACAGGAAGTGATAGAAACCTATCTAGAAGTACCGCCAGAAGTATTCTTGGTTTTAACTCAGGAACCATGACTGCCTCATCGTCTGACTTTGGTGAACGTGAAGTTAATATTTCAGACAGTTCAAATACTAACAAAATAAAATGCAGGATCTTATTGACCACCAAATGCTCAGATGGAATGTAATTTCTGTGTTAATCAATTAAAGCCAAACAGAAAAATCAGCTGGGCTCAAAGAGCTCAAACCTGAATCAATAAACAGCAGCAAAATTATGCTGCTAGTAGTACAACTTTCTGAAATGGGAATTGGGGTTGAGATAGAATATTCTGGGCAGAATTACTAAAAACTAATGATTTGTAAATACAGCAACACCAGAAAAATGCTAATTATTTCTCAAATGTTTGAAAAATATTTTTGCCTCACTTAAAATTCAGTTTCATGACTGATAAGGAAATATTATGACTACACACTACATGATGATGGTTTTGTTGACCAAAAGGCATTTAAGATCAGCAGTTTGAAAGGTTGGGACCTAGTAGTACAATATATGGGAAATGGAAGATCTAAGTGAAATCTGAAGAGGCAGAAGGTCAGAGTACAATACCTTAATTTAATTTATTACTGGATTGACCAGGGGTAGATTAAATGATTGTTAGTGTAGGTTTCCTGTTTTCTAGCTGTGTTTCATGAAAAGAAAAAAAAAAAAAGGGCAATGAGCAAATCAAGGATAAAGCTATAAAAACCTCCACAATTATTCATTCTGAATAATTTTAGTACCATTACTTATGGATTGATAAAAAAAATGTATGTAATTACTGCACTTTTTAACTAAGTTAGTGTGAGGGTAATATGCTGCTTCATTAGTGCTTAGCAAGGCTAAGGTCTCCACAGTGTTTATAGGAGCTTTCCCAACATGAAGGGTACAAATGCAGAAAAGTCTAGCATTTCCCCTGAACTGTTGGATGGCAAGTAAGGGAAAAGGAAGTGTATATAGGAAATTAATTAGGTTGGCAGGCTCTCAGGGGATAATCTTTTTACAGTGTATGATGTATTTTGTGGCCTAGCAGTGTTTTCCATCTGTTTGTTCAATGTACGTACACTTGGGTAGTGAACCTTTTAAGACTTTTGTTAGATATATATGTAATTGAGAGGGAGATTTATTTTGCAGATGGTTTGCAGCGGAGCTTAAGGATAGTTTAACTGTGTTAATAGTTAAGATTTATTTCCTTTGTGATTTTAGTCTCCAGGCAAGAAAAATCAATAAACTTTGGAGCCTTGTTAGGATTTTGGAGGAAAACAGGCTTGCCTACCTTTTCCTATCACGTATAACAACACTCTGTTTCAAACTTACCTTTGCTACCCAAGTTTCTCATTCCTAATTAGGACCTGTGGTTCTGTCTGACAATTTTTTACAGGAGAGAGAAAGCGTCCGTAATGGACAGGCCAAACTTTACCTTGTTACCATTTGGCAGAAACCCAGCAGCATCTCTTTTAGAAGCAGGTGCTTCAGTTCTCTAACTCACTTCAGCCCTTCAAGTGGAAAACAAAGATGGGGATGGTGTTACTTCTTGTTGCTGGAACTATATTGACAACATCTTCAAATATGATATTTAGAACTACAGATAAGTTTTGAAAGTGGACTTGTTGAAAATTTTGGATTTGTGTTCCTTTCACACAGGATAAAATTTAAAGTTAAAAACTAGACTGAACAAATGAGGGGGGAAAGGAAGGAAACAATCTAAATGAGAAATATTTCATTTATTTCAACATCAGAAACATTAGTTATTCTCTCGTATCCTGACACCAGAATATAAGTCAAAGCTTTCCCTCCCACTTCACAGAAGAACAATGAACATACATTGTTTCTAAGAATACATAAAGCTGAAAAGGCAATTCAGAAATACAATTCAGAGGCACATGCAGCAACCAATGCATAGAAAGGGGAATCCATGTAAACATTTATACAGAGAAGAGCTTCAAACAAATTTTGTTGAGAAAAAAAATATTACCAAATTAGAAACAGAAACATAGGCATTCATGTGACTGAATGGGCCACATTATTCACTCTTGAGACCCTACAGCCTTTGCTTTTAGAGCACATTTCCAATAGGCTTTTCTTAAACTTGGGTATCCATGAAAGCTGGCATAGTTTTGGAAGAACCCACAATCATAAATCAAAGTACATTCTACATTATTATCTTCTCATGTTTTGTCTCTCAATTCAGTTCAAATTAAGTTTTATTGTAGCTTTTGTTAGTGCTCAGAAGTACCAGCCAAATTATGCCAAATGTTTTCCAAAGATAATTTTGCTCCCTTCTTACATGGTGAACTACATGATCTTAATTGTAACTATTGCAGTGCCCAAGTGTTATTTTGATCTCAAATTGCTGAGGATTTTATGGTCCTGAAGTGCAAAAACTCCTGTGATGGCTGCTAATTGCAACTTCTAATTTCATCTAGAGCAAGAATGAAAACAACAGGTTTACCATAATACATTGAATTAATAAGCTTATTTTACCCATTTGTGTATTCCACTGATTTAAACTGCTAGAATTTGTTCACTGTTATATAATTAATTTCAAATGCATAGATAACATTGTTGTCAAACCATGCTGACTTAATTTTCCACTTGCTTTTAAAAGACAGAAGTACATGAACCTCAAGCTGTTCACTATTATGTTTCAGTAACTCTGTATGATGACACATTTCAGCAAAGCGTATGGACATTTTCTGTTTTATACACGTGACAAATAGATCTGCCTCCAACCCATGTATGTCTTTGTTTAAAAGGAGTTGAGGTTTTGTAGAACAGAAAGTACATAAATAGAAATAGTTCCTACTGGATATTATCAAAGAAAAATAAACATGCTTGAAAAATGAATTTGAATAGCAGATTCAAATTTTCCATTTCTGTGCACATTTAATTATTTTATTTTATAAAATATGACTTTTAATTCATTTTACACTTTAATTTATTTATAGAAAAAAAATCCAGGACAGAAGTTTGTTCTGGCAAGACTGACATTAAAGAATGGGCCAACAATGTTTTTTTTTTTAATAGCATCATTACATCAGATGGTCAAGTACGGATTATATATGTCCATAACTAATTAAAGTACCCTGGAATATATAGATTGTTGTTGAATAAATGCAGTTGTGTGCCAAAGTTTCAAGTAGGTATCTACCAGTTTCTGAAGTAAATATGAACACTTGGAGTAGTAAATACCATTTTGTGTTGCAGCTGTATAGTAAATGCTACTATCCCAAACTTCATTTAAACAGACACCCTTAAGTTCTGTAGGAGCGACTCAGGTCTCAATTATAACACTAGACACATCCAACATAACTCCATTGTCTTCTATTGGATTTCTTCCAAAGAAACTGAGATCAGAGTCTGGCTGGCTGGCTTTCTATGACAATCCTGGCAGTGTTAACCTCCCCTGATGTTTACTGTTGGCTCCTGCAGTGCTTCAGAATTTCTTAGTGTCTTCAGGAGGCTAATAAATATGGGGGTTCTGAAGTTTTGGAGACGGTAGTACACCATGGGAAACTGAGTTGTCAGGTATCTTCTTGCCTCAGGATATAGGTCCATTTCTCAAATAAGTACTGAAGAATGACACATTTATTTTAGTCTATTCTGAATTTCGTTTGCTTGCTGACGACAATTGGTGATAACCTGTTGGTTGAACAGTAACAAGCAATGATGTTCAACAGACATTTTCCCTTAAGATTCAACTGGCTGAAAGTAATATAGATTTGTCTTCATTCATGCCTCTTTCTCCGACTCCCTTCAAAATGGAAAACTATATTCATTTGAACAAGATGCACCTTTTCCTACAGTATCGTAATAATTTCATTTAACAGCTCATTTAAGTGTGTGGTTTGATGTCAGTTGCATTATTTGAGGTATAATCTTTGGCATTTGACAAGCAATTCAACAATGTGGTTGAAAAGTCTTAATCAATTAGTTTACTCAATTCATTTCTTCATATTAGTAGTCAGATAGCCTATCACTAATAGAACGGTGTTCAAATTTATTAAAGAATAATCACTTTATCAGCTGTGCTGAAATTAACTTTCACATTTCCTGCCACCTCTTCACTTTTTAACTATGGATTTCTGTGATCCTGCTGTTTGCTGTTTAGTTCATGGGCTGAATCTGAAAAGGGTTGTAGAAATGAATGTTACACTTCAAAATAGGAACTGAGATGTAGGATTGTATACCATGCAATCCACGTATATCAAGAGAAAAGTGGCCTAGGCAGGTAAATATTTAAAAAAAAATTAAATACATATATATACATGAGAAATAAGTTATGCAGGGAAAATAGTAGGACACAGTAAGCACTAATGTTTCACGGGAAACCTAGTCAGCCTGACACAGAACTGAAAATAAATATGTCCACTACATGGAATCTTCTTAGTAATGTGACTAGAAGTATTCCCTCAAACAAACAAGAAAAAAACTCAAGCAAAAACTCATCCTTTGAAAAACATTTTTCTTATTAGTTTGAGATCAACAGCATGCCAGCATCTTATGCAGAGAAGAGCAGGTTCATAGCCATCTGTCAAGACTGTATTGGACAGATAATTGTCTATACTCATCATTGTCCATATACCCAGGTTAATGCAGCACTGATGCTTAAGCTGCTTCTTAAAATTCTTTTAAGAAGTCATTCTTCAGTGTAAAATATACAAGCAGACTGTGGAGTTGTCCATCCTATATGATGCTGTGCTGTTGTGTTGTGTAGGAGAGGAGCTTGAATCTCTTCAAAAAGAAGACCACAAGAAACTCAGATTTCCTACTCCAATCTATTCTAATCCATGTTTTTTTTAACTTCTGGTAAAGGACAACTGGTGTGCTATAACATATCAGAGATTGGAATGCAAACCACTGTAATAGTATAAATAAAATCTTAAAAAGAAGATAAAAATACATGTGTTCCAAAACAAGCAAGCAAATGTAATTGGGGTAAATAATAAGAGACTACTTAAAATTTCATCCTACTTTGGTCACAAAACGAAAACTGCTGTGGCAATGCAAAATTTTCCTGGGAATTTCCCCCACTGCAAAAAATCTAACTCATCAGTTACAAAAGCTGAGAATTGCTGTTTTGAAAACTAAACTTCTATATAGAAAGGAAGAGGGTAGTATTCATTTTATTAGCATGTAAACTGTATTGCACACATGCGGTTAAACAAATCAGAGTTATTTGAACAAGCAATTGGCTGTATCCATCCAGGTGGATGTTCTCAGTAGGGAGTGGGGCATCCTGGGTTCTCTATCCAGAATGTAACTTTGATTTATTTTTTCTACATTTCTGGTCTTGTCAGTATGCATTAAACAACTTTGGAGCATGCCTGCTGAATTAGACTTCACTGGGGACTTTTGTGCCTATTTTTCTAATCTCTCTTGCAGTTGGTTGAGGCTATTCTGAACACACACAAATATTGTGCTTGGGCAGCTGGCTCTATTGCCATCACAGGGGAATTCAGTGGTCAGCGAGGGAACTACCTAACTAGCTCAGGCATGCCCTGAAGGAGGCGGTTTGTTTTGGTTAAATCTCGAGAAAGAGATATAAAGTCTGTCTAGGCCTTCTGGTTCCAGACACCATTCTGACATTTCAGTGAGATACATGTTATTTCCACTGATGGAATAACACGCTGAACCTTGGAATCCTCATTTTTCACACTGCTGGAATACAGATATGAGTGTCAATCTCAGTGTCCCTTTTCCTTTTTTACGTCAACTCTCTGCAGATTCAGAGGAGAAAATGTTTTAGGTGTCTAATCCAAAAGTTTGTCCTTCCTCCTGTTTGCAACAAACTTAATCCTCCAATGTTCTTTCAAAAGAAGGTACCTTTTTCTTTAGGAATGACTCTAAACATCTGGTTTTGGATGGGATTTTTGCTAGTGTAATCAGTATTTTTATTTATAGATATATTTTTCCAAAAGAACCCCTTGTATGCTTGAATACGGATTTATCTAAACAGTCTTAGAGTATTTATAAGACCTGTTCTGTTGCCAGCTCTGGCTTGATTACATCCCTAGTGTTCTCTTCAGTTTTCCTTCTGTGATTATGCAGGAGTTGTGAGTGGTTTTGAAAGAGACATTTTTATTTCTATGGTAAATAATATGCTTAAAAAGTAATTTTCTGTAACAAGCAGTTATGCCAAACATAAATACAGACTACCACAGCTCTATTGAAGATTTTAGATTAACATGCAGGTATTATTATTTTGGGACAGTTTGTCCACAGAGAAATCAAAAGGTGCACAGATCTAACTGCCACTTAAGTAAAGATAGTGTAAGAATGGAATGATGTGTTAAATATGAATCTGAATTTCTTAGCTTTTTTTTTATTTCATGCCACAACCCTACTGTTTTTTCAGCTTAATTGTCTCTCCTGATGGAAATTTGTTCCATGTAGTTTTAACAAGTGTGTGTACTGGAGATAGCAGAATTTACTGATAGTAATAAAGATTTGTTACAGATTTCATCTCGTTTTCCTTCATGCATCTTTTTCTACAGTGTTTCTTTAATCGGCATCTTCCAAGCACTGTGACTAATAGCTGCACACAAGGACTTTGTGAAACTACAGTGCTATTTAAGGGTAATCATATTTAAATTAAAGGATCTTGAAGGCCTTTGAACTCACGAGACCCCTTTAGTTTTTTGTTAAAGCAACCTGTACTTCAGCAAAAAATACAAGTTTGATTTTCAGCAACGGAATGAAAACAGGCTTGCAAAATGTTTTTGAGATGGGATGACTATTGTTTTAACTATTCAAAAATTTACTAACTGCATTAATTTTATAACAGGAAGAAAAGAATGTGCAAGTGAAAATGAAAGTCTGCTACTAGAAATTCTAGATGTAACACAATTTAATGAAAAGAACAGAAAAACAACTCATTCAAATTTTCTTTTAAAATCTTTCTGTAGTTTCTTGAGAGGTCTTTTGTTTCTGTCTAGTGATGTGATTATAAACTTTCCATTGCACTTACAAAAAAAAAAAAAAAAAATTGCATCTAAACTTCTGTTCTGACCTAATATGAAAGCCCAAAATATGACAGCTTGTTATGCCATGTTTTTAGTAATTACATTTGTGTGTCAGTAAATGGATTCTTAGCAACTAAATACCTTTTATTGTTTGTTAACCCTTGAGTTCTGTAGGAGAACCTTTGAGAAGAAGGTTGCTGTGTACCAAAAGACATAATGTTGCCCCCAAGATAGTATAACATTGGGTTAAAATATATATACTTACTGCATATTTCACCTTTCATGAAACATCAAATGTACAATCACAACAGACTTACTTTTCTAAAGCAGTATACTATTGTCATCTTTCCATTTAGAAGTAGAAATTAGTCATATATATAATAATATTGAAATTGTTTTGTTGATGTTACATGGGGGAAAAACATTTGATTCAAGTAATTGTAATTATTTTTAATCTTCACATAGAACCTAAATACAAGAAACTCAGGAGTATGCATAGAAGTATATACATATACACTTACATTTATACTTATATATAAATACATATATATACACAGATTTTCTTCTACTAATTCTACACATGCTACTAATTTCAAAATTGCAGTGTAAAGATATACACAAGTTATTACATCTTGTTTCATTACTTTATTTTTTGTCTTGCTGATAAAATCTAGTTCCTTACTGCTTTATGTTATCTTGAGAAGTCAGTTAATGAGTCCTCTAGCAGAGTCTTCTGGAGATTGTTATACAGTCTTTCAATCTTATTTTCATATTCTCAGGTAGATCTCAGTTCCATAGATTTCTGTGGTTCTTTGACTATATAACAAGTAGCTTGTTTCCACTTACTACAAAGAGCCTGAAGTCAGATTAACTGGTTTTGACTTAAGAATATGCCAAAATGTATGTTAGAAAGGAGCCTTATTTGGTCATTCTTATGCATGACTGCCACTTGGTTGAAATCTTTCATACTGAGGTACTGAAAACGGGTTGCATGGATACACTCAGAGTGTACTAAGCAGAATTATCTTCTGTGAAGTATTTTCTACTATCCGTGGCCTTCAGTTTCCTGTACCATTTTCTGTTTTTCATGTCTTCTCAATGTTATCCTGTGTTTGTTTCCTTTCAGGTTATATTCTGTCTTTTCAACAATCAACTTCATTTGTAATACAATCCAAATACTGGATATTTGGAGTCACAAAGGAGATGTATTTTGTTTTCTGTAATCAGTTTTAATCTCTGTAGCACAAATAACATATTTATGTTGATTGCTCCAAATGTTTAAGTACACCTAGGGATCACTAACACTGAGAAAACTTTAGTATTTTAAGAATTTAGGCAGAGATAAAGAAACTGTTTTTTTTCAAGCATTTTACCTGGGAAAAAAAAATTACAGAATGTGTCAAGTAAATAAATTCACAAATATTCTTCAAGCAGCTCTAATTGTCATATCCAGAATGCTACCAAGTAAATTTGTCTTTGATGCTCTCCTCTGCAAGAAAAATATCTTACAGATACAGGATTATTATTTTTAATATGAATTATTTCAAATCTGTATTCATAGTAAAAATTGTGTCTCTGGATGACAGCTTGAAAATCCCAATGTTTATGGCACCGAAAGAACATTCATTAAATACCTACAGCACTAGTTAATCTCAATCTTTTTTTCAAAGCTTGTACTTTTAATATGATTCTAGACCCAAGCTTGAGTAGCAGACAGGAAGTTAGATGAATCTCTGCCAAAATAAGAAAAAAAAAATCCAAGCAAGACTGAAAATCAGAATAACAGTCAAAATACAATTATAAGCCAGGCCAGAGACTTTTCATGCCTCATCAACATAAAGAAGTCAACAGAAGTCAACAGAAAGATAATTCTGCACTTTACTGAGAGCTGAATCTTTCCAACTACACAGTGGGCGGAGGTAGGGATGTGTGTGCCTTTTCTAAGAGTACAATGAGATTTACATGTGACTTTCTCTTCATGGAGATTATGCTGGTTTATTGGAAAAAGTCATCAAAGTAAGCTCATCAGATGGCTGCACAAAAGAACGTGTTATTACTTAGCTTTTTAACGTGGCAAGATAATGAGCAATCTGAATTCAGCTACATCTTAGAGAGAGCTCTTCACATGAAACAAAAGTTACAGTTTTCACTTTTCTCTAAATTCATGCATTACCAATAGAGTTTTACAAGCTTTTTGCCAGTAAGAGACAAAGGATTATTTTCCCCACAAAACTCAGCTTCTCTCCTAATAAAAATTAAACATAGATCACAGTGAAGTGTAGGAGCTGAAGATCAAATGCTTTGCTTTACTTAACACCACTCAATTTTACAAATATGGCCATCGACATTCAAGCATGCAAAACTTCACACTTGCAAACACAGAAGAAAATTCCTTCTGTTGTTTTTTTCTCTTTTGTTTTCTTTAGCGTAATCTCAGGGAAAATAAGTACAGACTACTATCTGTCCTTTTGCACTATATGCAAAAAGAAAGTCACATTTGGTCCCCTTTTTTGTTTTGATATAGAGGTTGTCATCGGACTTTTGTAGTTGAGAGAGGTACTGCGACAAGCAGAAGTGAATCAAAGTGATGTACATAAATATGAATACATAAATATATATAAATACCATAATAAGAAAGGATTGCCCTAGCATATTTTAGCCATATAGCCTGCTAGAATAATTTCTTGTTTCTGGCCAGCAGTTTGTAATGAATTTAGGCACACAGCTCTCACTATATTTACCTATGGTTGCAGCAGCCATGCCTTTTGTAACTGCTGTGGCTGAATTGCTCAGCTGTGAGATAGGATAATCAAAATTTGCCTTTGAGCGTCTTTTGGGTAAGAATGACTTGAGACAAATGCCCGCATGCTGATTTCAGCTATAATGAATATATAGATATACTCACATTCCTCATCTAACAAAGTATTCTCCAAACTTTGGGATAGTGTCATCTAACATGATGACTGGCATCCACTATAATTTTTAACAGGATTTACCTCTCAATCTGTTCTGTCCTGCATACAGTGCATTAAATGTCAACCAATTAGTTCTCCAGTTCCTCATAATATCATATTATTTAATTAAACACTGACAAGCAGACAAGATAATAATAATACTGCTACCAACATATTTTAAAAGCTATTTATGTAATGCAACAATCCCAGTTCATTACACTTAAAGACTCCCTACTATATCTTCATATAGTTTCATCTTGTCAACTTTTAATTAGTGATAACAGCATGAGAAGTCTTTAGTTTCTGGAAAGTTAGCTGTCATTAACTGCTACCTTGATTTGAATTTGCTAGGTTCTCAAAGAAGGTAACTGGAATTTAGAATTCTTATGTATCAGTAATTTTTACCTAAGCATTGTCTCATGTTTAACCTTTTAATTTAAAAAAAAAATAATAATAATTTTCTACTATTTTTTATATTGTTAAATCATTAACCAAACATTTATATTGAAGCAGATTGTATGATTTATTTTAGTTTAAAGGGATCGATAATAATACAAAGACAGTTGTTCTGAACAGATTTTTCTTGTTGTATACCTTGATATATCTTTAGTCGAGTGTTAACATTAAACATAAGGTGATGTATGCTTGGATTTATCTGACATTTACTTATGAAGTGTTCTCAGTGTCCTTCCTGAAACTGCAACAACGAAGAAAACTGAAATAATGCTATTACTTTTGACATGATATGAATCTGAAAGCATTTTTAAAAAATTATGCAAGAATCAATTTGTTTTAATTTGAATTAAACAGTCTCTTGAATCTCTAGGAAAATCACTAAGATAAAAGTAAAAATACTAGAAAAGAACACATCTTACTCTACATTCTTCTTACATTGCCTACCTCATAGCCCCCAGACCTTTCAGCTGAGGCATGGCCTGAATCATATGTGATTTGTATCAATTTAGTAATCTACAAGAGATTTCTCTTCTCCAAAAGAGATTTGAATAGATTTTTTTTAGTTTTTAATTTTCTACTTCTTTACAAACGCATTTTTCAAAAGAGCTATGATCATCAGTTTGTCTAAAGACTGTTAGGTAAGATTCTTGACCCTATTCGTACTTGTAGAAAGATTTGTTATTGATTTTGATTTCTTCTGCTGGTTATTTCTCAAGTATTTATGAAATAATACTCCTCAGCTTGACAAAGACAGTGAAAAATTTCCATTATAAAAAGACGATAATTAGGAAGGTACAATTGCACATTTTGGTGAATCACACTTTTCTTCAGGAGGATTCACCTTCACACAAGGGGTTAAAAGCACAGTTTAATATTTCATGTAACCCCAGAGCTGCCACATAAGAGTTTCAACAATTTTTTATTTAGTTACCTACCAATTTTGATTCTTACTGTTCCTGAATTCCAAACAATTTGACTATTCTTCTTGTTGTCCATGCATCCTAACCTGAATAAGATGTTCCAGATGCAGCTGAAAGAGAAACTTAGTGAAAGTATTGCTTCTTTAGTCTAACTCATGATGACATTCATTTTGCTGCCAATTCATGTGGAAAAACTTCTATCTGATGAGATGTTACATGTAGATCTTTTTCAGAATTTCCAGACTTCTTTTTTTTCCATTGCATATGTACTCATAAAGATATACATACACACAGCTCAAATTACTTTTCCTATCTACAATATTTTCTCAAAATTCTGCACCGTGTGGAAAGTCAGTACTATTCTGTCATGTCTGAAAGCTCTGCCTTCTCAAGAAACTAGGAGGTGTCCATATAGCAGTAAAAGAGTTTCAGAAACCATCTATTGGCCTGACAATTTGCTGCCTCATTCATATTGGGTTTATCACAGGCACACCATGCAGGGCTGGCCTGCAAAATGATTTTTGGAAATGTGGAATGACTCTAATCTCATCAAAATAATTCTCCCTGAGATTATTGTACTCTCAGTGTTCTATGGTGAAGACATTTATTTATTTACTTCCTGTGCCGCAGGCTGTTTGCTTGCAGATACATTTTTTTCAAATGACCTTCAGCAAGGGAAAAGTGATGGTGAGGGGAACTAAATCCAGCCTTTAAATACACTGGTGAAAATGTTAATGAACCTACTGTTGGAGAAATGCTCACCAAAATGGACATATTGACTTTTCCACTGTCTCCGTATGTCCTCAGAGTATCAATTTTAGAAACCATGATTGGCAATTTGCTTCAGCTACAGCCACCAATCACCAGCATGTGGGAGAAAACCATGATAGAATTGACAAACATATTTTTACAGCATGTCACATTTTCTAAACAAAACACCCATAAACATATGCCCTCTCTTTTGCGTCTCAAAATAGAGTTTCTCAGCAACAAAGAAAAAAAAAAAAACCACTGAGCTTTGGTGGACCAAAACTATGTGGCAAATCTTGTTTTGTTCTGTGTACACATCTGTCAACTGATGCCACATTCAAAGCCTGCCATCAATAACAGGAAATTATGTACACAACCCCTACTTGTTTCTTCAATGCTACTCTAAGACTTATCAGTGGTGGAAGCTCGTGAGGGTGGAAAGAATTCATTGTTTGCTGTTTTGGAGAATTGTTTATCTCAGAAGAAAATGCTAATTCAGATCTGTTTTCTCTTTCTCCTTGTGTGTATGTGTGCAGACACGTGTATGTAGACCCACAGAGATGTATGTGTATTTGAGAGAGCGAGGAGCAGAGCTATTTGGGGCTTGCCCTCCCAGACTACAGGGAGCCTATAAGTGGCAGATTAGACGAGTCATGGGTTGTTCTGCACCATAAGCTCCATTGAGAGACTGGACTGTTGCTCTGAGAATGCCAGTCTGATAAAGGCTTTTATTTGGGGATTATTAATTGAAGAGCGCCAGGTACAGGATCATGGAGCTGAGCACTGGGACTTCAGAAAAGAGTGCGCTGCTATGACCAGGCAGCAAGAAGGTCTCCTGGATACCAGTCAGTGGGAAAGAGGCCAAAAAAAAAAAAAAAAAAAAAAAAAAAAGGAAGGAAATATCTGGATTATGGTATAGACCATGTGGCAATCACAAAACATAATCTTGGTATGTGATTTGAAATATGTGGTTATCCACAGCTCTTAATTACACTGCATATATATCTTCACAATTAATTGTGTCAGGGCTTATAGTATTTTAAAAAAAGCTTTTGCGTTCAAGGAAATGATTCTAAAATGATCGATTTGGGCATGCAGAGGGTAATGTATTTGAGTAGCATCTTCTTACAGTGTTATTTAAAGTCCCATAAAAAAACATTTTCAGCACCATCTACTTTTTTTTGTTTGTTTGCTTTCTCTTAATCTTTTTCTTTTCTTTTAATTTCCTGCTTTTTATATTGAGAGACTTAGATAGCCCCTTGCCTCTTCTCAGTTGAATGGGCAATAAACTGCTTCCCTGGTAGTCAGAAACCAATGTTCTATGTTGTTTTGGATTTTCAGGAAAATCAAAGTTGTTAGGCACCCTCAGGAACATGAAGTATAGTTTGAGGCAAGCTCACCCTGCTCCTTGACCCAAGCCTTGGACTTCATATTAATTTTTAAGCTGGATTTTGAACAAGTGAAAAGAAGGCTTTAGGCTGCATTAGTTGGTGGGTTAATAAAGCTCATTTCCACTGATAGCATATCAACTTATTTTTCTCTATAGTGAATTTTTGCCCATCTGCTGGTTTTAGAACACACAATTATTTTTCCTAAGCCAGAACACGTCTGTGGATTTATCAGGATATAAAACATTCTTGTAAAGATCACTGGAGTGTACACATGGATATAATGATAACTTATAGCATTCTTATTTGCAAAGTTTAATTCTGAGAGTAGTCATTTAGTACCATTAAAAGCAAATTCTGTATTGTCTGCACAGACATAAGGAATTCCAAAAAGGTATTTCTAAAAATTAAGCCTACACTCTTTCAGAAGACCATTTTATTCACATTCATCATTCACATTCATCACTGCACTCTCTGTAGGATTTGGGAAGGGGAAGAAATTTTGTGGAACTTGAACTTCCAGTGAATCCACAAACTGATATTTTCATACCTGAAATATGCAGTATTTTTTTAGCTATCTCCTGATGTAGAAGCCAGGGGAAGCTTTGGAAGTGGGAGACAGTGTGTCATGCTACATCCCTAGAAATAAGCCTCTTTTATTTCTTAAAGGGAAGTAATGATCCCCTCTTGACAGGCCAGAGGGTTAGTAGGTCTTTGTGAAGTTCAATTAAGTTATATATCATAAAAACTTTTTGGCTTCTGCATGTCATCAGATATGGATCAGACACAGAACAGCTTTTAGCGACTGTAGAGGTGCCCTACAACATTTGAAATCTAAGAAAGAAATACATTTCAGAACCACTTGAAAGTTCTTCACTGTGTTGTTTAGTATCTTAAGAGTGTGAGAAATGAACCAGAATAAAGGTATCACCGTACCAATTCACAATGTTCACAAAATAATTATTGAGCTTTTCCCCCAAAATGCTGGGACTGATTTTCCTCCCCTCCCCTCCATTTTTATAGCAGTGATGAATATAAATAAGTCTCAGGAAAATTACTTCTCCACTGTTTCACAATGTTTCTCTTATCTGGCAGGCACAGCTGTCACATACCCAAATGCTTTTATTTACGTTGTCTATGGACGGAAATATTAATGCTTATGTCTTTTAATGGAAAAAATACTTATTAGCAAAGTACATAGTGAATTTTAACTAGCCTACTAATTTTTTGTCCTGTAAGAGGTAATGATTGATTATTTTATCTAGTCCACCAAAATGTCTTCTTTTTTTTCTCTCCCTCTCTCATACTGATGACTGTCACTGGATTAACTGGTAGATGTCTACACTAAAACATATGCATACATGAAAAGTTCACCTTATTTTCTGGTCCTTTTGTTGCCATATATGCACTTCTAAGAAAACCCAGAATATTTCAACACATAAGGAAACATGTCTAGAGTTGTGCTTTGTAAAAGCTAATGGTAAACGCTTCTAAGAAAATAAAAAAAAATGCAGTAAAAAGTTATTAAAGAAAAATTGAAATTTTGTACATAAATGTATTGGCAAGTTTTGTGTTTATATTTAGGTGAATGGAATCAGTAAAATGAGATTTACTAGCTTCACTTTTCAGTGTTTATATGCTTTTATATATGAGTTTACAGGATATAATATTTAGGAACTTGCTGAATTTGTAATTTAAAAACTACAAAATCCACTCAAAATTACCTGAATGTTTTTAAAGTGATTATCTGTGCCTAAAGTATATTGTCTCCATGTTCTTTTCGGCAGTAGCCTTCAGATATATCTGAAATTGACAGAGGAATTGTTTTGCAGAATGAAAAATCACCTCTAGTTATGAACTAAAAATTTTGTGTGGGAAAAACTTTTAATAAATATTTTTAAGAAGATATTGAAGCTTGTTTGATGGTGTGACTGATATTAGACAGACAATACCAATCTTGTATGCTGCAGGAAAAATGAATTTTTATTATGTTTGAAAATTTTAAGGTTACATTCAGCTGCAGTTATCAAGTCCTCCATTATCATCATAGAAAAGAACAACAAAATATGCAAACATTTTAAAATCTACAAAATTCCAGGCAAAGCTATTGGGAGTTTTGTGTCACTAGAGATGATACAAAACTATCATTCTCTGCATACAGATCTGGAAGCTAGGAAACTCTTTTGTAAATACATTTTGTAACAGTCTTTAAATATTTTTTTATATAATTTACTAAAAAAAATCTTGTGTTTAACTACTTCACCCAAAAGGCTCTTTGGGATGAAATAACATAGCAATATCTGGCTTGCAATTAAAGTTCAAAGAGAGTAGGAGCATATGTTAAACAAAATTCCATTAAAATACCTGGGTAGAAGATTTCAAGTGTAAGTGTTAAAACTGCATCATTTAAAAAGACAATACATATTATCTTTGAAGAAGTTGGTCAGTAAAGATCAATAATCCACGGATTTGTATACTGACCTTATCATTAAAACAGCAGAACAATTTCCAGAAGTGTAGTAAGCAACATAGACAACATATGTCAAATGTATTTGGTTCATTTTTTACACCACAAAAAAAAGTGAAATTCATCATATTTTTGGGTATTGTTTAATAAGGCACTCATATTTTTTACTAATCTGGTAAATATTTATATTAAATAATTTTTAGATTACAATTATAAATATTGTGTCCCTTGTACTGAACTTTAAATTAGTTTATACTGCCTGACAATTAAAATGAATGAAAGAAAGTATGATCAGCATTATGTATGGTAAAGATCAACTTTTTTTTTTTTAATTATATTTCTAAACTAGAGACATAATATGCAATAACATAAATAAAAGACTGTATTGTGAGATGACAGAATTATATTGAAAAGATGGCCTTATTTTGTCAGAAAGACTGGAAAAAATGTTTAAAAAAACCCAGCAAGACCCAACATAAAGATGTTTGTTTTGTACACCATAGTCTATCTGTTTCTTCATTGTAGGAGTATTTTTTAAGTGAAAAGCCTTTTGATGAAGAGGATAACTGATAAAGTTGCAGCTGTTAGAGGCCCACATGATAATTCATAAGGTGTGTCAAACCTTCAAAGAGCTCTAAAAATACAAAACAGAAATTACACACTATTAAGCTTGTTTTAAAACAACTGTTTGTTTCCAAAATGTATATTAAAAGGAAATTCTCCCACACTCTTGTTAAAAATGTTTCCTTGTTTCATAATTTGTAACTATAAAGTTAGCCGAAGCAATCACAGTCACCCATGACTCTGTAACATTCTAAATAATTCTTTATAATTTCTTCAGTGTACAAAGTTGACATCAAGCCATATTTTGTACAGACTCACATGCCGCAAACCCTTTTACCTTCTTCCCACGTATTAAAAGAGTTAACTTTCAGTTGGATAGGTAAATGTTACTCTGAAGAAAAGGGAGAACTAAAGCCCAGGTAAACAATATCCACAGCCTTTCCCTCATCCATTAAGCAGGTCACCTTGTCATAGAAGGAAATCCGGTTTGTCAAGTAGGACCTGCTTTTCATAAACCCGTGCTGACTGGGCCTGATTGCCTGGTTGTCCTGTACATGCCGTGTGGTGACCCTCAAGATGATCTGCTCCATGACCTTCCCCAGCACTGAGGTCAGACTGATAGGCCTGTAGTTCTCCGGATTCTGCTTCTGACCCTTCTTGTAGGTGGGTGTCAAGTCTATAAAGGCAAAGCGAAGAGGCTTTCACACCTTGTCTTGCGAAAACATGTAACAGCTCATTTTAAAACAACAATTTATTTTTATTATGTGATTAGATACAATCTTATCTGTCATAGGTTATTATCTGGTACATGTGAATAAAAAAATAATGCCTTTTCTTCTGATGGAATTGTTTGACTCAAGATCATCTATTCATCTTTGAAAAATTGTTTTATGTTTTAAAGACAAAGCAATTATTAAACCATCCTCTCTTGTATGAGATAATGCAAAATATAGGGGAAGTTTTCTCACCATTTCAATGTCTGATGTTATGAACCTCTTCAAAATTGGATTTGGGATCTTTTTAAAAATTCATTATCAGCATAACTTTTCATCAGTAGATATTTATCAGTAATACTATATTTAGCTTCCTTCCAGCTTTCCCAGCACCCACAAAATGGATGCTCATTTTCTACTCGTACAATACAGAAGCAGGAGCAGATCAAGCTAATTCCTTCCACTAAGAATTTAAACTGACTCATAACAATACTACCTATAGCATGGAGTTTCATCCTTTAAACTAAGCTTGAACCTTATGTGCTCAGCTGTGTTATGCTTGAAAAGCAATCACTGATGCAAAACTTCTTGATGTTGACTGAAATGCTACTACTGACATTTTTATCTAAGTGTTTTACCCAATTCTTTCTTTAGTTATTTTCTTGGCTTTTTTTTTTAACTGGTTTTAGGGTTTAATTCCCCATTTAAAAATGTAATAATAATTAAAGCTGAATGAAAAACACAAATTCAGCAGGGCAAGGAGGGAGGAGAGATCTCATTTGACTTTTGTTTCTATCCCACCCTCCAGGAAAAAAAAAAAGTATTCCTAGCTGAACCAGTTTTTAAACCTTCTTAGGGATCTGTTTTTTTTTCAAGAAAAAGGAAATGAAAGCTTTGGCTTTTAGTTTCTTTATTTGAAATGGTCTTTTTAACTTTATCTTTCTGTAGGCAAAAAGAGTAATTTTAAAAAACTGCATGGAGACTAAGCCATCATTCTGATTTTTACCAAAAAAAAGAAAAAACAGGAAAAAAAAAAAAGCATTACATCTTAATCATGCTTTTTCCTCTACAAATCCTCATTCTCTGAAGTCACACAAAAAGATGAGGTTGGCTGCCATCCCATGTTAACTAGTCATAGACACATAGAATAAATTAGCTGGAGGGGACCTTTCAAAGCCATCTAGCCAACTTCTTGCTTCTTTTAGCAGAGCCACTCCCCACCTAGTCGGTCCCCAGCCTGCACTGTTGCATTGGGTTGTTTGACCCCAGGTGGCACATGCAAAGAAGGGATCTGGCAGCCTTTTCAGTATAGCTTTAGCATTCTCGGCAGCGTACTATAAATGTATGAAAGAAGTGGCCATCCTTGAAAAGCAGTGTGAATTAGAGGGGGAAAAAAACACATATGGAAACACACACACCCCCTTAAAGAAAAAAAAAAAAAAAAAAAAGAAGAAAAAGACATAAACCAAACAGACGAATAAATGTCTTCCAGTTTGAGGTTCTTTCTTGCAGAAGGTGCTTAGGTATGGTTCCAAAAAAGAAAAAAATAAGCATTTGCCAATTCTTTTCAATGCAAAGTAGTAGATTACATGAATATTAATAAATTAGACTTGCATATTCAGCGTTGATTAAAATATTTAAAATAGACATATTAAAAAAAAAAACATTATATTTAGCTCTTTTCAAATATAAATTAAAAAAATTTAGCACGAGTTTTTCTTCTTCCAAAAGGACCTTTCAGAGCATCACACCAACAAAACTGAACTGAAGAAATATTATTTTTCTTTGAAATTTTAAATAAAAATAAATTCTTCATTGGCTTTAATTGTACTGTTACAATTTTGTTTTAATTTTCCTTTTAAATATTTCTCATTCTCACTATTTGTATATTTCTAACTCTTTTTGGTTTTTAATGTTGCTTCATTGCTTCCAAATTATTTCTTTTTTTCAATAATTTAATTTTTTTCCTAAAGGAGTTCAACAAATTATAAAAGACAGAAATATTTCCAACAGAAGAAAATCATCAGTAGAAATTCCGTGCAGGTAGCTGCCAAGATATGAAGTTCAAACTCCATATGGATGTAAAATTACCATATATTCGTATGTCTCCTTTGGAATAGAATATATTTTCTTTTAATGGAAATTCGTTACTGAATAATATTAATAGCTATTCCATTCTTTGAAAGGAGGAGAAAAAAAGCCCAAAACAACCAATTTATTTTTCCATCCCTGAGATCCACATGTAACAAGTGACATAACTGTCAGGGAATTAATATCTATGAAAATGCTTTTGATAAAGGCCATTGTCCATATGTTTGACCTTACATATATATTGAACTTAATGAAATAGCCCTATTGAGTGGGTCATCTAGAGTCTGGTCTCATATAAAACCTCTGAGTAACAAAATTACTGTGATTTACCTTGGAGTAACAAAAATTAACAATTCACTATGGTGTAAGCAAAGAAGAAAAGAAATATTCTTGGGTTTAGTACATTTTCCAGAAAAAATCTACAGCAAAAGAAGTGCAATGGTTTAAGGTAGGAATACTGGTAATGGCAGTTGCTATTCTCATTTTGAAATTGTACAATCTCACGACACCTGGAGCTGGTATTACACTTATAATGATCCCATATATCTTAAATTGTGGAAATTCAAAATTGGAGCACCCAAAAAATTGCATCACTACACCCCAATGATATGCAATAACAATATTCTTCCAGTCAGAGGAAAAGCAAGTAAGTGCCTGTGGTCCAGACCACATTGATTAGATTTTAAAGAAAAATATCTACCTATCTTTCTTTTCTACAATAAAATTCAAGTGAAAAAGTTCATTTTGGCTCAAAAGGTAAAGTCATTTTGTCCAAGAGGAAAATTGAGATAGAAGCTGCACCATCTTGAGACCATGCTTAAAGACTTATGATGATCAAATAACTAACAAATGAGTTTTTCTTTTGTTGAGCATTCCAGCTGTAGCATTTTTAAAATAACTTTACTGCAGTTTTTCTATCTTGGAGGCAAAGACTTTTCAGTCACACCTGTGTCTCTTGGCAGAGTTTAGGAAAGTAATTCTCCCTAACTGTGAAGATGAGCATGCTTTAATTTCTTTAATTTTGTAGTAGAAAGCTAATCAGAAGAGAAAGTTTTGAAAGAAGCTTTCAATGAGCACTATGAGCAAGGAGGTTTATTTTGACATTTAAGATAACAGGTTTTTCTTGGTTCAGTATTAAATGCAAGCACTTCTGTTTATAATATGATAACCATCACATTATGTAGAGTAAAATATGTATGTATGAATACCAGTTTATAAGTTTCTATCTAAAAAATCATTATTCCAGTCTTCTCTGTTGAAATTAAGACTGTAGCATGTGACCATCAGTGTAACTTTTTACTAGCCTGTTCTGCAAAATAATAAGATGGCTTACAAATCTAGAAACTAAATCAGTCCTCCTGAATTTTGAATCCATCAGCTGAGTTGAGCCTATGCTTCCAGTCATTGCCCTGTGACCAGAATATGTAGATGCTGTACTTGTTAACAAAAAATGAACATTATAGATATTGCAAAAACTAGGAAGCTTGTAAACAATCTTCAAAATGACTGTTCAGTTTCACCAAGTAAAATTAATCTGAGTTTTTAGAGCAGCAAACCATAAACAAATGGTTCTATATCATTTCATTGTAATCAGCCTGTTTTCTTACTTTATGACATATTTCGGTGTAGCAAATAGGTCTTATCAGAATTTCTCCATTCAGATCACAGAGCTGTTTGATAAACCTCTTCCCTCTTTGCACAGGCTATTAATTCTTCTATTTTTCATTGTAGTGACCATCTGTCCCTTACTTTATGACTGCCTAGTATCCCCGTAGCAAAAGTTAAGATTGCTTACATGGAAAAATAATAACAGAAATGTATTCAAAATATCTAGCTGAAGTTAGCTGTTGGCCACTATAGTTAAGCAGCTGGAAATAAGCAATAAACTCAGTCGTGTTCAGTCTGAGCCAAGTCTTTGAGTCAACATACAGATTTTATTTAACTTTAGTTGGCTTTTCGGATCTGTGTTCCATATGTATGCCAGTTTGAAAATGAAAAGTATTCCATGAACATATCTTATATTTGCTTTCTTTAGCTTACATTAAAATTTTATGCAGTTTCTTCATTCTTTCATATTTAAATGTGTATGAATTATATGCTTTCATTACAGGTTGAATTAGGAAATTAGAAATAAAATAATTCATGGTACTGGTCATGAAGTTTTCAAGTAGGAAGCACATAAAAACTATAAAATATCAGAATACTATAGATGAAAACTGAAAGAGACTAAATATTAACAAAGCAGATAGTGCATATGCTAGGTCCAGATGTAGGATGGCTCTAGTATTTATTTCCCCAATGTTTCCTGCTGAAGTGAAAATGTAATTTGTAATAGTTTATTTTAAGCCTCATATGTAATTAAAATTGCTATTCAAACACATATACATATATATTTGTTTTGCATATATATCTATATGTATATGTGTGTGTCTATATATATATATAAATATGACACACGTGCATATATATATTGTTTTGTAATTGTAGTTTTATAAAACTGTACATTCCGTTTGGGTGACTAGAAATACCAAAAAATATTCTGGGAAACTTAGACGATAATATCAAGTTAATTCTAAGCTAATTTTCTTTAGAAACAATTTTTTATTTGAAAAACTTAGATCTCCTATCTCCGGAGATATGGTAGAAAGCAAATGAGAAAGAGGGAAGTAGTGTATTAATCCCGCAAGCTACCTCGTCCTCTAGATAAGTATGTATAGGATAACAAAAAAAAAAGGTATTTCCTTCCTATTGTGAGTATAAATCATATTTTTAAAGTTGATTGAGCAGAGTTATTTCTATCTGTTCCATCTTTCCATTTCTACATACAGTGCTCTTATCTTGAAAAAGCAAGATTGAGTGGAAGGGTGGGAATAACTCTCCTAAATCAACACTAATTTAAGACAACTGTGGCAAGGATTTCTTTTGGTATGTCTTGAAATGAAATAGTTGCACTGTTAGAGGTAGCGTGCCATCATCAAAAAAATCTGTCACTGCATTCTGAAATCTCTCAATCACAGCATTAAAAAAAAAAAAAGATTAAAGTGATATAAGGATGTTCTTGAAACTTTAGTACTAAATATCTTTATTTCTTTTTGAGTTTCAACAAGACCTTAAAAATTCTCTCTCTCTGTGTAAACATTTAATAATAATATTTACATCTAAAATATGCTATGGATAAAATAATATATATTTGTGCATTAAGAACATTAGTATTTTGATATATATTTTTAGCATTTGAATTCCTTTTAAAATAATAATACTAAAATACCCCAACCAATCAGAAGTTTACACTAGTTGGTGATGACAATTAAAAACACCATACGGATAAAGGAAGAGGAGAAAAAACAATAACCTGCAAAAGGTTTCAGTTCAGTTGCATAATGAAGCTGCCACCTCATATAGGAATTTTGCTTTTTGGATTTGTGTACTAATTTCTGCAGGGTTTCATCGTTTGCATAGTCTGTTTGAATATCATATAGCTGTTACTGAGTATGGAGAAGCTCATATTTGCAGTGTGATTGAGTTTGCAGATTTATCTCCTACTTTGTTTCATGACCAAAGTGGTAGTTTTAGTTAAAGAACTTCAGTCTTTAGCTATTTTTCATCACCCATAAATTTGCTTTGTGCAGTTATGGAGAAAATGTCATGATGACAAACACTCAAACACTTTGCAGCTGCGTGGTATAATCAAGACGGTTCTATCATTTTGGGGAATTGAATAACTGGTAGAATTATACCATCCTGAGTACAAGGTGCAGAAGTAGAGACAGCAAGAGGGGTAAATTGTCTTGGGCAATGTGAGAATTGGGTATCCCTGGAAAAAGGAGAATTTGGGCAAACCCTCGTGTCAGACGATTGGAAGGGACTTTATTAGTCCGTGATTCAAATCACTGAGTAAGTGTAACTTCAGTTTTATAATCTAATCAATTCCCAGTGTTATAACCAGCCAGTTTCCAGTCTCCAGATTGGAAATTAAGTAATCTGCTTAATTCATGGCAAAACCATGAAGCAACTTCATGCTGAGTAGCCTTCACTGCACTGTTAATCAAAGTGATTGGCACCTGGATTTGAGCCCCCAGGTTAATCCAGCTCACTGAGCCACTATGTTATCAATCTTTCTCCACACTCGTCTATATTTATTGCATTTTTAATAGAAGTGTGCCCCTTGAAACATCTGTTACAACCTCTAGAATTTAAAGGCAAAGAACAGTGTGGTTATTTCTGAATCAGTGATGTTAGATATTCCTTACACATTTATGTCCAAATAACAGACCTGACTTTAGGTATAAGCAAAGTAATTCCCTAGGATGTCACATCGATGAGAGTGGTGAAATTGTGGCTTAATGTGTGTGGAAAAGAAGAATCTCTCAGGTTTCATGGCAGCAGCCACTGCTCTGTGTACAGCTTGTGCTGGTTTACTTATGTGGCAGAACAGCTTTCCTATACACTATTCTTAGGGCGATAAGGCCAGGCAAACTCCTTTCTCACAGGTGGAAAATACTGTCTCTGTGGCTGACATTCACTTCCATTTGGTATCCGCTTCTGCTCTCGGACCCCTTCTGCTAAGAGAGGTGGTACAGGCAGGGGATTGCACAAGTACTGCGAAAGGGGTTCTAGTGATGGGGAAAGTGCTTTGAAGCTCACTAGTCCTCATAGTTTTCCCAGACCCTCAGTAGAAACATTTGGGAAGGAAGGATATATTTTTTTCAATACTTGGAAGAGGCATCACTGCAGTAGACAGCAGATCCCAATGAGGTGTGCAGTCAGGAAGGTTGTGTGGCCATGCTGTCCCATGAATACTAGTGTTTTTTCTCTTTTTTTCCAACTCTGGCACAAAACGTATTCCCTGGTGACATGTCTAATCACATCTATGTATTGCTGACAAAACAATCTGAGGTTGCTTTAATGTATTTTCTTTGAAGCCTGAAAGGCCTGATTTTTCCATTCTTTTTCAGGTGGATAAGTGAATTGCTTCACAAATTGCCTATTCAGTTGTTCTCTCATGCCCAAACATAAAGTTTGGCAAGCTCTTTAGGAAAATAAAGTCCTTAGTCCCTTCAGTAGTGTCTTATCTGACATGCAGTCTATTCATAGCAAGTTAATTTGTTAATTTGACATTTACTATTTTTTTGAGTTTAACTTCAAACTGTAAACTCATGTAGGTATTTCTAGTGACATTTCCTCATCCAAACAATTTTCTGTGTTCATTAAATGGTCTTGGTTTTATTTATGAGAGAAGAAAATGTTCTAATCTAAGTTGCTTTCTACTCAGACATTGATAAATCTGGGGTTTTTCATCTTTGTTAGACTTTAGTCTCTAAAATGAGTAAGGAGTAGTATCAATTTTATTAAGTAAATAAATCATCCTCATTTCCTTGGTGAATTAGGATTATTAATTACATTAATTTATTGCCTGTGTGCCCACTCCCTTTCATTTACTATGTTTTCAAACTATGTCCTAAAATACAATTTAGATTTGTCATTCTTTGTACGAGAACCACCGAAATTCAGTCAAAACATTGTAACAACAAGAAAATTTTTTATTACATGCAGGAAATGTTAAGAATGTCTCAATTTATTTAGAACTACAGTTCCTTAATTTTGGAAAAAAAAGAAGTATTTTGAAACAATCTTTTCATTCCCTTTTTTATGTAAGGAAACCATCTTCTTCCTTTCTTTAAGTCTTTCCTTTCTTTCAGGATAGAGTCTTAATGAATCCAGAAGGTTTTTCTAAGCATATATGACCACTTTATATCTTTTCTTCCTATTAATTAAAAAAAAAAAAAAAAGTTTAATTGATCTAAGAATAGGTAATGGTGCCCTTTTACATTATGAACATTTTTTTCAATACCATCACGCATAACTGAATCCCATGGAAATAGGTGCAAATGGTCTTTGATGAATTAACTGTCATTTCAACTGTGTTCCAAACTGCCTGTTATTCTGCAGGGAAAGCAAGCTTTCTTCTATGTAAATTAATCAAAGAAAGGAAAGCATACTAAAATGCAATTCAGACAGAAAATACATAAAGCTTCAGTGGGGAATGTTGCACTGCTCAAGGTGCAATGTATTAAGGCAACTGATGGCTTTACTTTAAAGTTACAGGTAATATCTCCTCTGGAATGAGCCATTTACTCTAGAACTGAAGCTTTACTTCTGATTCAACACTGAAGGCTTCTAGTATATGATCATTTCAAGAATACTAACTTTTTTGATGTGGTGAAGACATTTGGAGAACATTGTTACCTAGCTCCCATCTCCAAGGTCAACTCATGCTGAATTTCTATAGGTAGATATTTCTATAGGTAGATATTGGAATGAAAATATAAGTATGTAAGGAAAAGTATTCTCCTTAGTAATAAGCATTATCATAGGCTATTTTTTTTTAATTTTTCCAAAATAACGCTGAAAGCACTTATATTCAAGGAGGAAAAAAACCAAATCTTGTGCTGCAGTTTTTGAAATGAATGGCCAGCTTTCCAAGAGTGACAAATCTTGAATTTCTCCTTTACTTTGAATTAAAGCCATTTTTTGGTATCATTGTAGACTGTGATGAAGTGAAATGAACACTGTTCAACATGCCTTGAAAATGAAAAGCTTACAATCTACAAAAATACTATCTGTCATCTATTTTACTTATTAGACCTTTCAGCTATCCATTTTTCTTCAAAATGTGACCTTCCTTTTACCCCAGCTCTCTGCAACTGTTTGGAAAATCAATGGCAAGTTTACAATAACCAGCATGAAGTTTTACACACTTTGCAGAAGAAAACATTTTGATAAGCAAATGGATTTCAGTGTCAGCCTTCTAAGCAGTTGTTACAGACAAATGATTTGAAAGATTATTGAAAATATACTGTTTTTTTAGAAAGATACTTTGCTCCCCATGCAAAGAATGGGAAATTGGATCAGCCGCAGTACTGAATTGACTTTGATGTCACTGCAATGTGTGACCCTGTAGTAAAATAAAATCAGTGTCCAACTGTCCAATGTGTCTAGACCTTGCTGAACTTTTCAACCAAAACAATTCTATTCCTCCTTTTCTATTTTATTCTTTATTTTCCAGCATAAAACTTTGTGACCTTTTCTGTCAGAGCAATCCATTGAAAATGGCAGTATGAAAAGTGTTTGGCCAACACAGAACCTTCAGACGAAAACTATAATAAATCTTGTCCTTTTCTTCTTGTTTCCTGAGTCAAATCTCTGCATTATTATTTTTAGCCTAGTTAAACAAAAATTTAATCAATGATCAAGAGCTGGGCAACTAAAGAAATGTCAGGATAGCATAAATATCATATTGTTGCTCTATTAGCTTAACGATTTTGGATTCTGTTTGAATGCTGTATGGCAATTCAAAAGCTATCACTGTAAGTTACGATTACACCAATTTCAATTACTTCTAGAGGCACAGGGTATATCAGATGGAAGCAGCTGCAAAGAGTAAAGTCAGTTATTAATCAGATACACTTTTAAGCAGAAACTTCTCACTGTATTAATTTCAAAAGCTGTAGGGGCTACTAAGAAGAAATGCACAGCTAAAATCTCTTTGGCCAGGTGCTATAATCTAACTAACAAACATACAGACACAAATCTGTTAAGACTGGACACAGCAATGGATGCAGATGCAATATGGACAAGTTTCTTCTGTCTTTCCACACCCAGTTTGGGTGTCAGAGACACCCAGTTTGGATGTGGAAAAGGTAATTGGACATATAAGAAAGGGAGCTAAAGTTCTTGAGAAGTCTGCTTATCCATTTGGCAACTTTGTGGGATATCAGTCCCATAAATTTATATTGCAAAGGCTCTTTTCTTCTAAGACAGTTTTGTTTGATGGAGATCAGGTGTTATCTCTGACAACACTAATTTAAATTCCCAGGCTCTTCTTCTTCTCCCATGTTCTTCCTTGAGGCCTGAGTCTCACTACCAATCTTCTCTAGCTCCTGCAATTGTTTAAATAATATGAATTTCCTCCATGCCTTGGCATTTTGGGATTTTTCAAGTAATATTCTCATCTCAGGAGAATGTGGCAGGAAAGAAAAGAACACGGAGGTGGCCAAGAAATATATTACTCACAGAGACCTCCTTCATGAGAGTGTGCAGTGTTTTGAAAAGCCCTCTGTGAGTCTAAGTCTTTTCACCCAAAATCCTCAGGCAAGAGCTCTCAAATATTTCCATAGATTTTTGTTTCACATGTGCCTCTTTTCACAGAAAAAAAACCACCCTTGGTTCATTGTGAAGGTAAAAGATTGAAAGAGAATTTTGTTAGCTCATTGTCTTCTGATTTCTAACATTGTAGAGGATCCCTTCGATTGTTTTTAAAGAAGTTCTCACATTATTCATACTTAAATTTAGTTTAGAATTTTGTAATTGTCTGATTTGTATAAAGGAGGCCAGGAGCAATCAGCAATCTGTTTGAAAAAAAACTGCTGTATAAAAGTTTGATTTTCTATACCTTAGTAAGAATGTGAACACCACATACAAACAAATGAAAAGTTTAGTTGGAACCAATATGACTGCAGGGCAAATGTGACAGAAGCTTTCCATCTGAGCTGGAAAACTGTGAAACTTAGATGTGAAAAGGAGTTGTCAATTGTACATAAATACAATACAATATTGTTTAAAATTTATATGAACTTCTAAGTTCTAGTTTTAGTAGAACACATCAAGCATTCCACAACTAATTTGCTGTGATTGAATGGGAATTCTTTAAATAACAACAGAAACAGTTATTTTGCTGATGAACTTTCAGATGGCTTTTAGAAAACTGAAAATAAATAAACTGAATTAATAATCTAAAAATGTAGTTTGCATAGTCCTGAGTTAAAAATGCAGTGTGAATATTCTGTAGCTTACATTTAAGTTTTAGCAGATCAGAATGGATGGAACCATAGAAATATTCTCCCTGTTTTTCAGAAGTCTATGCTTTTGACCTGTGCTTAACTTTATGGTGATGATTTTGAATCTACACAATGAAAACTGTACTTTCGTATCAGAGTTAACAAACATTTTCAAAAACGCACTGCTAAATGGTCATCTCAGAGTGTCTGGCTAGAAGCAACTATATCAACAGGGTATGAATTTTAGCTTCCTTTTACTCACCTCTAGAAAATATATCAGTGGGTGTTTTGCATATTGTTTTTCCATTTAGTAATGAAAATATTTCAGTAAGATCATTGGAAAGGCTGAAAAATTGGTGAATTATAAGGGTCTAAATAAATTAACTTGTAACTTTTCCCTGGTTATTTAAGACACTTTGAATAATTTTCTTATTTTACAGATTATATTGAGAGTTGAGTCAAGTGTCATCTGATTCTAAATTGAATCACTTTCCCTAGATTCATGCAAGGTTAACACCAACAGCAATACCAATTCCTTGCAGAGGAGGTTCTGTTTCAAAACTGGATTCTGAGGAATCTAGGTTCTGGAAAATGGCTCATATAAAATGTCACATGTAGATCTAAGTTGACCAAAACAGTAACCTACTTCTGATGCCTGCTTCTACCGCAACAACAATATTGCATTTAGTTTAAGTAAGGATCATGAGTGAAATCCTCAAGCTAGAAATTTGAAAATTATGGTATAGTGCCTATTTCCAAAACTGTACTTCATAAGCTAGAGGTCTCTAGGAGACAGGTACACTCCACCAACAGATCTGGGTGTGAGGTTTACAACACCTCAGGCTAAACAGGCAACAGAAAACTCTGAAGAGAGATACTCAGGAAATTTTCCCTCTCTCTTGGACTTAAGCACCTAAACCTAGGTCTGAATGAGGTGCTTTGTGAAACTGGTATGTATAACCCATAACTGCTTTTGAAGCAGACAAGAAAGCAAAAAAAAATTGTAGTCGTCTAATCCTTACAGGCCTGGGGCTTATAAACATTCCATGTTGATAGTTTCACATGTGCCCAAGTAAGTTAAATAAAGTTTATATCCGCTGGAGACATAGCTCTTCAGACCTGTTAAACTCTACTTGGAGGAAAAGAGAGACCATTGGAACAGAGTCCTTTGCCCAGGGCCTGGAACAGTGAACTTGCAAGTTTCATTAGTTTCCAAAACTCCAGAGTACTGGGGCTCTTTATTCAGCTCATTTTCTTATTCTGAACAACAGAGGGAAAAATGAAATATGTAACAAACAGAAAGTCTCAAACTATCAACAGCAAATTCAATGGAAAATTTAAATTGTTAGTTGTCAAAAATTTTGGTGCCTAAAAAAGGAAGTTGTTCATATTTATTTTTGTGACATTGTAGAAAAGCTGTAACAACTTACATCCATGTTTTCTTGTTTAATTATCTGCAGTAATTTTATTCCTTGCCTATTTTTGGCTTTGCCACACATATAGGAATATTTTCCATGGGTTTTATTTATAAATTTTGGACGCAAAGTAGATTTAACCAAGATGCACAGAAATTTGAAGAGAAAAATAAGATGTTAGGAAATGAGGATTATGTTATATCTCAAAGCAAAGGGATAAATTCATGTTGTCTCTTTCTGTGATGAACATTGTGTCAAGACAACCACCCACTTGGAACTAGCCTTTCTGATCTAAATTCCATGTTTTCCTTTACTGTCCAAAAGAAACCCTTGGACTTCTGAATACTGGCCTGGGAAAGTGACCTTGAGACCTGAACTTTCAGAGGAGAGTTGTGAGACCTGATAAGAAGAGAAGAGGCATTGTCAGTCAATCTGGTTCACATTTTTGCTTTCATAAATTATGTGATATTTATACCTTGTGATTACTAATACATGAAAGATACATATATATTTATAAATATTCACAAGTACACCTTTAATAATGTAGGTGCAGAGTAAGTACCATGTTCTTTGATTGATATAGTAATATACGTACCCACATAAGCAATGTGTATTCTATTCTGTCATGTCATCACAAGAACCCATTTGACTCACCGATTGGTGACATTATCTATCTGCATTTTAGCATATATTTTTTGTGCCTTTCTTAATGCAAACAAAGTCTGTGTGAAACATCTGCAGTTTTCTGTTATTAAAGCGTATAGCGTGTTATACTACTTTTTTTTTTTGTGTAGATATTTTTTCCAGCTGAATCTTTGACATTTGTACCTTCACAAAATCAGCAGGACAGGTGATAATCACTGCTCTGAAATAGCTCAGAGAAGCTGTTTGGAAGGTTCCCAAGAAGACAGGCATCATATGGTGGCCAAATGAGCATTTTGACATCAGTTACTGGCTCACTTCGGAAACAGCTGAGAAGAAGCCAAAGAGTTGGCTACATTGTATTCTTTCCAGTATGAGCTGAAGGATGATGCAAAGCAAATGTAGACCTTCCTTTGAAAATCAATTCTGATCTTTTGAAGGAAAACACATTTTTTTTCTACACAACTTAATATAGCAGTTTATTGGTGAATATTTTTGTCCTGTAAAATCTGGTTTTGAAAGACTGGTACATACAGTACATAACACAAAATGCTTAATATTAAGGAGCAGTAAGAGACTTTGGGGAGAGAAACTTGAAAGACAGCCAGCGTGAACTGAAGTTTGTTTTTGCACGATCAAGTCCTAAGACTGTCGGTTCTTTGTTGAAAGCATTGGTGCTTCCTTTAGTGCAGCGTTGCAAAAGTGCAAGGATCCCCCTAGATCACGTATGAATCACTTCGTACCATTTGAGGTACTCTCCACTGCAATGCAGCAACATGCATTACACTGTTAAAATAAAACACTGCCCCTTGAAAAGTTGCCGTGCTAAAACAGAAAGGATGGAAAAAGAGGTGAATTAAAGGTTGAAGGACAGATTTCAAAGCACAAATCTTTACATTTTCAAATTTCTGGTTTAAATGCTTTTAAAAATAACTAAGAAGCTAAAAATTTTAATGACAAGGATATTTTAAGAAAATGAAGACATTAAAGAAAAATTATGGAGCTAGGGAAAAAGAGACCATATTTTTAACTTGTTCCCATATGCTCTCTTGGCTACATAAGCTACGTGATAAAGTTTCAGTTCCCTTTTTGGCTGAATGCAGTTTTAAAAGTTGATGCTGCAAATATTCAAAATGGGTGTTGGTGGTCCAAGCACATCACATTGCAATTAATATTTAGTGAGGACTAATTATAGAATTGTTTTTTCACCTGAATATTCCTTGGAATTAAAATTATATGGAAAAAATAGCAAATGGAATGTCCAACACATGTTCCAAAAAAATAGCCGCGAAAAATGTTTTGTGATATTCACCCATGTTTAATGAAGAGAAATTCAGTACACAATTTCTACATGATGAAAGGAAATCTTAAAAGAATAATATTATCTTTATTTCTGAAATTCACATTTTATTTCCTGAACTGTCAGTTGCTTTGGGAAATCTTGTAATTTTAAAATTTATATAGGATTTTTTGAAAGTATGTTGGAGAAATAATAAGAGAAAATTCCATTATTTATAAAATGAGAGGCCAAAAAAATAATTAATGGAATTTTAAAGGAAAACAGGTTTTATAGAATTCTTCCCTATGGAGCTTTGCTTTTGTATTTACATAGATGGTGAAAGTCAGAGCAAGAGTATGGACAAATTGCACTTTCATCCTGATACTTTGCCTTGCAACAGTTACCTTCCCAAACAGAATTCCTTGGAAACTAACTTCTGGGTTTCAAGATGAACATTTATTATTTATAAACTTAAGCTGTGAAATCAAACTAAACCATAGGCTTTCACAAAATGTCTTTCTAACATGGTTGAAGTTTTGCATGCATGATTGCACCAAAATTGATTGTTTATAGTAAAGAGCTATAAGCATTGAAGATTTACAAGTCAACCATAACACCCTTCCCCTTCTGATGGCCTGTTATGGTGAAGACGTTTTCATACCGTTGGTTATTTTCCAATGTTTTTTATAAGGGAATTCATTTAGAGCTGGTTGAATCCTATAAAATGGCTTTCATAAAAATTATTTTAAATTGAAAGTCAAATCCATCACATATTTTGCATCTTCTATTTGTTATTGCTGTTTTCTTCTGGTCTGCGTCATGAAACCTATTTGCTTTTCACAGCACTTGACTCAGAAATTTTGCTGGATAAGAGCTGAACCAAAAGATGAGACAAGTTGTTACAAAAGACGATAGGAATTGCAGCAGCTACAGATCAAATTGATCTGAGTACGATAAGAAAATACAGATCTTTCTAAGTTTAAACAGTGATCTTCCATCTTCATCTTTCACAAGGGGGGTTCAAACTCCTATCTTTGTCTTTGAGGTGAATGAGATATGGTGCAAATTAGAACTCCGAACTCTGAGGTCAAGATACTTAACCTTGAGCTCACTGAGAGGATAATTGGGTGCTTCTGATGAGGCTGGCAAGGCTGACACCTGGCCTGTGCTAAGCAGAAGAAATCTGGGGAGAACTTTATTTCCAAAAGAGTTATAAACCAACACAAGAATAAACGACAACCACAAGTGAGATGTTAAAATAACATTGTTGCAGAAAATGCATTCAGATAAGAATGAGAAGCAACTTAAGCAGTGGCTTGTAAAGAGGTTGTTGCCAGGAAAAGGTAAAAAAACAAGCAAACCACAAACAAAACAAACAGAGTATTTATTCTTGGGAAGGAAAAGGTGACAGACATTCCCGGTATGTGAGGTACGCAATTAATCTTAGGTTTCTGTTAGGCACCACCATTGCTGGCAGGCTGTGAAGTACAAAGAAAGAAGGTCAGAAGTCCCCCTGAGAAGGAGTTCTGCTTAGGTTTAATCACACTGATAGCTGCAGAGCCCCACATGGTATCAGCTAGAGAAAAGGCGAAAAGGGGCATATCAGTAATTGCAAAAAAATGTTTGCTATTAATTTGGTCCTTTCTCTCTGTTTTATGAACTATTCTCTTTTTTGTTTATGTGTATTTTTTACTTTGACTGTTTACAGGGTGGCGCATATAGAAAAGGTCAGAATTCCTTTTAAGAAAATTTCTGTGCAACATAAGTAGGAAAGTTTTTTTCCTGCAGTCACAGATTCAACCTTTAAAAATTGCAGAATGACAAAGATCAGGGAATAAACAACATCATCTCCAGAAACAGAGCTGTGTTTATCACTAACTACTTTTTATACCCAATCAGGAGAAACGATGGTTCTCGGGTCTAGAGTCTTCTTTTTTGATCTGTGATTAGTGGTAAAAAAATGACACGCTTCTCTTTCTTGTTATTCCCCCATTTCACAAGGTTTTTCTTTGCAGAACAGAGCAGGTGAATATTTCTGATTTGTTTTGGTACAAAGGCAGGCCAATTTCCTCAAACCAACAGTCTGCATTACTTTGATTGGCTTTGCACAGAAAGTGATCAAGAAAAACACATTTTCTACGCGCTACCCAGGCTCTATGGATAGGAGACTCTAGAAGTGGGTAGTTTCTGGACGTAGTAACATTTTCAACCACTCCAGTTAGATTTGGTAGAGGGTGTCTTACCACATGCCTAACTGAATGAAGTTCAGGCCTCAGAGAAAATCTGGCCAAAATTATTTCTTTTTAAAGAAAGTATTTCCTTAAACTCTTTAAAATCTTTAAAATCTTTAAAATCCTAATGAACAATAAATTCAGCAAAAAAAAAAGGTTAGTTATTCATTCTTTTTTTGTGATCCCTTTTACACAGAAATCAGACCAAGAACTAAATTACAGGTTCCATATATCGAGCAAATGCATTCATAATAGAGCAAAATTGGTCAGCGCTGGAGATCTGGAGAACTTGTTGTTTACAATGTGTTTGGAGATCATTTCTCATATAGTAGAAGAAAATCAGAAGTTTTTCTTGAGCATTGTTGTTCAATGTCTCATTAAACGTATAGTTTTCTGCTAAATTGAGTAATCAGTTAGAATAGTGAAAGCCTATTCATCACATTAGAAGTTACATTATGTTTGGGGGAAACAAACTATATTCCACTTAGAAGTAAGCTTTCTCATCCAAGGAAAAAAATCAATTTCAGGTTTTTAGCATCTGAGAAGGTAAAATTTACCAAGAGTACTGAACTGTAGTTATCATCTCAGATATCAAATTAAAAAAAAAAAAAAAAAGCATTAAATGAATGTTTGCTTTGAAAAATTAAATAAAATTATTTGTCTTTATGAAAGCCTGCAAATTTATTCTTGGGAAACAAAGTGCTTATTTAAAGGCAAAATACTCACTCATTTCTTATTTAGAACATATTTTCCTTATTAGAAAAGCTTCCCAAATAGCATGGGGTCAGGTGACTAGCATATGATTTAAAGGGACGTTGCCTGGTTTAACAAATATATATACCTAAATGTTAAAAAAAAATATAGGAAAAGCCATTTGAATGCTACCTATTCTTCTTCTTTAAAAATATATTTTTACAAGTATTTATCCCCAATGGTACCTTTTCCTTCTATTCCCATTAGTATACAAATCTTTAACAGGATCACAGACTCAGTCAATACTTAATTTAGTCCTACGTATGTGGTGAATTGATTGATACAATTCTATTTTATATTTGATTTCATTTATTTTTTTTTTTTTTTTAGAAAGAGCCAGCCAGACTTGCGTTATGGAAGATAAGGAAGAGGATATATTTACTTGTTGCAAAGATATTGTCAGTATTTTGTAAGGGCAGTTTTTAATGACCAGAGATAGTTTTAATGGATACAGAATACACAAGTGAAAACATAGTATTTCGTGTAATTTAAGATGATAAATGTAATATCAGAAACTAGAAGAAAACTAAACATTATAAAGAATAGGAAAAGGACCCTTTTACATAAGCAAAAATTATTTCTAGTTATTCAAATTCTGACAACGATGGAAAAATGTTGTAATCCAGGGAAAATGGATCTTTACACAAGGGCCAGTCTGGCACAAACACATTCCATTGATATTAATAAATTTATATAGAATATGTTGTAAAATCAGAAATTTGTTGTAGTGAAGTGAATAACAATATCTACAAGTATTAGCTTAGTTTTAAAATAAAGTGTTCTTCTCCATGTTTATGTCCCTTTTATGATTCCTTTCTGCCAATGTTCCAGTAATAGATTTTCTTCCATGAGAATAATCACAGAAATGAGTCAGCTTTTACACAGCCCCCCTCACAAAAAAAACCCCTAAAGTAGTTCATAACTCTTCTGGGAGCCAGAACAGGATTTTATTTGTATTTTACAGTAGCTAAAATGGAAACCAAGGAGTCAAATGACTTACGCAGGGTTACTTAAGTTTGTGGTTACTCCTGTAATGGAAGCCAGAGGTTACAAATGATTGTTTGTTTTTCAACTCAACAACAAAAAAAGTGATAGCTTCCTTTCCTTTTGCCATGCCAAACAAGCAAGATTTGCATTGACATAAAATTAAAAAAAAATATAAAATCCCAACCACCAAAACCCCCCACCTTTCCACTGAAAAAGAAACAGAACATATGCTGAAAGAAAATCTTCTGTCTAATCTTTCAGGGAGCTTGCAAAATAAACAGGATTCACTACTAATCAAAAACAAATTTGGAAACTTCAATTGTTATTTTTCAAATTACAATCTCATTGCCCAGGCAGCTCTTGGAATAGATACATTGCTACCTTATTAAAGAAAACGGGACCTTAAGCCAGTTTTGGATACTTTCTGGACTGTTACTCTTGTGAAGTAAGGTTGGATACTAGAGCTGTGTCATGTCAATAAAATTCTGCTCAGTGTGTGCCCAGTGATTTCTCTGTGAACAGTCCTCAGTCAGCTGGGATGGACATTTGCCTTTGTCTGGTGTATAGGAGTGGTCACAAGGGAGATTTCAATCCCAGGCATGCTCCCTTTGCACAAACTATGACATTTAGCCTTGTCCTTGACTAAGATCTAAAGACAGTTAGATTTAAAATAGGTAGTAGAAAGAAATTCTTGACTGTGAGGGTGGTGAGACACTGGACCAAGTTGCCCAGAGAAGCTGTGGATGCCCCATCCTTGGAAGTGTTCAAGGCCAGGCTGGATGGGGCTTTGAGCAACCTGGTCTAGTGTGAGGTGTCCCTGCCCATGGCAAGGGGGGTGGAACTACGCAATCCCATCCAACCTAAACCATTCTGTGATTCTGTGATTCTATGATCTTTTATGTATGTTGGAGAAATACAAGCATGCAAATGATGTCACAAAAAATAGTCAACTGGTCTCTAGTTCTGATTCTTCCGTATGGACCTCCATTAGCTGTTGCAGCATGAGTGCTCCTCTGAATTAGTGTCATCCTGCATTGTCAGTTACTAATTTTATGGCTTGTTGATGAAATCTAGTTATGAGCTAATGCTTCTTTTGGGCCTGGAGCTCAAAATCCCTCCGTCTTTCTGTTGATTCATTTAGTCAGTATGAAGATGTCCAACATACTAAAAGTAACAATCAACAAAACCAGTATTGTATAATTAACCATTTAATTTATGTAAGCAACTTTTAGTATTTTTAATGGTAAGTAGAACTGTACTATTAGGCACTAATAAGACATTAAAAATATTAAGAACTTGAGAATAAGGAAAATAAGCATGAGATAAAATAATCAATTGTAGGAGTTTTTATTATTTATCCTAGAAGTAGTCTTATGAAAAGGAATTGTTCTTTAATACAAATGATATTAAATTAGTTTTCTCTTTTCTGTTCAGCTCAGTGGCTCTAGTATTTGCATACAAAACAACTGGCCTAATTATGCTGTAGTGTTGGAGAACAATGGGTTTAAACAGGTAGATAGAATTGAGAACTATGGAAGAGAAAATAAATTCCCTGAAATCTTTAGAATCCCTATACAAACTTGTAAAAAGTTGATTAAAAAGGAACTGTAGAACAGTAGCTAGGAAAAGAAAACAAGGATTTAGACAAAATCTGTTTAACTCTGAACTCCAGCAATATGCCCACAAAATTGTTGGAGTCAGGCTGTTATTTAGCAGCAAAACACAATTTGTTTATGTTCTTTTTCTCATGTATTAGGCTTTTTGTTTGCATTCTTTTAGAAAAGTCTAGATGCTGTGAGTCACATAAGTTCCGTGATTGTAAATAATATAATGAAAAGTCATGTCACTGTGAAACACATCTAAAGAGTTATGTAGATAATTTCCTGTTTATCCTGAGGCTTCTGTGTGCTTTTTGAAAATACACATATATTCAGTTCCCTTAAACATTGTTTGAAGACTAGAATTAGAAAAGAAAACTGTACCTGAATAACAGGAGGGAATTCAAGATACTTTCTTCACTTGCAAAGGGTATTTATTATTCTTTATCATGATACAAAAATAGGACCCTCTTCATTCTCCCATAAAAAGGTGTACTTTCAAACTCCTAACTGGAACGTGTTGCATTAATATGTGAAAATACATTGTGCTTTGAATGTTTGAAAACTGGTAGCCAATTGCAGCTCAGAATGTAAATTGATAGTTTATTTTTCCTTAAAAGTCCTCAAACTCTGGGGGTTGGCAGGAAGGAAGAGCTCAAGGCCCTGACATGTACTTCAGAGGATGTTGGAAAATTCACCTGCTGCAAAATACTATATCCCCTGAGATCTGTCAGTGAAGGTGCAGTTGGGCATGGCCTCGGCAAACCTCACTGTTACCTCTTCTCTGCAGGTCTGTAGTACCAGCACAAATGAGGTAAGATATAAAACAAGTTCTGAACGTGCTTTTCGCCGCAGGAAACCATGCAGCTACGGGCCACACGATAAAGCAGGACGTGATAAAAACTAGCTGGTGGCAATAATCAGGAAGATATTTACAAAGGCATAATAGACAAGGAAAGAAAATAAGTGCAGAACAGCAGGACTGATCTTACAAAGTACTTGACTAGTTTGCACGTCGATAACTACTCAAACATTTATTCATCCTGGGTTTTTTGGTGTAGATGATACGTGTCATTAGCACCTCTGTTCCCTATTATTTCTCTTGCACACCATGCTCCATTTCTTGGGCCAACCTCACTCCTCAAGTGAGCTATGCCATCTGTTGTAGGTGTCCTTTTCAGCTTGCAAACTACGATACTGGTTTCTAAGTGACATTTTCTTACTCTGCCTCATATTTGGGAAATATTTAATGATGTATGTAATTTAATGTAGGTCTAATCACAGACACGATCATACAACTTAATTGGGCGTTCTCAAGACTGTAGTGAATGATCACATCAGCTGATTAAAAAAGAAGTAAAACATTTCTTTCAGAAAAAAAAAAAGAAGAAAATAAAAAAAAAAACCTTAAGAAATGACCTCTAGAAAAGGAGAAACCCCTTTTGCCATAAACAAAGTGAAGTTATGGAACGTGACTTCTTTACTTCAGTTCATTTAATTTTGAATAATGCTTAATACTCTCAAAACTGTGGCTAATATACTCTCATTATTTCAGTATAACTTAAAAGACATTTATTAAAAAATATTAATATTTATGAATAAGTCCTACATTTACAGTCACACATTTGTAAGCCCTGCTTGGGGTGCCTTCTGAGCCATTTGCATTAATAAGATTTGTCTGGTTGAGATCACCAAGTGAGTTCATCAGTGGATCAGGGCATAAGTCTCTCCTGTACAGGTTTACTCTTAGAGACACCTTCCTTCTTCTCTCCCATCTGTCTAAACAACTCTTTAAGGTTTTAGGATAGCTTTTCTTTTGTCCTTGACAGTTCAGCCCTACATCATCCCACTCTACTGTTCCCAGTTCTACCAACATGAATGAATAACTGGCAATAGAGAGAGAGTTTCATTACTTCAAACAGACATTCTAAATACCAGTGCATCATCTGTATGTCCAACATTTTCAATTTGATAAAGACCCACTTGTTTTTTTCTGCTTTAAATATCCAAGCTTCAACAAGTCGGATATTGCAGTAAGAAAATATGAAAATATATCCCTGAAGAATATGACCTGAATATCTAACCTAAGTTGTGTGTTAAGGTCCTTTAAAATTAGGTTACCTCCATCAGCCCAAGGTCATTATCAGTATCCCTATGCAAGGACTTGTATGAAGTCACCAGCAAATAGGAGCAGGCATAGGATTCTTCCCTACACACCATATAGCATAAATGGGACAGGTATCGCCTGTGACACTCTGTGATCCCAGTGTGAGAACAGGTAATGTGCTGACACATCTAATTTTAAACCTGCTGGTGCCATTGTCTTTTTAGAAGTTGCTGCAACAACTGGGATGGGATATACTCAATTTCCAGGAGATTGTTTCATTACCTAGTTAATCTCCTTTCCTTTCTCTTTTGTTCAGAAAACATGATGCCATTATTTTAGGACATGGATTTTTTTTTTTTTTCTATATTTATTGCCAAGAAATGTGTGAACCAATCCTTGGTAACATTAATTTCCAGGCATAGGTGCTCCTAGAGGTTTTACTACAATTCTTCATACTTATTCATTAATATTATCTTTAGCTCAGATTGATTTTTGACCAGAACCAACTACTTCTTTTTTTTTTCCATTTTTTTGTTCTAAGGACAGGAATTTAACATAGCTGACCAATTCAACACAAAAAATTATATCAAATTCAAGGAAGGAAGTTGTTACTGTTCACTAGTCCTAGTGCTTTGCAAAACAAATTTAAAGATACATTTATATCGCTATAAAGAAGCAAACGAGGACACAGTTTGAAAGGTTATTCGCATGTTTCTTGATCCTCAAAGTCAAGCTAATCATTGCAATCAATGATTAAGGCTTTAAAATTAGTCATACTTCAGGAAAGTCATATAATACAAGAGAAGCTCAGCAGTTTGCGAGACTGGCTATAAATGGCCGCAATACACAGACCCGTGGAACAGAGGGAGAAATGACAACATCAGCAGATATGAATTTTCATGTTTAAAATGAGTCCAGAACTATTCCTGAAATGAAGTGCTACTCAACGAGAGGAAGCGTTTCAGACTCCATCCTCTAGTGTTTGTGAAAGGAGTGACATTAATAACCCTGTCTTCAAGGGCTGCCTGTCTTCATTCACATCGTCCTGTGCTGACACCTCAAAGTAAGCAATTAGGAATTGAGTTGGAAGCAGGCAGACTTTTTCTCCTCTGAGGGTTGCTGGAGCATCTGGACAGACACGCAAGACAAGTTAGCTGTTACACAAGAGAAAGTTCAAAGTAACTTATACCTCCCACGGGGGAGGAGAGAACAGAGATGCTCTGAGTCATTCTCTGCTCCTCAGGTGGCACAGCTATGTGCCACTCCTGGCGACAGGCAGATCACAAATTTACAGTTTAGCTCATACAAATGCATCACTGCAAAATCCTTCAAGCTGTCTTGTGTGGTCTTCTTCTAAAGGAATCAAACTCTGCAAAAAAGAAAAAAAAAAAAAGGTTCAGCTTGCCATGATAAATCTGTCTTTGGTTTCCCCACTGAGACTGCCAAAATTATTATCAGCTGTGATTTCAGCGATTATTACATAGCCAGTTCTTAATAAGGACTCAACCAATACTATCAGCTCCCTTTATACAAGACTCTTAGTAGATAGAAGAAAATATATTTCATACCTTACAGGATATATTTGCTTTAAAATACATTTATTTAAATCAATAGATCTATTTAAATCAATATATTTAAAAATGAGTTTATTTGTTACCCTCCTTCTGTACTCTTTAAAACCATGACCAGCACTAGTGAGATGTTAAATAATTTTGTAAATGAGTCCTTCACTTTCTGCAAAGAATTTTACTGAGTAATTTTAGGGTTTTTTTTTTCATTTTTTTTCTGCAAAGATATTTCTGATATGAGAAGACTTTCATTTTGTTGCAACTACTGAAAGAACTATATACAGTTGAAGACACAGCATTGCACCAGAAAAAAAATAATTAAAAAAGTATATTTGAGGCAAAACTTTTTTAGGAATTTAGGTCAACTTCTTTGTCTTAACAGTTCTGTAATTGTCTCAAGTTAAGAAGGACACACATTAACATTACAATCATCTGGCACAAAAGCCGAGTACACAACAAGAGAAAAAACAATATAAGGTATTTAGAAAAGCGTAAAGAACATTTTATTAGTCATTTAGATTTTAATAATAACACAATAGGAGGGTCAGAGAAGCATTATTACTAGAAACAGTTAATGCATATGAAATCATGTAATTTTTAATTAAGAGAACTTTTAGGTGACAAATACATTTAATCTGCCGGGAAACAACTGGATGATTCTCATTATTTTTTAAAAATTATACTATTGCACTGCATATATTGTAAAAACTTTCTAAAATGTGTGAGCACATATATCATTATTTTTTCTCCTTTTTTGAAGTGCAATGGGATACCACATTAGGAATGAAAATATTTTAAATCTCTTATTTCTGCTTGGTTTTACTTCTTATACTGTGTTTTCACAGAATACTCTTCACTGTGTCTGGAAATCTTTGTGAATATATTCATTCCTTTGTGCTAAAATCCAAACCTTTAAGGGCCAGTTGAGGAGTTGTGAACAGATTTTCATATTTTGATATTCACATCCATAAACAAGGGCTGGCTTTTATGTATACAAATGAATAATATTTATAAATTAAAAAGATCCTCTAAAATTCTGACCTAAAACACTTCACGAAATTTAGTTCAGCAGGAGTGAAGTTATTTAATGCAAATTCTCTTTTTCATTTGTGAGGGAAACACGCACATTACAAGTTTTTAATGTGGACAAATATTGCATTGTAGCTGTTTTTAAAGCAAATTATATATGTCAAGTAGGTTAGAGTGGGGTTCACATTACAAAGTTAGAAAACAAAATCTAACACCGGTTTTTAAGCATTTTAAAATGCATCAACATTTATTCCTGAAATTATAATTTCTGAAGACACCAAACTGAAATTATTCATTTTCAACAACCCCAAATTATTATTGCAAAACAGCTTTAGGCCAATCTTATAATGGCAAAATATGAAATAAGGAGTTCTATTAATCTTTTTCTCATATTCTAGCTTTAGATTTTTAATGTAAAGAAATTTCTTATAATTTGTTAGTTTATTTGAAAAAAAAAAAACATCTAAACCAAAACTATACATTATTTTATAACTTTCGTGATTAATGTTTTGTACTTTTGATTGTTGCATTGACCCAACATAAATTATGAATGAACTAATAGTCCACCATGAATATGGTCTCACTTCCATGATATTTCAAAGCTTAGCTTCTGTCTAGTTATGTAATTAATGTAATTTAATATTAGTGTGACATATAACATTAAGATAAGTAAGTGTACTTGTCAGTGCTCATTTCATTTTTTACTGATAGATGCTGAAATACACAGCGCTATAAACAAAATATTGGATTGTTATTATGGGTTACAAAACACTATAAGTCTCCCTCTAGGACACTCTTGCTTTTACCATGCCTCAATGCCTCCAAGCAGTAGATTTTTACCTCTTTCTTGCTTTTTGATGACATTACCATTGAGGGAGGAAAATGAAGCAGAATTTAGGCTCCGCATAGGAATATCTCATCCTATTTTGCGCCTTTTCCAATGACCATAAGCAAGCCATTCATATTCCTCAAGACACATTAATTAATTATTCTTTTTTGAAACCACATACATGGAGTAAGAATATTTTTTCCTCAGTATTCATGAGATTTAAGTATAGTGTTTAATGATCCATTTGTTCCATTAAAGAACACTCATACATGTATCTTGGCCTGGAAAATGAAGACTGGACTTTCACTCCTTTCACAGAGAGAGTTCAACTATACCCATAAAACTGGATTCTTGGTTCCCTTTTTCAATGGTAACACATATAAAAACCCGTTCGTTAAGCTAGGCTGTATAAGCAACCTTTTACCTGAGACAATGGAAATAATCTCCTGTTGAGCAGCCTATTTCGGGTGTGGCCTGCCCTTCTTTCTGCTGTTTGAAATCTCTTTACACAGACATTCTCATTATTATTTTAGATTTTATCATGGAAATAAGCAAGTATTAAGCTTCCCAATAGACAAATGGAACATGATCTTCACAGCCATGAGGTCTTCTTCTTCATCACCGTCTGAGTTTCTGCTGCACAGTGGTGTAAACATGAGCTGCTGTACAGTACTGGGTTCCAATAGGTCAGTCAGATACAGCTCACCTCATTATCCTTGCCATAATTAAAAAAGGCATTTGATAATGGTGTTTGATCTCCTTGTCCTGTATCATGGACAGCATCACCATCAAACCAGTATGGAGCTCTCAAATTTATTAGGCACAAATACATAACAAAGGATACGTGTCTTCCTTTAAGGATTTCGTAATCTAATTGTAAATGAATATACAGAAAGTGGATAAAATATAAAATATAGAAACCAAAGAGTAAAAATGATTTGATTATGAGGAAAGCTTGCAAGGTGATATGCTCTTTGAAACAAATCTGTCATTTTGGTAATGAACATGATTTTGTTTCAGTCATGAAATTTTATGGAGTGCTGACCTTTGAAACAGATAGACAGATAATTTCAGTTTTTTGATTTCAGACCATAGTGCTCAAATAACGTGACAGGGTGAAGCATAGCATGAGATCTCAAAAACTAATGGTCCAAGAAGAGTCCACACTGGTCTCATCCAACAGATCTGTCTTAAAATTAAATGTGTAATATATCCTATGCATCTACTGTGCCTGGTCATGCTGATCCACTACTCCTTTAGTACACCTGTGCTGCTAGAAAACAACAGTTATAGACAAAAAGACTCCATTGATGGACTTTGCTAGTGAGTGTGGAATTAATTCAGCAATGAGGATACTCTCTAGACACATGTAAAAATACTACAAACAATGAATGTTTTTCCTCTCTCTATAGCCAAGATACATACAGGGGATAGGCTTAGATGTGGAGGGGTTTAGATAGATTGTTATGTTGCTAGCATTATCCTAAAACTTCATCTGGCACTTCCAGGAGTTTTTCTCATGACAGTAACACTTGGTTCACACTTACTACTACTGTGTCAGCACTTCTATTATGAACCCTTATTTCAGTGGTTTATAAATCAGCCTCATCATTTCATTCCAGCTCTACACTGGACCCATACAGTCTCACTTTACGAGTTAATGCTCTCTTTTATAATTCTGAAAAAAGTCCCCCTCCCAGAAGTCTATTCTTTCTCTGATTTCCATGTCTGTGCAAATAGTGAAACGTTCCTTTTGATCCCTTGTATATAAAAGACACTTAACTGAATCTGTATCAAAATATGCTCACATAAAATAATGAAACAATTTAGAAAGGAACCATCATCCTTTTTTTTCTAGGGAGAAGAAACTACACTACAGCCACTGAGGTATCTTCAGTTCATGTAGACTTATCTGAACTATTCTAAATTCCACAGGGTAGTTTTCTGCTAGCAGCAAAATCATGTCAGCACAGAACACAATGTAGGCTGCAAAACTTACTGAAGACCTAGATAGTTTTCCTGTGAGCTGAATTTTATTCCACTGTGTTTATAGTCCCAGCAGCCCCTGATTTGGGAACTTGGAAACTCTTAGGATACGTCTGCAGACCCTGCAAAAAAGTATTATTAAAGTAGCCTTACTGAAAAGTTGAGATACCCATGGCAGTGCAATGTAATATGTCTTTAAAATTAGCTTAAATTTGTTAACTTGCAGGTAAAACATACATATATGTATAATTTATTTAAGATTTTTTTTTAACCATGAGCCACTACAAATAAAATCTGGAAGCTAACCTTTAAGGCAAACCTCTGGTTTTTTGAAATAAGAACCATCTGTACCGATTCTGGCTACAGAGTTTAATTCTGAGTGATGAATAAGCCATGAAAGATTCTGGCTTACTTTGTGCAAACGTTGCCTTTGCAATAGTAGAAGCAGTAAAAAGTAATCTTTCGGTTGTATTTATGGAAGCTCTCTACCTTCTGAATACAAAGGGATCACTTTGGCCACTTTTTTCATGATTAGTAAAATTACTGCATCGTAATTTGCAGTGTTGGAAAAACGTACTGCTACGTATGTAAGCTTGAGCACTGGAAGAAACCTAGTAATATGGAACTCAGCATCATCTACTTTGACTTACAGAAAAGCTGAAAAGAGAACTAAATCAGTCTTTAGGAGTTTTAGGATGACACACATATAACACTTTTGGAACCTAAATTAACATGCTTGAGGAAAATCCAGGTAGATTTGCAATGCGCAAGGGCTTATGTTAGTATGTTAGTATCTTTTAATCAGTCTTAATCATATGAACGTGTTCATTTGGATACAAACATTCTTGCTTCATTGATCCCAGATTCACACCTGAGGAAAAATGTTGTAGTGAATTCTATTTCTTGAAATCTGGAAATCTTTATTTTCATGCTGCAGGCAACAGCTGCTGTGTTTTCTGCCTTCCAGGTAGTTTTCCTATTTCCATTTCCTGGTTCAAAGAACGGACAGCTCACAGACTGACAGGTTAGTTTTAACACAATTTCTATTCATTAGCTGAAAGTTAAAGCTGCTCTTTTGAACTGTGCTTTAATTAATGAGGCAACAAACCTATGTCTGAGACAGTAGCTCTTCCTCACTGACAGTAAAGGAGGCAAGTATTGTGATTATTTTCTTGATTTTAACCCTAAAAACCATACAGATGTCAGGTTAGAGATGGGGATACACAGCTTTACTTCCCCTTATGCACAGTAAGAGAAGAAAAATTCTGTGCCTGTGTTTTAGTTAGTGCTGTATTTACAGCCAGTCCCATCCACATCTGGCTGCTTGAGAAACTCTATAGTAGGCAGATCGTTTGGTATTACTTTGGTCCCTGGTGATGCAGCAATATGAGGATAAATGAGGTTTGGATATTCATGTGATACTATCAATATTAAGGTCAGAAATATTGCCTTTTTCTCCCCTTGCTTTTAACCACTGCTTAACCTGAAATGTCTGGGGTGGGCAGTGACCTGGCATCCAAATCACTGCATGATGGACGTGATAAATAACACCAAATGCTAATATGGGCAGCGTAACCAGGGTAAGGAAGAAAACTTTCACGTTGTTAACCTTCTCCCCACAATAAAACCCAAACCAACAAAAAAAGGGGCATGTAGTTAGAAACACTTTGAAAGAGGTGTTTGATGTTCTGTTTTTTGAGAGCAAAGGACCGCCTTTACACTAATTAATCTGGGACTTGGGTGAAGAAGAGGAAGTAATAGGCACAGATTTGAAACCAAATGACTAGATAAAAATGTAATCTTAGTTTGATCAGGCACATCTGCGATTGTAATTTTCTTCATTGTTCCCCCAAATGATAAAATATATTTGTTAAAAGCAAGTCCTTAATTTCTTAAAGGAAAATGTCTTATGGTCTCCAGCAACTCCCTGAATCTTCTGACCTCCCTTCTACAAGTGACACTTTTTGCTTCACATCCTGTTGTATTTTACTTGCAACAACAGCTCTTTGGGAAACAAACATGTCTGCTTTTGAACATCTGTGGTTTCATATACAAAACTCAGTAGCAATAATTTTATTTAAAATTTGGTATTACAGTTTATATTTTTACTGTGCACAGCTGTACATTGAATTGTTAGGGAAATAATTTATTAGGGCACAAACTATTAGAGTCATTGGGCCCATGTGTTCTTTTTCTCTATCACAGTGGTTTCCAGAATGCATAAATGAACACAAAAATCCTCAGCAGGGATATAATTTCAAAAATGTCTCAGTCAGAAATGTTTTGGGGTTGTTTTTTTAACTGGCAAGTTCAAGTAGATAACTTGATCTTAGCTAAGCAAGGATTTATATAGATCAAGAATGTTGATTTTTTATTAATCTTGGAATACTATAGAAAGGGAGTAAAGTTAGTGTTTGAAAGTACTAAAAATATCTGATTCTGTCAGTCACAGTCTCTCTCGATTCTCAGCTGCATTCATCACACTTCTAATTAAGCAAAGTTACAGGAATCTGTCATGTGTTGTTCATTCCTTCATCTTCTCCCCTTTGAGTAAAGTATGCGGTTTGGAATACCTTACTTTACTTAGTTTATTGGAAGAAATTTTGGAGTTTAATCTTTTTATATGTGTTTTATAAATGTAAATGTGAGAGAGGATAATATACAGAAAATTCCCACCTCTTAGATCCTGGGCGTGTTGTATGGTGAGCGTGCTGGTTTCTAGAGGAATTCTGGGAAGTGAGCATTGTCATAGATTATACATCTGCTCATCTGATATCCATTCTAAGCAGTGTAACAGATTGGCGAGAATAGGCTTGAGGCCACGGAATCAAAGCCAGTTGGCATGAGTTTAAGGAAAATGGAACTTGGTAAAATCAACTTGAAATTACAGGTTTGGTTGATAAGAATAATAGTGCTTTAATGTACTTGGATTTTTGTACAGCTTCATATCACATGATATTTTAATTAAGTGCGTATTAAATAGATTAAAAATTGCAAATTAGATCTGAGAACATAAATGGGAAATTTTCATCAAATGAAATTTTTGTGCTTCTAATATGTCTCTGAGATCAGATCCCCATTGTGCACAATTCAACATTTCCAGCAAATAGTAGTCTGAAGAACCAAACAAATAAAAACACAAAATCATTACTGAACATGCCGGCAGATGACAAAAAGAGAAAGTAGAAAATAAGGCAGCAGATCGCTGCTAATAAAGAATTATCAGATTTTTTTGGGGGGCAAAAGAAGACAGGCCTACATCTACTTAAAAGCAGATATGAAGCCCTGTGCATGGGTTGATACAGTGTTTTAAAAAGCAGTGACTTTGCAAAAAACTTAGAGACTAAACCATGTTAATGATTTTTTACTTTGATATGCTGATAAATTAATTGTTGGATGAATTCACATGATAATATCATATAGCAGATGGTATGCATTTGGCACTGGTTTATATTGCTGGATCTTGGTGTTCAATTCAGATTTCTGCAGTTAAGAAGGGTATCGAAATAATTTCGAAATTCAAAGAAGAGCCATGAAAGTGATCAAAGGATTGCAAATTATATTTAATTAAATATGCCTTTAGTGAAAAATGCAGGCTTCAGATGAAAAAAAATGGTGTAGTTTTGTCACAGATTGGGATTACTGGCATAGAGAACAGCACATATATTACACCAACTAATTTGAGGAAGTTGGGTTCTAGAGTGTCACTGAATTGCCAATGAAGCATCCCATGGAAATAAAAATTGTTGTTTAGTCTCTGTTTCTTAATAGCAGTTCCACAGCCCTTCTTGTCTCCTAAGCATTTTATCCAAAAGAGAAGGTAAGAAAGACTAAGATAGAAAGGTTCAAAGAAATGCTGACTTTCAAAAAAAGAGTTAGCTTCAAGCACTGCAGAAATTTATGTTCCATGATATGCATGTTTCACGTGCAGTATCTAACTTGTGAAACTTATATTAAAAAACTAACACAAAGAAAAAAAAATATTAAGAACCCACTTTGTGCGTGTGTGACTACTAGATCAGGTGACATCATTTAAAAATGGATGGTGCTTCGGAGGACCAAGGAGATGATAATCTGCAGAACACCCAGGCCCCGGCAACTGTTTCAGCTATTGGCATTTATTCTAATGGGAAGTGTCCTCCGACTTCTCCAGCAGAAAGGGTGAACATTTTAGTCTGCACCCTAAGTAGGATGTCGTGCAGGAAAATAATGTTAGTAAAGGACAATGGAAAACTGGTCCTCAAAAAAAAAAAAAAGAAATTATTTCCAGAATTTTTGTTTAGTTATTTCATACCAGAAGAGTTGACACCCTTTCTTTGTCATCTTGCATCGCAATACCTACCCTGCTCATTTTTTCTTTTTTGCATTTCTTTACAGTCATGGATTTGAGGTTTTTTCCTCTTTTTTTTTTTTTTGGTGCAAAGAATACAATTGTATTCTTTTTTCTTCTTACGAAATGAAAAGTTGGCAAGCGATCACCTGTTTGGTCTTGCTGTCAGGATGTGAAGAACTTGACACGACTAAATGACAGAAACAAAATAGCAGTTCTGAGACACATATTAAAGACTTAAAACACTTATTTTAGGTTGCAAGAAAAGCTATTAAATCAGACTGCCGCTTTTATAGCTGAAGGGCCTGGAGAGTGGAAAGGACGAGAACACTTGCAAGAAAAGGATATTTTATCTGCTGCTCACAAGGCAGACACAAACCCCTACTGAGCCTTATCCTTTATACTTCATTGCACTGTCTTCGGGAATGTCATTTTTGCTATCAAATAATGTTCAGCATGTGCACATTTTAAATCACATTATTAAAGGCTAAACTAAAAAGTGGCTCTTCAGGTAAGGACACTTGACTTTAACCTTTTTGTTTAAGACAAAACCAAGAATTAACGTGAGTACCATAAGTTTTTGAAGGCCTCCCCCACCTCCCCGACCCCTCCTTCCCTTCCCCTGCTACTGTCTGCTTCCTCCAATATATAAAGCTCAGCTGCGTAGGTGACAAATCCTGCTACATTCTCCATGGGTCAAAAAGACATTTTTCAGTCAAAGTAGTTCAGATCAAATGTGATTTCTCCTACACCATTAGACTCATGTAGATGAGGTAAAAATGCAGACTCCATGGAGGACTTCTGAATAAGATAGCTTTATTTTAAGAAGTCTTCTGAATGTAGATTTTGATATAATCATCCGTATCACAACTTTCAAGCACAGAGCTGTACTGAAAGGAGACGGAAGACTCAGGCATGCAGAAGAAGAAGTAGATCAGCTCCTCTAAAATGAGTTATGTGCTTTGGCAATATTTAAACAGGATTGAGGCCCATATGATTAAAACTCTGGGCTTTAAAACAGCACTGGGCACTTAGCTCATGAGATACCTCATGAGGTACTGTATGTACCTCAGTTTTGAATATTAAAGGTGCTTCTGAGAAAGCTACAGAACTCTCATACTGGACAATGAGGAAAAGCAGACCGGCACCCAGCTGGAATCCAAAACCAGGGTTTGCCTTGGAAATAATGGAAAGGGTGGAACTTTCAGTTTAGTCCCCCATATGGTGAAAATGCATGAAGAGATCTTCACCCCTGACATCCAGGTGACCATCCCAGTCACTGCAGTTTGATATCATGTTCCTTCTTTATGGCCCTCTTGGAAGCAGCTCTTGCTTCTTTGCTTGATTGCTTGATTGGGTTTTGCATGGTGGGACAACTTCTAAGGAGGAGGAGTTAGGCCAGCTCACCTCAAAATAAATAAAAGCAGTTACAGCAGTACTTGAGCTAAAGACAATGGTTGACTGAGCTCTCCTGAAGCAGGGGCCTGCAGTAAATGAGCATAATTTTAAGAGCACTGCCATCTTAAAAGAAAAGATTAAGATATTTTTCTTAAAAGAAAAGATTAAGGTATTTTTCTTAAAAGGCGTTATGGTTTTTTTTAAATTATGTAGGGGGGTAATGTGGAAACCACATGGTGATATTTTTCTTAAAGTAGGTGGAGACACCTACTTTCATGATAAGATCTCGATCTACAATTCTTGATAACAGATGAAAACATTTTCTTAGTAAATTCTGTCTGGATGTGTGGAGTCCTTTTCTGACAAATCTAGCACATTGCAATTCTAGGCACTTAATTTAGGCTTTTAATTCAGTGCTAGGAAACAGATGATCTAATCCTTTTTTTTTTTTTTTTTAATCTAGCCCTTAATGGTTTTCCAAGGTCACACAGCAACACCAAGAAACAAATTTTCCTGGAGTTTCAGCCTGAAAAGTTATTTTCATTTACCACTGCAGACAGAGTTATGTAGCATTACTGCAGTCATGCAGCTGAGAAATTCCACTCAAGATATGAGTGGATTTTTTCTGTTTTCCCAAAATCACAGAGGTTTTCTCATTTTTATGGTCTTTGCCACCCAGACATTTAGGCTAATATGAGTTAATGAGTGTCTTGCCTTCAAGTGTATTGCAAGTGCCTCACTGGTTAAATGTACCTGTTTGCACTGTATCTCTCTCAGGAATAACTAAAAAGTAGCATTTCCAATTACTTTTTTTCTGAAAACAAGAGATCAATTACTGGGTTAAGTGGATTTTAAAATATCTAGTGCATGCTACTGTTGTGTGTTGTAGGAAAAGCCAAAGTTCTGAAAAAATTTCAAGATGTGTTTCTACAAAGTCATTGAGTGATTCCTACTTTAATCAAATCCAAGCATGTGCATAGTCAAATATAAAATAAACAGAAAAACACCAAAACATTATTTCCTTTTTCTGCTTTTAAATGTTATGATTAAATATTATGTCTCATATTATTAATAATTATTAAGATTCCCTTTTCTACACTTTCACGTAAGCATTGCTGGCTACCTCGTAAATATATTTGGGATTTAGTTGGTACTGTCTTTTTTACTTTTTATCATTAGCATGCTATTTTTTTTGCAGATTTGTATTATCTTAACACATTCTGAAATGTATGTGAGATGTAATATGTATATAAAATTCTCCATCAAGAAATATAATTATAATATATAATTATAATTATATAAAAATAATATATAATATATAATCAACACAGAAAGCTGTGTTGGTTTGTTTTTGTTTGTTTGTTTTTTTAATTAAGATTATTGCATAATGTAAAAATGTACAGACTTAGAAATGATATTAAGACACTTGATTAATTCCTTTTATTTGAAGTATATAAAGTTAAGGGTACAGCCATAACTGCCTGTACAGGCAGAAGAGGAGGATCCAGGAAGGCACTTATGCCCTCAAGCTTTTACACGTTGAAAGTAATAAAAACAAAGGCATAGATGGCAATACGTGTGTGTGTACTTGTGCGCACTCACGCACACACATCTTAGTTCAGAAGGCAGCAAAAGAGAAAAAAAATACGGACATGCCATGCAGTCAAGGTATGGACATGGACCTGGACCCACATCTAAGAGTTTCATATCCTTTAAGGGTTTCTGTCCATCAGAAATGATGAATAAATCACAAAACTATATTATCAGATGAACAATAGCAATAAATAAGCTAATAGAAATAAATTGTTCTTAACAAAAGGGATATACAACAGCCAGCTGCAAAATAACCAATCTGAAGGTACTGCTTCTGGATTCTTCCTATTTCAATATTTTTTCTCGTATTTTCTCACTTTCTACCCCCTCTGCAACAAAAATAATAAGAAATAATGGTTCTTTTAAGACAGCTACCCTGGGTCTCCTTATCAGGACATTGTGGACGGAAGTTTAGAAGAAGCAGTAATTGCGGGAACAGCAAAAATATTTCTGTATTGACTTTCTTGAGAGTATTAAACACTCTAAAACATCGGCATAAGTACATTTATTGTCTTCAATAAGCCAGCACATATGTCTCTTAGTACAGATTATTAGTCCATGGCAAACAGCTTGCAATGTTCTTCCTGTCAAAATAAAATGTTAAAAAATACTTTCGTTGTGTGTCTTGTGGGGTGAATGTATTGTTCTTACGTGTGCTCAGAAATATTTAGAAAAACAATGGAAACCTTAAGAGAATATTAATGTCATCTTATATTCAGCTGATCATTTCTCATAAGTATTTTGAACTTATTTCTCTGGTTTTCTGTATAGTATAAAGAAAACACAACTGTGAAAGGCTGAATAATGTTTGTGATTTTCACTTTTTTAAAAATAGTAACTGTAATGATTTTTTAATGATTTTTTTAAATGTTTTTAGACGCTTTGCCTAGTCTTCAGAAATAACAAACAGCATATGTATTCTTGTATATGTCTATAAAATTCATATTTACTATCACAAAAAATCAACCTCATAACATCTGTCTGCAACATTGGGTTACTTTGTTCTTTGAAGATATGCAGAAAAAATTTATTCTCTTTAGCTTGCTTTTATATTTTTCTAGTCTCCACATTTTGTCGTGTTCAGACAGAATCACTCAATCGAATATCAGTCCAAGCCGTCTCAAGCTTGCCACAATTTTGCCACACAGTGCAAAAGCAACCATTCTTCCTTGTGGAATCATAAAATAGAAAAGTTTTACTCACAAATAGTCGAATATAAATGAAAGAACCAAAATTATATGTTCTATGAAACAGGCCCAAAATTACATGTGTTGCTGTTTACAGGCACACAGTTAGTTCTGTAAGAAGTCCACTTGTGATCACAAATTGCTAAGGCTTCTTAGCTAATCTTGTTGACTGTGTCCATTATTTGTGAATCTCTACTGGGTGTCAATAAACTATTTTCATAAAATAAGTAATTTGCTCATATCTGTTACTTCAATACTTTATCTATGATTATCACCTCAGGAACAGTGCTGCTTGTTGTTTCTGAATGACTGAATTATTGACAAAGAAATAAAGCAGGGTATTTTAGCTAAATATATACATCTATGAGCATTCTGAGACTGTTGACATTTTCATAAATATCCAAATACATATATACTAGTAATTCATATTAGAGTGATGAAACCTAATCTACAATCTCAATTAAATGTTTAGTTTCAACATTTGCAAATGATGTACATGCATGTTCATTTCATAGGACAGGTCAGTCTACAACTAGTATGATTTCCATGCATGTAGCTAGAATGCCCAGCAGTTTACTGGTAAGTAGATAATATTTTTGTTATGAAAATGAATAGAAAAAAGAATTATTTTTTTCAACAGCATTGCCAGAGAACCCCACCAAAGTCAAAGTCTTTCATACATACTAGTCACACTTTTCTGCCTCTAATCAGCAAGGCCAAAAAATATGTACATCAACTTAAGTAAACAAATAGTTCTATTGGTTGTAAAGTTTTTAACTCACAACGAACACTCTTGTGTTTAAAGTTATGCAATTAAATGCTTTAGTTGATGATAGTGTTAACACTAGACTGACTCTCCCTTTTTAGTCTCCAGACTGAAAGGCCCAAAAGTTTTGTTATAATTCTTTCCAATGCTGCCTACTGTCCTACCACCATAAACTGAACTTTGAGTTTGGTTCCACAGAACTAGAACCATCTACAAGTGTTTTCTCATTTTGTTTTTGCTTTTGGTGTTTTTGTTTTTTGTGGGGGTTTTTGTTTGGTTTTTTGTTGTTGTTGTTGCTTTTTTGTTTTGTTTTTGTTTTAAAGAGAGGCTAGTTTTCATTTAAACACAACTTAATAAGTAATAGTGAATAGTGGAAAGAACTGATGGAAAGCTTTACTGGAATTCCAGAGTGCTGAAAATAGTATGTAAACACTCTTCTCTAACAGCTTTCTCTGGTTTGCTTTGCACATGTGGCTAATTTCAGAATGCTGAAATTCAAACAGCATGCCATTAGAAAATGTAAATTTCTTGTGTCCTAGTCTGATAATATTGCCTTTTATTTCAGTTTTTGATTAAAGGTTCAGGAAATTATATATTAGCTACTTTTGTGTTCTTGTGAATCATTATTTAAACAAAGTGTAAAGTGTAAATAGTATATGCATGTTGAAAAGCTACATAAACACAGCTTGGGTTTGTTCTAATATCTGGATCAAATCTCAAAACAGCGTAGAGTTCTCTATTAAATGTGAATTTCTCAAATTCTTGCTCTTCTAGATGTGCTTGTCTAGTGGGATCAGAAGTTAGGCTTAAAGTCAAATACTCTGTCTCCATTTCTCTTAGCGGAGTTTAGTGCTCAGTCATTTATGTACAGAAAATTTGATAGCAAGAACAATGACTTCTAATGTACTCTTTTATCAATGAATTAAGGAACATTTAGTGAAAGTCTCTGTACCATTTGTCTGTCTGTCATTTTAAACCACTATGATATTTTCTCTTCATGACAACAAAATTGAGAATTATGGGGCGTGTTCTTCATCTCAGTAATTTTAAACCCAAAAAAGAAAAAAAAAATCCAACATCTTATCTCATGGATGGAATTTAAAGAAGAAATGGAGTGGATTATGAAGCCCAAGGTATTTGCTTTCTACCATTAACACATTAGAGATTTTAAAATTTCTAGTGTCTCACTGCTAGTCTGATTTCATGGAAGTTGCAAAAGTGAAAAATGTATGTCACAAATTTTATGGTTTTTTTCCCTCTTCCTTAAAGGTGATCTTTGCTAACTAACCTAGAGCTGCATGGTTACTTCTGTTCTTCTGTTCTTGTTTGTTTGAGGTTTTTTTCCCCTTGTTTTTCCCCCTCTGTTTTATGCCCTCTGGAAATCTGAGATTACGTATGTGTTGGTTCCAAACTATGGATTGACTTCTGTGAAGAAAAATACAATAACATTTTCCTTCTTCCTCTGCTGTAGCAGTGAATAGAGATACATCAGTATGTTTCCCCTTTACTTAAACTTCTTCATATACTTTGTTCTCTCTGTTTATTTAGCTCATCAGTGAGGTTTACAGTGATGGCTGGATTATCTGGCATTCTGAATAGTGAATGCATCTCTTTCTTGCCTAAGAATCTTCCATGTTTCACGTTCACTTACATCAGAAGATGTGGTAGTAATGCCGGCAATATGGAATTGTTCATTTTGACAACTTTCTTATAGGCTTTGCAGTACTTCTTATGTTACATCTGTATTCATAAAATGACTGTGACTCAATACACAGAAGGATAAAGACTGTTCCAAAGGTAAAAAACGTCCACGTGCAATGTGCAGAGATACCCCTCTGAGAAGCAGACGTTCTTTTGATTCTCATGAGCAGTAAAATGCTATTAAATGATGTTTATACAAAGGACCTTGAGTAACAGAGACATGCATATGGTCAAACTGACAGCTACTCAGAAATCAAATGCATTTCAGAAGCATCGTTTTGATCATATCTTACCAGCTTTAAGAAAAGTCCTGGATTTTTGCAGTCTGTGTAAAGCAACCAACATAAATAATTTACATGTTACAATTCCTTCTTAGGAAAAGCTTTGCTTATTTCTGGTCAACAGAGAAACTTTATACACAAAAAACCGTGAAGGCACTTTATAGGGCCTGAAAAATGAGGCAAAACTAAACTAACTGATCATGTACAACATGAATGAAGTCTGTAATGGAAAAAGAGTAAAGATTTAAAATGGACATATAAAATACAATGTTATCAAGGATGTAGAGGCTCTGTTTAGCATGACATGTAAAAAAATGACTGAAACTAATGTGATGAATTAGCTATGGCAAGGGGAGTATTAATGCCCTGGACAAAGAAAAAGAGGATTGGAAGAGAGAAAAATGGATAGATCAGCACTAATTACACTTTTCACAATGGTTTGTTGATTTTTTGCTTTTTAGGATATACATGAGTCTTCAGTGAGAATTTAGATAAGAGAATAGTGATCTTAATTGTCAGTGGTAGAAAAAAAATGTAAGAATTTTAAGAAGGAAGGCTGAGTTATGTACACTGGTACATGACAAGAATGAGACATAAGGGAATTTGTTCAATTAAATGAAGACCAAAACAATATTAGCAACAGTGAATCAGTAGAACAGAGTTTGAATTGTTATCAGTTATTAAAAAGACCTAAGAAATGTAGATTCAAATAATTTTGATAACTTTAGATAACTTGACAGACCTCATACACTTACTGGCTGGTGGAAGCTGTACAGATGCATCTTCAAGCATCTTAACAATTAGTCCTTGCAAACTAATCTCTTGCTGCTTATCCCTATTCAAACATCAGAGACTTACATCATAAGAAGGAACTTTCAAAATTTCTGCTATTCCTTAAGTAGTAGCCTTCATGTCCTCTGTAATTGAACTCCAAAAATCACGGCTAACATGCACAGAGAGTCACTGTCATATGCTAGAGTAGTTTCCCCAAACTTGTGGAAATAAACCAAGTATTTATCAACCTTGCCATGCAGAACAGCTCCTTAAACCTAAGGCCAGTATCTTCAACTATCTCCAAGACTTAGGAAATGCTTCTGGAAGACTTAGAGTACCTTATATTAAAGAAGTGATATAACCCTTGAGAAGTGAAAGTCTTAATGACTCTGTAGTACAAATGAAAGGGGTAGGCTCCACATTTAGGAGTTGGTGCCACTTGTGGAGCATTGCCCTGGGTCCGTATTAATATAAAAGTTATACTCATATTCAGATTGTTCAGGGAATATTTAAATATCTGAAGTTTAGGTAACAGTGACAAATGCTGTACTTGAAGGGAAGATTTAAAATGAAGGATGGAAACTAAAAGCCTGGTACTGAAACCACTAGTTTTCACACACAAAAAACTAGTATTCAGTTGCCAAGTGCTCTGAGGCCACATGCCCCTCATACTGTGTACTTGATGACAAACCATATAATCTTTGAGTAGCAAAATCCAAGCAGAAGGCTAAAATAGCCCAAATAACAGGCATAGGTTGTTTGGATTTTTTTTTTTTTTAAAAAGAAGTATGCTGAAGAAGTTTATGGCAGTAAGGCCAGATTTCCAGAACTTTATTCTTACCATAAGCCAGAGCAATTTAGAAGAGCCCTCAAGCTATTCGAACACAATGCATTATGGAAGACTTTCAGGGTGCAGTGCTGTGATGATAGCACCACAAAGGAGAGTTTTATGGCAATGCTGCACTTTCTTCTGAGATGTCCCAGGCTTGATTGTAGGGATGGGTTTAACAAAAGCGCTCACAGATGGTTGATTTCTGTGCAGTGAACGCTGGTCAAATCAATACTAAAGCTTGCATGTTGTCAGACGAAGAATGTAAAGAGAAGTAGAAGAAGCACTCATGATTGTTCTCTGGTGGAAGTCTAAAAGATGATGATAAGCTGGTACTATTACACAAAATTGAACTTTCGTTTCTTACAAGATATGGTGGGCCTTTGGGATTGTTCTAGACTGCTGCTTCTGAGAGATCTTAATGAAGCATTGGAAGAAGCTTTAGCAATCAGAAGACACATTTCTTATTAGACAGAAAATAAAGGAACATAAAATGAAATATTATTAATGACATCCAATTAACATGGCTGTCCTGTAAAACAGTAAGTAAAGCAAACTGAAAACAATGAGAGGTCATTCCTAGTCTTTTGTTACTGATAGACTGGCCAGTAAGGAAGCAGAGGAGCTACAGCCCCCATAAATGGGCTTCTCACATAATCAGAATAAGTCCAGTTAATTTACTTGTTACTTTTCTCCTCTTGATTTGGAGCGCAATAAAAAAACCCACTATTTTTTTAAAGCAAGTGCAATATAAAAAGAAAATGATACAATTTTGTCAGGACATTTAATCCAGAATTGAATTACGGGTGAATAAAATTTGTGCTAATTTGGGAGGGAGTGTGGAATGTGCTTAATAAGGTGTTAAATGAGATGAGAAAACTTCCATGATGGATAGAGTAAGTTCACCTAAATTATTTTTGTCTCAGAAACTTTAGAAGGTATCCACAAGTGAAAATTAACAATAAAAACAAATTGGCAGCCAAAGCAATCAACATGTTACCTAGTGAATTTGACTGTTGAAACTGCATTTCTGTCAATTATCTTCCAGAGAAAGGAATGGGACCAGCCCACCTTCTGTGACTGAAAGATTTGTATGATGCGAGATGAGAGCAGACGTACCCTAGGCCTCTTTCTCTAGAGCACAGGCCAGGATAGGTCCCCAAACCCTGATGATCAGTCTTGCCCAAAGATGTTCTCCCCCAGCAGCAGTTCAGCTAGAGGTCCTTACAGTTTCAGGCAGGAGGCTGGCTCACAGTAAGAGAATATGGCAATCTGTACCCGACCACACAGATGTGCCTACGCAGCCTGAGAAAAGCAGTGCAAACAACCGTGCTGGTTGGTATTTTGTAAAGGGGAACTCTGTAAGGAACTGGGAAACAAATTTGCCCACAGTCAAGGAGGAAATCCTTGAAGAAACATTAACAGAGCTCTCCAGTTCCTGGCAAGTTGCCATTTTCTCTGTTATTCTTAAAGAAAGGATCATGTGGTTACCAGCAACTGATTCCTAGTTTAACCTTACTCTACTAACAGAAAATGTAAAAAAGGGCAGCTTCCAGAACTAGGAACTCAACGACGAGAAACTTAAATCTTAAATAAACGTTTGAGCAATAATTATGAAGATCTTACTAAACTTAAGAGAAAGTTTGAGGTACCCAAGGTAGTGTTTTTGCAGAAAAAAAGATACTGGTTTTAGTCTAATATGAAATTTGAAACTGAAGTTTATACAAGAAGAGCACTTGCACTGTGTTGTTTTCTAGCTCTAGTTCCAAACAAGGATATAAGAAAATACTCTTAATTCTTGAACTAAAAAAGAGATTCATCCTCCCTTTCCTGAATTCCATAGAATTAAAACAAAACTAAATTAGAACAAAGAAAACTGGAAGGAAACCCAGTTCAAGAGTTCCTTGTAGTTGAACAATCAGGTAACTTTTTCTTTTTCCTTGTTTAGTGTATATTGGTTTGTCAAATATTACCTTAAAAATACCCATTAAAGTAATGCTTTAGAATATTTCTGTTTTTCAATATGTTCAATGAGAAATTGGAATGCAGAATTTGCAAAATCTGCAGGCCTAATTCTGAAGCCAAATTGCAATGAAATTAAAAGAACTTATGAGAAATAAGAAGTATACTTGGAAAACCAGTCAAATTTTATACCACAGAGACAGCATAAAAGTATTTATCAAACTTTTAGATGACTTATGTGGTGCATCTCACCAACCCATGATATTATTTATATCATACTCATAGAATAGGATCTATGTGGTGCAGTGAACTGACTTCCACACCTGTTAGTAAGTCAAGAAATGAAGGGAAACATTTTGAAAAGTCTGTAGCACCAGCCTATCTGTGCTTCTATCAAATTTAGTGTTAAAAAGAATAATAATCTGACTGATAAAACACCTATCAGGCTAGAGAGTTGGGCAGAGAGGAATCTGATGAAATTCAGCAAGGGCAAGTGTAGGGTGCTGCACCTGGGGAGAAATAACCCCCTGCACCAGTACAGGTTGGGGGCTGACCTGCTGGAGACAGTACAGTAAAGGGCTACACAGATGATTAGGGGACTAGAACATGTCTCTTAGGAGGAAAGGTTGAGGGACTTGGGTCTTTTTAGTCTAGAGAAGACTGAGGGGGGATCTGATCAATGCCTATAAATACTTAAAGGTGGGTGTCAAGGGGATGGGGCCAGTCTTTTTTCAGTGGTGTCCAGTGACAGGACAAGAGGTAACGGGCACAAACTTGAACATAAGAAGTTCCATCTAAACATGAGGAGGAACTTCTTTATTTTGAGGGTGGCAGAGCTCTGGAACAGACTGCCCAGAGAGGTGGTGGAGCCTTGTCTCTGAGGACATTCAAAACTCGCCTGGACACATTCTTGTGCAACATGCTCTGGGTGGACCTGCTTTGGCAGGGGTGTTGGACTAGATGATCTCCAGAGGTCCCTTCCAACCCCATACCATTCTGTGATTCTGTGATATGGATTTTAAATGGAACAGTAGACCAATAGTGAGCTCTTCTGAAAACATCACATTTTCATCACATTTGGTGATGTATTGCAGTATATTCATTTAACATGAATGAATCTTACAAGTCTGATTTGAAAGCTGCTAAATATGCTGGGTGATAAAAGATGTGTATAGAAACCTTTCTGTCATCTAAATTAAAACCATTTCTAAATCAAATAGTAAATTAATATCCTAATAGTTTGTGCTATTTTATATTTATAAACAAGTTATATGCATGTAAGATGATTATACTTATAGATGTATGACTGGTGATGAAAATCTTTCCTAGACTCTCACACCGATCAAAGACATTGGTGTAATGTGCATCTGCTCTATAAAATCTAAAATATTTGTAGCCATCACATGGGAAAATGTAAAGATTAATCTGTGGGTAAACAGGAAAGTCTAGAATTACTTATTACACTTTCAATCTGAGTCTACAGAAATTATATCTCCTATACATTTCATGAAGCAGATTTTAATAAGTGGTTTGGAAAATTACATTCCAGGGTATTCTACTTTGATTTATTATCTCTAATGCTGGTTTATGTAACACATACGATGCTCCAGAAGATTAAACCTGTAGTCAGGAACCAGGTACAGAGTTTAGGTATTAAACAGATTCTTAGATTAACAGAAATAGTGTGAAACTTAAAATTTACAGGCCTTGCACATTAAACCTCTACATGCCCCTTATAAATACTTTATGTGCTAAGGAAAACATAAAAAACTCCAAACAACAGGAGTTTTTTCATGAATGTTCTTGAAATGAGTTAAATTTACTGTTGGTGAAGTCTCATTGCTTTTCTCCAACTCTTTATGTATAATCTTTTCTCTAAGAAAAAAGGCAAAATATATCATGAACTCTGATACAAAACTGCTTGCCTCTACACTCAATCAAATTTTTAAAAAATGAAAAATTCTGCCAGATGGTTTTATTAGACTAGTTGTAAAAGGAACACTAATTTGTCTTTGGTATCATACAGTAAGTTTATGTCTTAGGAAATGCATTGATTGTCCCAATTATCCATGGTATTCTGTTCCATTAGTAAAGACTTTGCTTTGCCTATTGCCAGTTTGAACAGGAAAAATATAGTACTCAGAAAGAAGGGTAACAAGATTATGAGGAGGAAATTAATAGCTGAATAAAGTGAATTTAATTTCATGGTAGGATACTATAAGAACAATTCTATTTTTTTTCAAACGTTCCACCTTTTGAAATGAGTCTTGTTGTCCTTATAGGGGGGAAATACAAAAACTTTAAAGTGGACTTTATGCAGCATAGAAAATCATTCCAGCAGCAGTTCAGTGGGCAGAGTTAGAAGTCTGTCAGCATTTCCATTATAAAGTTGTGTTTTCTGGGGTTTATAACTTAGCTGTAAAATTCACTCCAGATTGGAACTTGGCATGAAAGTTCTCACAATCAAGTATTGTATTTTTAATATAGTTATATAGACAATATACTTTGAAGCGAACTTGCAATGCACTAAAAGGAGTTTGAGAAATCTTTTTTATAAAGTTAACTCAAGACCAGTTTAATAGTGAAAAAAAACCCACCCTAAAAGCTGAAAAATACCTGAAAATTAAAACCAGTGTTTACAGGGGGGGAGATATGAAAACCCAGTGTTTTTCATTTGTGCAGCAAGTTTGTGATAGTATAAGAAGGAGCAAAATTTTTAATGTGTGGCCCTGTAATTTGAAAACAACACTGTCTAACATTCGCTCTACACCAAAGCAGTTGTTAGGACTGTGAATCTGAGAGAGAGGACTGAGAGTTAAAAGAAGGGAAGACAGAAAAACCCCAAAGTTTTTGAAAAAAGTTCCTTCAAGATTTATTCAAATAAGTACTTATTTCTTATTTAAATGGAATCATCCAGTCTTATTTGACATTGTCACAGTACAAACTGGAACGACTTCCCCCTTCGCGTGACTGTAACTATATCCTTTCCACTATGACTCTTGTGTCTGTTGTAAGCTGAGTGTCCTTTTGCAACCTCCCCATTACATCTTGGTCCCCATTAGGTCTGGGTTGCAGTGGCCAGCCTTTATCTGAACTCCTGTCACAAAGCAAGTTTTATTGTGTTTGGACATCGGGAGCTTTCCTATGTGAAAGGCTGGTCCCCAAAGTGTATAAAAATCAGGTAGGGCCATTAAAAAAAAAAAAAAAGGTGGAAGAGTATTTTGGAAAAAAATATTTAGGAAAAAAAAAGAATTTTAATGCAACATGCAGTCAGTCTCACATAAGAACTTGCAATTATTTAGTCTTATTTTCCCATATTAAAAGACTGAAACAAAACCTAGAATCTAAGATGCTTGAAGCTTGCATATTAGGTTAGAAATCTTAGCTTAAACCCAAGCTTAAGAAAGAATTAAAGTTCCTGGTCTAGATACATTTCAAATCATTTTAATTGTAAGGATTATGGCTTTTTTTTTCATGTCTTTTTCATTTTATGGCCATTCTGTTTCTTCATACATGCGAGTCCTCTCTCATAAGACAAAAAATCTTTATCCTTTTCCTGACTTATTTTGAGTCCAGTTATGTTTATAGAGTTGCTGTCTCCCAGTCATTGACAATAGGTCATTTGATGATGAAATTGCAGTGATCCATACTAAACTATGCATATTGTGAGTTAGGAATTTTCTTAATTGAATTTTGTTGCACACATCTTTCATTTTTAGGGACACTAAAACCAAAACAACTACAAGCCTCTTAAAAACATGTATTTTGAATAAGGGGCCTTTGAAGTTTGAAGAGAATCATTAACTGTTTCTTTTGATAAGAAATAAAACTACTTATTTTTTTTTAATGTAACCTGATAGATTAATTAATTTTCATATCCAGGCACCTAGATGAGAGTTTTCATAATAAAATTGCACTGATATCAGAATTTAATGTCAATGATAGCTTGAAATCAAACACTAATGAAAAAATTAGAATCTGACGCACAAATTCATAATAATTTTCCTATCAAATAATTAGAGAAGTTAGTAGTGAAAGTGATGCTGCAGTAACAGGAAAAGTAAGACTTTGTTATGAAAGATTCGCATCACTTAGAAAAAAAAAAGATGAATAACAAGAAAGAAAAATAGCATAAATCATCTACATTACTTTCTTTCACCTAAAACTGAGCAGATGTTAGCTCATTCTGGAGTTAAATTACCATTAAGTATTTACAAGGTTATTCATATTCCACAAATTATGCACAGGAAATTAAATTCTTTTTTAAGTGGCAACACTATTTGCACCACAACTACCTTGTTTGTTGGTGAGTTTCTCAAAGGTTTAAGTTTAAAAAAAAAAAAAGATTCAATATAATGTTTAAATTCAAGGGTATCATGAGCCATAATGTATCTAATCACAAAATATTGTAGTGTGACAAAACAGCAAGCTATAGTTGTCTTGTATGAAACCAGGGGGAAATTGGATTTTTTGCCATGAATTTTAAAGACTGCAGGAATTAAGGAATTTACTATTAAAAGTAAATTCCATTGAACTGAGTTTTATGGAGTTGTTACTTTTTTACTCTTTTGAAATGATGAGAAAAAACAGACAATACAAAATGATTACCATATTATCTCTGTTAGAAAATTAATAATGCTGTTGAAGGAAGTATAAAAGGTAAGACCTTCAATGTAAGCAAAATGGTAAACCAAACAAAAATTTATCTTGGAGTTCTGAAGTATGCATTTGATGTCTTCCATTATCTAAACATGTTTTTATCTCCTCATCATTGGCTGATACTAGTGACAGTGAAAGAATTCTGATATCACTTTGCAACCCAATGTAGATATCTAGACTTAATAAGACATTTACTGGAACCTTGGAGAATTACTCTGAAGTGAACCTGAATATTTTCAACTCAAAAGTTTTTTCCTCTAATACAAGGACAAGATATTTTTTCTTTTATTGTTTCATTTTCCAGTTTATATAGGTCACTAATATTAAAATGTTTTCCTAACGATTCCTTGTTAGCTAGAAATGAGCTAAAACATTACCTATAAACTCAGTATAAAAGATCCTTAATGGTACAGCAAAATACAAATTAGTTCCCAACTTCAGTAAATTGAAGCTAAAATTTCAAATTTCAGCATCATATGACTAAGTACTATAGTTTCTAAAATATTGTATGAGTGTAAAGAGTAATACAGCTTATCATTGCTTTGAGTTGAGGGTCCATTTAATTCGTGCTGGAACTGAAGCTTAATGAATCTTCAGTGCAATGTCAGATTTTCATGGCTGGTGGTATTTAAGTCCTTCCATACAACTTTGCATCATATTTTCTGAAGCAAGTAGCTGATGGTAATCATAGGAGTTTTAAACAATGTCATAAAAGGAGTTATCGAACAATTTCTTACATCATGAATGTAAAAAGATGTCTACATTAAAAAAAAAAATTAAAAATTACAAAACCCCAAGGTCTTTTAATAAAGAAGCAAGAAACTGAAGTTAATTTTAGGATTTTAAGTTATCTCTGAACATAAAAATGGAAATACTGATACCATGACAACACAGATAAGCTTTCTGCTTTGCAGAAAGCAGATTTATTTTTAGGTGGTATGAATCAAATTTATGCTGAGATGCCAACTTCAAAAAACAAAGGAAAAATTGGCAATGAGAGGCTTTCACCAATTTGGCTGAAGTGAATCTCTCCACAGTGTTTCGTCCTAGCAGAGTGCCTAACTGTGAAAATTGTTCAAACTCTAATTCTCCTTGGCTTGCCAAAAAGGGATTACAAGCTGAAGTCAGTGTTGCAGGGAATGTCACCTGCCCTTCTGAAAGGCTAACAATAAATCAAAATAGGCCTTTTGTTCATCTAAAGAAAAAATTGACTGTACCATAATTGTTATTCTTTATTTAACAAGCTAAGTAAATAACATAGGAAATAGATATTGTTAGTCTTTATTTAACAAGCTAAGTAAATAACATGTGAAATATTCCATGGCAATTATTTTAATTTCTGCTGGATTAGCCTGTAGGAAAAGGGAATGTAATGAACTGCCTTTCAGTTTGTGCTCACAAAGAAAGGGGCATGAAATCTGGCTAAAGGAAACTAGGTGATAATTGATGATGTTGTACGTAGTTTATTGTGGCAGGATGTAGCTTAGTGTAGAAGGAGTTTTTAAAAGAGATTAAGGTTTTGGTTATTTCTTTAGTTGTTTTACTTCAAAAGAACAACAGAAAAACAATAACAAAGCAGAACTAGGAAAAATAATCATTTGCAGATCCCACATTAATATACTGTGTTTTAAACAAATGGAAGCAAGACTACGAAACAAGCATAGTGGGGATGCTTTGTGTCTGCTTATTTGCTCTTCTCCTGTTTTAATCATCTCTCAAGAGACACAGGCAATAAATACTGCCTGTGATGAGAACATTTTATCACACTATTGAAAGAAAGTTATCTCCCCCTGGGACACTCCTTGCCTTGTGGGTATTTATGAGTATGGTGATAATGTCACTTCTAGCAAAATTACAATTAATTATGTATAGTTGTTTGTTATTCTAAAAAGACCAGGGAGACTAAGATTTACACGATAGTATATTTGCAAAATCTGTTTTCTCTCCCTCCTCTAACACTAACTTTCAGGGAACATTATGATGTCACAAACCATAGGGGCAATAAAATTCACAGGTCAGAGAAAAATACACATTATAATTTATGCTTTAATACTAATGCACAATGTGCGCCTGAAGGTTTCCATTCAGAAAATCAACATTATTTAGAAAGAGTCAGTTGGGCAAGTGCTCGAGTTTTGCTGAACACAATGAGGGTAACGCTCACATTTATAGGCTTGCCTGAGCTGGAGGGAGCAGTCAAGTCTTCAGCGTAACAGGCCAGGTGGTGCATTTCACATTGACTTGCCCTTTCTTTTAATAGATTTAGTACAAAGCCTAGCAGAATTGGAAAGCAGGTTTTGTTGGAAATTTTCCTCCTTTTTTCTTCCTTTTGATGTTTTAAAGGCTCGATTCAAAGCTTGCAGAAGTCAATGGGAACACACAGTGGCTAAGGTATCAAGTAAGTTTTGGAAGCATTAAATGCTTTTGACTTTTACAGCATTTGGGCACCACCAGTATCTCGGAAAACTATTCCAATCGATGCAAGCATGATCCTAGAATGTTATCCGAGTCACTGATTGTAATAATTATATGCAAACACCTATTAACAACCTTTGGTTTATGTACAAACACTCGGGCATACATCAAATGCATCCCTGGCAACGTACAACGCACGGGCTCGAGGAGTCTCTCCTCGAACCCTGAGCTGCAACAGCCCCGTTTGGGGAATGGCCAAGTCGTGAGCCCTCCTCGCAGGCTGCCAGCATTCCCGGCGTGCCTCACAAGCCCCTGCACTCCCCAGCCCGCTTTCATCTTCCTTCACCTCAGGCTCCAGATGTGGGAGGCAGCAAGGCGATGGGAGTTCAAAGCGGCAGCCCACGGAACGGGCTCATCCCAGCTCCTCAACCAGGAGGCCCCGGCTGGCAGAAACCCCTTCCCCATCTGCAGCGCAGCAGCAGCAGCATCTCCTCCCCAGGCCGCCTTGATGGGCCAGGTGCAGCTGGCGGGCAGATTGCAAGCCCTACCAACAAGCCACGTCTGGTAGAGGAGAAGGTGGAAAGCCTGGGAGATCAAAGGAGGCGAGGTGTGGCGGCAGCTCCTGGCTCGGAGCCTTGCCTGCTGCAGCTGCTCGCTGCCACGAGGCAGATCATAGGTGTGTGTCGGGTTTGGGGAAACAGGAGTCTCCAGCACCTCTGTGCTCAGGATCTCATACACACCAGGGGACAGGAAAAGGAGGCAACGTGAGGATGTTGCTCGTGGACAGAGGAGGTGGACAGCATTGGTCAGATGAAGAGCCCCAGAGCTGCAGCCCTGCATCTCCTTGTGCAGTGGGGTGCAAAGTACTTGGACATTGAGCCAATATAGACACGAGAGATAGGAAATGCTCAAAAGAGGTTTAGAAACCTGAGCCAGAGGCCCGCTCGCTCCTTGAGTGAGATTTTATGGGCCTGAGAGGAACATGAGTATATTACTCTTGCTGTTTCCTTGCCAGCACATATCGTCTTTCTTACTTTATTTAGCCTCTGTTTTCAGTAAACATAAGCTACTCTTGTGTTAAAAGTAAGGTAAATCTCAGAAAGTTGTATCTTTTTCAGGTAAGAATGTTCAATATTTGCTGGCAACATCACAAGAAATGGATTTTGCAATCTATTGACACTCCAATTCCTCCAAAACCCACAGCTTGCAAAACACAATAATGAATGTGTTGAAACTTTTAAAAGGTGGAATTAAAATTTTGGGGTTTTTTTGTTGTTTTTTTTTTTTTTCTAGCAACTAAAGATGGTTTGAATAAAATTTTTTTGCTCTATTTTTTTCCTCTTCAGGTAGAATGTAGAAATGTACATTCTGGTACATTCTACATGTACAAATGTAGAAACCCTGTTTACACCATTTCATAAACAACAGTGAATATTTGAAAAAGAAATGAGCTTTTTGTCAAAAAAATAACAAAGAGATCACTGAACCATGAAAAAAATATCTGTGTTGCAGAAATTTCCATGAAAAATAACCTCAAATGTACACATGACAAAGCATGTCTTTTCTGGATGTGAAAACTCAAAGAAATTAAAAAAAAAAAAAAAACTAAACCCATTGCCATACAAGTTTTAAAAGCTCAAAAACACCCCAGCTCTCTTAAACACATAAATATATAAATAAATACAAGTTTTCTAGTGCTGAAGCATATAGAAGGCTCATGTATCAGGATGAAAAGGTGAAGACTTTTTAAATCGGGCCTTTTCTGAGGCAATACATTTCTTTTATTTCCTATTCTCTTTTTTTTAGTAAATGCTATTACTTTGAAACTCTCCTGGCATTTTGCAAGCAATAAAAAAAGGCAAACAGTATTCTTTTCTGCAAATTGTTCCTGTCTACCCTCCTGTGTGCTTGCTTAAAAGGAATATGTAACTACTTCCATTCTGCTTCTTTTCAGTTTGATAATTGTTACATTTGCAGGCAAATAAAGTCACAGAAATTTCCATAAAGGCTAGAGCTACACAAAGCACTCTTTGGACATTTTCATTTCATTTCAGACTTTATCCTTTTTCCTTCAGGAAAATATTAGACACTCTCTCAGACTCAAGACAATGCTAAAATGAACCTTCCTCTGACTTCGATAAGATTAGTAATGTGTTTTTCTTTAATTAATCACAGTAATCACTTAATATTAGGGCTACTGAGTTTTTCTTTAAGTGGTAACTTATCTTACAAATTAACATCAAAGTTATGAAACAATTCCATTGTTAATAATCATTCTGTCTTTTAACAACAAAAAGTAGACTGACCCAAAACTAACTATATATATCCTTTTTCAAGGAAAATGTTTGAAAATGTTCTTTATTATTTGAACCAGTCAGTGTAAATACTGGTTTTCTGCAGACAACGTGGTAAGTATAGTTAGCTTTCCTTATAAGTTCTAGCACCACGTATCTCAGGAGGAACCATTTAATTCTCTGGCATCACATGTTTCCCTGCGAGTTATCTCCAAAGCAGTCCTCTTACTCTTTCTCCAGCTAAAAGGCTCTTAAAGTGTCTCATTTCACAAGCAAACAAGCATCTTGGCTGATCACTTGCCCCTCACACCACCTTACCTTCTTTCCACTGACTGCGTTACTGGTGGTAACACACCTAACCAGCTTTCTGGCATCCCTGCCTCCCTTTCTATAAATGTATCCAATTTTCCATCTTATTCCCCTGAAACAAAACCTCATTAAATATGTGCATCCCATGGAACTTTCTAGATTTTCAGCTTTTGGGTTTCTGCAAAGACCAATTACAAGTAAAAGACAAAATAGAAAATTTTGTGCAGAGTGTTTCCAGTTTTTGCAGAGTTCTAGTAAATATACTGCTGTCACCTAGCAACTTTATTTTCTTGCCTTTTGGTATTGGAACATCAATATGTGGAGAATGGTAAACTATCAGCCAGCTCTCCTTGAAATAAATCTTCAAGAAATCCCACATGAAACTGACTTAATTCTGTCTCCAGGAAAATAACTCAGAAAAGAAGTTGGCTCTAATAAGGTAATGTTTTTCAGCTGGTGTTTCAGGTGAGCTTGCAGGTCTGAATTCCCTGTTCCAGAAGGGTTTTTCCACAGCATGGGGTTCATTTGGACCCAGCTTCAGAAAACCATTTAACAAATGTTGAGGCACATCCGGAAGTGGTACACACTTTAACAGAGTCTTAAGCGTGAGTACATTAAATATATATTTAAAGTGAAATGTGTTGTACTTAACCAGGAGGGATTTACAGTTAGCACTGAGAAGATCTTAGAGAGTTCTGTCATTCACTTTCTAACTTGCTTCTGAATCCTTAATTACTTGCTGTATCAAAAACTCCATGCTTTGTTAAATCAAAAGAATCTGTGGCTCTGTCTCTACTTTGACAAAGCCCTGAGACTAGTAATTTAATATTGAAAGGAATCTCTGAGCAACTGTCCTTACTTACCCTGGCAATGCCTTGCAGAAATAGTGGATGTTATTTCTAGAAAACATCATTCTGTAAAAAAAAAAAATTCTATTATTTCTTTTTTTTTTTTACTTTTCAGAAACAAAATAAAAAAGGAGACAAAAAAATAATAGAAACATAACCTTACTACTTTAGCATAGAGATGCAACTACTGAGCATCTGAGCAATCTTAGTATGCAATTATAATAAAAGAAGATAAATCAATACATTGCAGCTCGATGCAATACAGACAAGCAAGGATGCAAAATCTGAAAGGATGAAGAAACAGGTGGAAAGATGGCAAGGAGAAAAATAGGTTAGATTACACAAATATAATTGATATCCTTCTTGTTTCAAACTCTTGTAGTTACGTAGTGTGTTAACACCAGCATGTCTTGAAATATTCTATAATCTAAAGTGCATACATATGTATATGCACTTCAAAATAGAATTCAAAATGCAATTTCAGTAATCTTACCAATTCACAGTGCTTCCTTATTCTCCAGTCCTGTCCTCCCTTTCTAATCAAGTACTTGTAGTCTGTCAGGATCTGCTTTTGAGTATAAACGCCCATCGTTACTGAATGATTGCTTGATTATTCTAAATGCCTCATGTCTTTCGAAGTACAATCTACTATTCCAGCAATCTGAGACCCGACTCAAATGGCATTGATGTTAATTTCCCAGGAGTGGGTTTTTTTCCTGACTTTGAATTTTAGTTGCTGTGTTCTGCTATCTATTGTTTGGGACTTTTTAATGTCAGTGCTGCTGATAGAGTTGGCCTCTAAAATGCCAGGATATTTATAACTTTCTTAGAGAGGCAATAATGCTAAGGAATTTCCCTTGTCTTAAAATTGAAACCATCCCCTCATACAGCCTGGCCCTGTAAGAGTAATGAGTACATGTAATGAGTATTAATCCTTGTGTGAGTTCAAGACAACCAAAAATGTGCAAATATAGGGAAATACATGAGTTCCAGCCTGAATGAGCATATGGTTTGAAGAAAAGACTTGATAAGGACTGACTAACTAGAACAAGGAAAATGATTAAGAATATTGTTTGCATGATTAGTAGAAGATACAGCTGTCAAATTTGTTAAATATGTCATAACGTTTGTTGATATGTTTGTCAATATGTTTGTTAAATAAGATTTTAAGAAGAGATTTGAGAGAAGGGAAGGAGATGAAGGTTTGTGCTTATTTATATACTGTACCTCTGTATGGGGTCAGCATAAGAAAGCACAAAATTACTTTAAAAATCTGTGAAGGATTTGAGAGTAGCTGAAATCACGAGTCAGTCAGAAACGAGTCAGCCTTTCCAAGTCGAATGAGCAGGAATATGACTGTGAGACATATTGAGCTGTGAGACAGCTATGAGAATCACTGAGAATGAATTTGAGGAGTTTTTAGATCAACAGTATAAAGGAGAAGGAGTCAGTGGAGAAGTGTTCACACTAATAAAATGGTCAAAGTAATAAACTCTGAAAATAATCTTTGCAGCAGCTTCCTGCGAAACCAACAGGGCTCTCTCAATTATGGGGGAATATCAGCATGGGCCACAGGGACTATGTTGTATCATAGCCATTTAAATTCATCTAGCCTTAAGAATTGATTAATACATCAGATCTAGGAGGGCGACAGTACTTTGGTAAATGCAAGGCACCTTATCAAGCAGTATGTGTGAGAAAGGCACTTCTGCCAACCTACTGTCGAAAGTTAAGCTCTGTGCATGTTGTTTCTTTCAGGTATCATTTAAGACATGGGCCGCTTGGCACAATATAGATATGTTTTATGAATGTGTGAAGGTGAGGGGCTCTTAACCACATTATCGTAGAATACTGTCCAGAATGGATACCTTACAACTTCCAGTTTCAGCTGTTTCACCCCTACCAGAAGCGAATGATCAGGTTTAATGGTGGGTTAACACAGAATACAATCCTAACTATGTGTATTTCTTACCACCAGACTTTTTAGAAGGGTTCCCTATTGGTTGATAAGTGAAGGTTAACTTCTGATATAGGAAATAAAAACTTTGCCTAATTCTTTTATACACAAAGGTAGTGGGTTTAAGTATAATATTTGCTGTTTTCACTTCAGGTTTTTGGAATCTGGAAAATGTCCTGGATGCACAGAGGAGAATCCATATGGACCTTTTGAATTGGAAATATCTAACCAGTCTCTTCCATCTTGTAGAATCAGCTGGTGGGGTGATGTTAGCAAGACATCTGGCAGCATGTTTTTGGAGTTAAACACCATATTTATATGAAAGCAATAGTTCACATTGCTCAGGAGTATTATTATGAACTGCTTGGATGCTCAAAGCCTGTTTCTGTTAAGCACATTTGCAATATAGGAATACATACCTGCTAAAATGAGTACAGACTTTCCTAAACTACACAGGTCTGGCTTCCTTAATCTGGGCTTCTGCAAGCTTTTTTAAAGCCTTTAGGGAGAGAAGATAACTTTAAAGTGGAAAACGAAGGCCTGAAATATTGTCCTATAGTTTGTATTGATTTGATCCTATGAAATAAAGGTCCTAAAATTACATGCTGAATATATCCTTTGGCTGATGGTGATGTATGGATCTGCAATCCCTTTTTTCCTCCACAATCTGGGCCACTTCTTGCATCTATAGACCTGTGACATTCAGTTCCAATCTGAACATGGTATATGTTTGGGGTTTTCAGTTTGTTTACTTTTCTGGAATCATTAGCAGTCAACTCTTGAACATGCTCATTTCAATCAATCTTTTTCTTTTAAATGCTAATTATTCCAAGAAATCGGTGGGTGCTACATTCTTGGTGGTGCAGCAGGCTATCTTTCTGTCTTTTCCAGAAAAAGATCTATTGCAAATTATCTGTGACTGATGCTGTTTTTTCTAACTTTTGTAGAAAAGGAAATACATTGCTACAGTGCTGTACCAATTTTTATATGATATTTTCTTAGATTATTTTAGTCAAGCTTCCAGATGCAATTAGTATTTACAATGTCTGATAATATTCTGTACGTGGTATTTAACTTCAAGATATGTTTTATTTTTTCTCAAGGATTAATTTGTGCAGTTGATGGTACCAAAGACTGAATTTTTGAAAGCTTTATTGCAGACATACTAAAAGATATATTTTTAGTCTCATGAGAAAAATGTGGTTCTGCTTCAAGGTTCATGTTTATTTATTTTATTTTTCTTCACCTTATTTTTGCATAAATTTTGTTTGTTTAGTCCCCAGCCTGCAGGTCTGGATATTATACAGACATGAATCCATTCTGAAGGGAAATAATTATTCTTCAGGGACTGTTGTAAAAATCAGGAGAGGATTTAGGCTGGCTAGTGTTTTAATAAATGGCAAAGGATTCCCTTGTTTCAAAGTTCTTTCTAAGATATGGTAGGAGAGCTGAGCATCTGAGTCACTGCTTATGGGAGTATGCAACTGGTAACAGTCAACACCCAGTCATATTAGGAGACAGAACTGCAAAGATGTAAGATTCAAATCTTAAATGAGAGTTTTAAAATAATTCCAGCAATGGTCTCTCATCAAAAGGGAAGAAGTCTATATATTTTTTTGGCATGAAAAGGATCCTCAAAATATCAAAACAGAGCAAGAATAAAATTTGATTAATACAATAGTAATCTCTTCATTCCAGCATAATTCTTTACTGGCCTCCTAAGACTGCTCTCAGATCAAAAGATGATGAAGTCCTTTGATGTGAGCAGTTTCACACTCTGCACATTCTCCTGATCCCCTTTTCTTGTGCTGACCACACTTCCCTGACTTGTTCTTCCTTTCCCCAATTTCCTGCAATCTCTTCATCTTCCCATCAGAGACCACTTCTTCCCAATATTTCTACTACTAAATCTATCTCCTTATCTTTACCTATTCTTCCTTCAAGAGTACAATGAATTCATCTATTCATGCTTATGATTTTTGCCTCAATATCTGACTCACTAATGCATTTCCCTTGCCACTTTCCTTTCTCCTCGTTCTCTTCATAGTAATTGCTCTAGCTTTTATTCTCCTGAAAATTTTTTCTTTTTTTTCTTTTTTTCTTTTTTTCTTTTTCTTTTTTCTGTCTCCTATTGCTTTCTCTGTCTGTCATTCTCAAGAATATAAGAATAGCTGTACTAGATGATGATAAAGATCCACTTACATTAGTGCTGAACAGAGGACAGTTCAAATATACAGTGTTAGTTCCTGTGATGCTGTCCCAAAGTCAATAACTTTTAACCTCAAAGGTTTGAGATGGGATGAGTCTCTGTAAATCAGAAACTTTTGCACAAAGGCTGCAGGACTGATAAAAGATTGTCAAAAATTAAATAGTTGTGGTATGGGTTTAGGTTTGGTTTTTTTTGAGAGGGGGAATATTTGGGTATACAATATTCTCTTACTTTTCAGCCAGTTTTGGAACTTAGTAACGTAAGCACCTAAGTGTGTCATGTTAAATTAAAATTACTCTAACAAATTTTCATTCATATGTTAATGCTATTATGTTAGCACTATTCACATGCCTTTTTTTTTTTTTTTAATAAGTGAAAAGTCCTTAGAAGGAATCAAGAAAAGGGAAGGTAGAAAATCTGATGCACTTTCTGTCCAACTGTTTAGATATAATCACTTAGATCTGCCTAGTGCTTTGAAACGCAAGTCCATTAATATGAAAAGTTGCTTTATTCCCTTTGCTGTTCAATGGAAATGGTATTTTGCACAGTTCTTTCTCAAAGCCATTCAGGGCACATTTGTTTATAATTTTGGCAAGCATCTTCCAAATGGTGAGGCTAAATTAAAACGCACACAGTACAAGCAGAACAAAACCAAGTAATAAAAACAATTTATGGTCCAGAAACATGGCCTCCTATCACCCCACTCAGGATGTTATGAAGACTTCCCGAATTTCTGGCTAAAACATTTTATATTTGGCTGAATTTTAAAGTGTTCTTTAGGTAGAAGCCTTCAGACTCGTAGCAACTATTAATAAACATTGCAAACTTAGTAAAGTCAAGCAGACAGCTGTGAATACACTTAATGAATTGCCAAATGGTGCTGCTGAAATGGTTTTGTTTGTGGTCTTCAAATGCTGTGAGTGCAGCGAATGTAATTTTTGAAAAAATAAATAAAATCAGTAACAATCAATCTCTGCTCAAAATAGATCCAGAGCCCTGATTCATCAGCCAAATTTCAGACTCAGATGGCCTTTAGGCCTTGAGTTTTGCCTTTCACAACCTTAGTCACTGGACTGAAAGCCTGTACAGGTCTTAAAATAACCATAACGCTTTAAAAGCATCAAAGGGACATAAGCAGATGACTGAACCTCTGAAAGACAAGCTTCAGTGTGAGCTTCTGTCACTTAACCTGTCTGATAAATGTGAGGATTCTTAGTTCCCTTTTATTATCTGGACTTAAGTCACCTATGAGCATTTCTCATTTACCATCAGGGAGGAGCACATACACAGAAGTGACAGCAGCTCGCAGGAGTTAATGTTCACCCTCCTGTACCTGAGGGTAACTTCTTAGTCTACCTCTTTCTTAATCATAGCAGAAAAATGTACTTGGAGTTCCTGGAGACACTGAACCAAAGCTGTCTTTCAATACTCCTTCTGGGTTTGTACTTTAGCGTTACATACCAAACTGCTGAAGGCACAGTGTTTGAAAAAATTGAAAAGATAATTACTCCTTTTCATCAAGACCACTCAGATTCAACACTCCACTCTCTTCCTCAGCACCTTTGTAAGTCTACTCGAGAAAGGCTGTGACAGCTGCCACAGACAACCCAGGATGCTACCATAGCACTGCGCTTGAAGGTACAGAATTGCCATCAGGATCGCGTAATTCTTTGCATACAGGCATTTACTAGCGTAGTCAGATGAGCTCATCTTGAGCTGGTAGCCATAGATGTTCATGAGTCTTCTGAGGAATACAAGTTGGTGGCAAGGTAGCACTGTAAACACAGGTATGCCTGCGAATACATTGGCAAACACGCGTGTGGAGCATTTTCACGGTCAACAGGGGCAGGGAATCACAAACAAAAATAATTCTGCCCATTATTAGATGGGAGTTAGTCAAGTTTACTTGCAGAAGTTTTCAGCTCCCAAAAGTAACAGTATTTCTTACTGCGGTGCGGGTAGTTCCCACCTCACAAGGATGGTTTGGGCCTCTGAAGGCACCGTGGGCTGCACGGGGGGTGTTCCAGGCCTAAAGAACTGACTGCAGAAATAGCCCTCAATGCCCTTGTGGAAAAACTGGGCATTCTCCCAATTAAGCCGGGGCACACAAAGCTGTTTCAAAGCCCTTTCTATGCTTAGGCATAGAAGGAACATAAATTACATAACTATAATATTAAGATGTTAAAATGACTAATAATCTGAATCAAACTCGGAAGACTGGCCAACAGATGTATTGTTTTGACTTTTAAATAAAAGTGCACGACAGCCTGCAGAAATAGAAGCTTAATTTGATAATTTTTCAAACAAACCTGAAAGAACAAATGCTCTCAAACACATAGATATTCTCCAATTTAAGTGTTTGTTTCCCTGTTTTTCATGTAATTTTATGTGTTTTCAGGTCTTTTTTAATGTCACTGTTGATGGTATTTTTTAGATACTCCCTCTTAGAAAAATAATTGATGAACTATTAATAGTGAACCTTATTTTGAATCTTAGATAATACTTGTGTATTTTTAATTAAACCTTATCCTTTAACATAGAATAAGTTCTAGAGAAATAGCTGAGGAGGAAATTTCTACTCTATCCCAAAGCAACAAGCTATCCAGTTCCATAAATCTTTATCCAGGCTGAAAGGGCAGTATCAACCAATAGCAAAAAATAAATTCAGTGTCCCTCGCCTTTATCCCTTTGTGCACAGTAGCCTGTTCTCAGCCAAGTGTGTTAATTTATAGCACGTGGGGTCTGTTGGTGGTGGTGCCAGCAGCCTGCTTGCAGTGGGAGAACTGGAAGTGCGTCAGGGAGCGGATTCGAGCTCAGAGGCTCTGCCAGCCCGACCCGGCCCTTTGCCACCCTCAAGCTGGTGACAAACATTTCTAAATCCTGGCGTTGTCTTCAGTGTACCCCTACCATGAAATGCGAGCACCACGACAGGGAGCCCACATGTATCTCCCAGCTTTTTAAGTCAAAGAGAAAGATGGAGAAGCAGAAGCATTAGCATTGCTACAAACGTTCCAAACGGGAGGATTTTTTTAAGGCTTAAAGGATCGTTGAAGTGGGGTTTTTTTTGTATGCTTTGAAATGGGACTTCTAAGGTATTTCTTTATGTAATCCTAGATTCATTTTCTGTTACAGTGGTTTTCTGATATGTGAAGGAAAAGAATCAGTTCAGCTTCTAACCAAATCATTACGTTTATCTGAGATATTTTTTTTTTTTGCTTAAAGGCAGTTGTATTAGTTACCTGCAGTTAAAAAATCCTTCCAATATATGTGCTGATCTCAAACACCGAATTAAACAGCAGTACTGCCCTTTAAAGAACATTCACTGTTTCAACAGTACAAATGTGCAGATGACTATATATACTTTTCAATAAAATTCTTCCTCTTTTGGCAGCAAAACCCCTTCCTTACACTTAAACTCTATTTGTTTTATTGCTTGTTAGCTTAGTTTATAGAAGCTTGTACGGCATTTTTATTGCCTCATGGTTTTATTGTATTTTTTTAATTGTGTTATAATGTGCCAAATCTCTTGGCAAGGAGGAACTATATTATAGTTTTATATTGCAGTTTTTTGAGTAGCAAAGTCTATGAGGAAAGAAAGGTAAAAGCTGGTGACCTGTTTGGTCCAGCAACATGAGATTGAAGGATCTGAGCTCAACATTTCCATCCAAACTTCTCTTTTGCCTTTTGAATCGGGAGAGTCTACAGTTAAAGTTTTGTTTTTATATACAACAGTCCCCTGAAGGGTACATTGAAGACAAGCAGTCTTTTTAGTTGTGAATCAGAAGGCATTTTCATACACAGAGACCTGTAGCGATAGAAAGATAGGCCTTGCACTATCTTTTATAATTGCTGCAGGTAGCTCAGATATGCTTTTTTGATTTTCCATGCTACGCTTGAAGTTAGGAGACACCATACAGAAAGGCTGTGACTAAGAGCTAGATAAAACCCTGAATTTCTAGAGTAATCATAGCCTCTCTCTGTGACTGAAGTAAAGGAAGAGACTCAAATCCAAAGATTGCACGGAATTAATTATAAATCCATTCTTTTCTAATGCTGATTAACTGCAACAAAACTATATTCTTGGACCTCTGTTAGTGGATAGAGATTTACAGTTGTGTAACAGTGCAATTTTCCCCAAACCACTTCCATGTCACGTGATAATTTTGACACGTTAGTAAAGGTAATGAAGTATGAAACACGTTGACCAGTAGAGGAAAGAATTTACCTTTGCTTTGATTTATTTTTTTTTTACTTAGCCACCTAAAAAATTTGGAGATTTGGTGTTTAGCCTCCGTAAATGGTGACTTTAATAATAAGTCTGCACCTCTCCTGTCGTGCCAGGGGACTTCAGACACAATGATGCCAAGTCAGAAAAAGTAGATTAAAACTCATTGCAAAGGAATGGTACTCCATATTTTTATTTCTGTTGCTGTTTGTTTTCCTTTTTTTTTTTTTTTTTTTTTTTTCCCCCATTGGAAATAATTTCTCATCCAAAGCTGGACGTTTGATAAGCCCTGGATAAAATAATGCTATTATTATTTTGACTGTGTTGTTCTCCTTTCTTTTTCCAGCCTATTCCCTCTTCTCTATTTTAACTTTGTTTTACACTATGAATCATCTTATTCCGAAGACATTAAAGCATCTGGAGGAAGAAGCTATCTTTTTCTGTAAAGTTTTACCAGCTTGTTATTGAAGTCTCCAAGAATTAGTATTGCAGATATTATTAACAATACAGTATATTAAACAATGTAAGCAACAATATGATTTCCAGATGAACTTTTTCTGCTTTGAACTGGAAGTTGAAATGTAATCTGACTTTGCCGCTTTTCTTTCAATGTTTCTATAGGAATTTATCTGCAGTCTAACAGTATGTCAGCTTATTCCCCGCATTGACCATCTCAGTGGAACCCCGAGCTTTGAGCAGTACCGTCTCCATCGATGAGCATCGTGGCATGTCGGTGACGGTTAAATAATCTTGACACTGTCATACTGTTGCATTGATGCTTGAATGGAGTCATGCAGAAAGAACTATCTGAATGATATAATGCTTTTAAGAACATAGCTTGTCTGTTGTATTATACTATCACAACTGTACCATGACCTTTTGCTTTATATATATATATAAAAACCCAACATTTATTGTACAATATATCCCAACCTTATAGGGAATGTGAAGGGCAATTAAGACAAGAATAGCTACAAATTATAGCTACAAGTCATAAATTAAGTTTTTTACTAACTGAACTCCTTTTTGAGGTTGCCTGCCATAGGCAGAGGATGTTCCCAGCACTTACTGCCACTCACCGTGATGGATCCTAACTGAAAAATGTCATCAAATGTTCAAAATGAAAAAGTTTTACAAATATGCCTTTACATCCATAGATATGGGTGTCCCAGTGAACATATTTGATCTTCTTATGGTTCAGGCTTACTTTATGCCACATCTTGCCTAAGTAACTTGTGACTTCTCCTAATCAACGGTCAATGGAAAACTCACAATTTCCTTAGGGTGTGTTGTAATTCAGCCTTCATCATCCAGAACAGATTTGGCACAGCTATTTTTAGAAGAAATAAAAGTCACTTGATTCCTGCTATTTTGGAAGTGCAACAGCCATCAGCAGACAGAAACCTCTATTTTTCATCCAGAAGATAAAAGTAGGTCAAGCAGCCTTTTTTTCATGCAGGCAACATTCAGTAGTTCAGCCTGGGGTGAGGGTTTGGCTGACACTTGCCTCTCTCACGGCTTTAAGCAAAAGCCAGTGGAGTTTTGTTGACATTCTTTTTCTCACAGTGCTGTAGTGCCTTCTCATTAATGAATGCTCTTGTTCTTCCTGCAGCAAAATGCACAATCTAGAAAAGCTCTCTTCATCCGAGTTGTGTTGCTGACATCTCTATGATAACATTCCAAGGGATTTGTATACTTAAGGTACCAAATGGTTTGGCGTTTCGTTCCAGGCTGCCTCAGAGCTAAACAAATTGCTCAAGTTTTGTCACCGAGGTTAAGGTCAATGTACTACCAGTTTCCTTGCTGATCATTTAAAAGGCTCCATTGCATCTGACTGGCCGGATGGCTGCTTTTGGCCATGCACAGCTCTAGGACACCTCTGCTCATGCATTCAGCTCTTGGTAGGGGCTGCACTCTGAAGGACCCAGCAGCAGTGACTTTTTCCTCTCCTAGAATGATTTTTGTCCAACTGATGAAAAGAAATAATTGCAGAATGTAGTGCATTTCACAGTGTTGATAAAAGCAGAAAACGTTTATCTATTTCTAGCTATTTGGGTTTCAATTTTTTCTTGTTCTTGTAATTTTTTTTCTAAGGTAGTGGTTAAAAGTCTGGAAATTTTGCTAATTCTTCAGTGGAAAAATTTGGAAACTGTTAAAATTTGCCCGAAATAAATTTATTCTAAAGGCAATCTGGTTTTATTTAAAAAAGCCCAATTGTGGTGGAAAAGTTATGAAATTCTGCTCAGCTGTCAAGATGTCAATCTCACATCACAAATGTGAGATCACAGTTTTGCAGCATCCAGAATAAACAACCAGTGCAGGCTAATGAGTTCCAAACCAAACTAATACTGAACTTTAACGCTGTAACTTTTTTTGGAAGAGTGAGATATAATAGGGAATGGATGGATTGTATTACATTGCCAATACTGTATACTGTAATCCGCAGCTACTGAAAGCACTCCCATATGACACTGCAGTATAAATAAACCAGAAATAGTTTTTTGTTCGAAATTTTCCTTTGAAAAAGAGGAAAGGAAAAGCATTACAAGAGATTTCTCTCCCTCCTCCCCCCCCCCCCCCCCGCCCCTTAGATTTATTTGTATATAACAAAATATCCCAAGGAGAAAAACACTGATTTTTTTTTTTTTTTCACTTGCTTATTTGATACACAAAGCAGTTAAAAAAAATCCTACATCCATTTACTGTTGGGACATTTCCAGTCTTCTGTGATGTTGTTGGAAGTGGGGAAGTGTAAAATGGAAGCTTCTGTACTAGCAACTCTACCACTTGACACAGAAATAAAAGCCTTTTACAGGGAATCCATTTGTATTCACTCTGGATTTCAAAATTATTTCCATCCACTGACAGCTTTGGAATCTGTGTACTTGTAAATGCAAGATGTGCAGATGTGAGGAGAGCCTGCCAAGAGTCTGGAAAAGCAGCAGAAGCTGGTGTTGTCTGGTTTGATCAGGAAGGGGTTGACAGTCAGACAGTGAAAAGATCCATTTTGTGTGACAAGAAATATTTCCATATATAGAGCATTGATATGTGTGATCCTGATTCTTTTTGAAACTTGAACACAAGTTTGCCCATGAGGATTTGTCTGCTTATTTAGAATGGAAAGAGGCACTGTGGCCTGGAAGATCAGCAAAGAGAATGTCAAGGGAGCTGGAATAATAAATACATTGATGTTGGAATTATGGCTTTGTTTCTTCATTCATATTACACTTGGTATAAATACAGTGACTTTTTAACTATGGAAAGTAGGGAACTAATCTGTTCTGTTTGGAAAGTATTTAACATAGCGGGGAGACATTGCTTCAGTTCAGCTCCAGGGACAAACTGGAGCCATTAGTTTTGCACTTGGTTCAGTTCAAATACATAAGTACTGGAAATACTTGCCAGTAAGTCATTTGGTGTACATTTGTTAAAGAAGAAGTCTGAAAATAAATATGCTACTTAGGATACTTAATGCCTAGTCCTTTTCTGTGTTCTTGCAGGTAGAGACATTACTGATTTGGAAACATTAAAAGAATTCTTCCTTTCATTAGTTGTTTACTTACTAAGTTTTCTGATCTGAAGCTTTAGGTTTTATTTTAGTCCTACCTGCATGCAAATGGAGCTACCTATAAAATGGGTGAGTTCAAAAACAAGCCTGTTGGTTTTTTACTCTCAATGGCATTTCGCATACATTTAAATGACAAAAGAAGTGAGAATACAATGAACAGTATGGTCTACTGCTATATTACCTGACGTAAGTCAGCTATGCACAGGACAAGAAAAGGGACTGGGGTGATACTGAATGAAAAGTAACACAAAATCAGACAAAATCAACAGGGCTTAAGTAGGGTCACCTCAAACATTTGCAAATAAGAAAGGAACTGCTTAGAAAGCACCATTGTGGAGAAACCCCCAGACCCTTTCTAGGAAATCAGAATGATGGGGAGCCTCTCTAAAGTGCTTGTACACTGAGACCTGCAGCAGGGAGAGTAAACAGGAGGCCACACATTGACATGCACTCCTTGTGTATAAAATACAATGAAAAAGTTATGGTGGGCTGAGGAAGAATGTTTGTATATATAATACATGAGGTTTATATCAGCAGCGCATTCTTACAACAGTGCCACTGTACAGCTATAATGTACCATAACACTAATTGAAACACTGTTTTTCATAACACTGTTGTGAAGATTAAATATGTAATATGTAAGGTTTTTTTAAAAAAAGAATGTATAGTATAATCATTTAAATAATTGCTTTCCTTGGTATTTTGGAGATGTGCATATTTACAAAGTGAATGAAACAAACATTCATATTTAATTTTTTGTGTAAAAGTGACATTCAATAATACATGTAACATTAAAAATATAACTTTGCAGGCAAATAAACATTTTAGCATGAAAACATTCCTGCACCCTGTTTAATATCTAAATAGAGATTAATGAAAAGGTCCAGATTTTGCCTACAGAAGGATGGACTCAAAGCTCATTTATGTAGACAAATCTTCAGCTAGTTCTTGGTCATATGATCTGAAAATTCACTGATATGGGAAGTACATTTCACTATATTCAGGACTGTAACAAGGAGGTTCTATTATTTCCAAGAAAACCTATCTCTCTAGGGCTTACATGCATTTAAATATATTTATGTATATTATAATACACACATGCACATATAAATCAATAATTATGTGTATTATTATTATATATGTGTAATTTTTAAGGTACATAAAAAACTGTAAGGTTGACTAATGTACTTGGTTGCTGACCTTTTTTAATGTTTTTGTATTCAGTTAAATACACACATTTCCGCAATGAGAGTTTGTGCATGAAAAGCAGATGCTTTTTCTATTTGCTCTATTGTATGGCTAAGTAAATACGTAGGCCAAGTTTCCAAACATTAGTGCCAGGTAGACTTTTAGTTTGGTTATCAACAGATCCTGATGATATGAATCTGAGGCAGATTGTGCTTTCCTCCTGGACTTCCCAGACATGGTTCTGCACAAGTACTTAGTATAATTGTAGGCAAACTTACAAGTCTGCGGAGGTTCAGTGATTTTTTATATTTTTAATTCATATAAAAGGGAATTAATAATTAAAAATAAAAAGTCATATATAGTGGTTGAACAATTCCCTTTGGCCTATATCTTCAAATTAAGACATCTTTGTATCTCAGTATTTGGTCACCCCAAATTATTTCCTTTGGCATATATTCCTGCACTTAGGAATATGCAGACCTTCAAGTATTAGGGACATGGACAATCATATCTTCATTTCATCATCGGTAACAGCATCTAATCCACAAAGTTTTTATGATAACTGTATTAAACTGCATCAGAGCAACAGATCCAAATGCAATAACTGAAATAGCTTTTGATGTACAAAAAGATGCCATATTTAGGTCACATAATACTGTTTTTTTTTCAAAATGTTTCTCTTTCCCATTGTTTGCCTCTGTGCAGTTACTGCATTTTGTTTTATATTAGGTATTTCCCTGGCAGGTATTGCACATGCTGTAAACATACACCTGTGAATGGCACGATAGTAGCCAAATTAATCCTGATGGGGAAATTTGCCATGTGTGTGTCTCATTGATTCATCTGGTCTACTCACATGGTCAAGTTGATTGTGTTGGATTGATGGATTTAACTATGAATTGTTCAAGGTAAAGACCTAGGGAGTGACACATACAATGCTAGAAAAGACCATCTAAATCATCAGAGCCTATGTCTTGTTTTTATAGTCAAGGAGGTCATCTACATATCTCATGTGGACACACAGAATCTTATGTCAAATAAGTTCTCCAGTGAAATCCTACTTCTGATTCAAGACGTGGGAACCATTTTAGTTAAAGGCCACTAAGAAATTTTGACATTGGTGCAAAATAGAGTGAGTGTAATATACCTCTGACTTGAGATATATGGTGTTCAAATTCCAAGACACCCTACAAAATACAAAATTAACAGTGTGCATAAAAATCCTCAAAATAAAACCATAGTCCCAAATCCATAAATACAGAGAAAGCACTGTCTTTTGAAACTTGATATAAGATGACTTTTCTGTTTATTTTAACACTACTTTTAGTGGAGACTTTTCCTCAAGGAAATACAGGAATATACATTCATGGGAACAGATCTGTTTCATCTGCATCACATACATTATAATTTTCCATTTGCAGAGCAGAATAACGTAATTTATCTGGTATTATTTCGTGTTAATACTGTTTCACTACATTTTTTTCATCATCTATCTTGCCATTTTAATCCTTTCAAATGTAAAATGTCTACATACACTGAGCACAGTGTCTATAAACATTGGATTGAGGGACTTTTCTCTTGGCAGCTGAAAAAAAGAGAGAGATTAAAGGGGTAGCCATATTGCTGGCAAGCCACTCGCATTTATCATCATCCCAGGCTGACATTGTGGAGGAGACTCTCAATACATATTTAATTAAACTTCTTGTTCTTCCTCAAATGAGAGCTTAGGATACAGGGAAAAGTAAGATGAAATGTATACTGCAACTGAATTTAGCATAATGCATCTATGACTCTCAGTTTTGGAAGGACTCCAGATCTAAATAACTGGCAGCTGAAAAAAAATAGCAGGGGGATGAGGCAGGGATGGGACAGACAGACAGTGAGGATAATCCTGTTTACCAAAAGGCACTTTTATTTTACTGAGATCTGGAGTTATTACTTTTACTCTGGTAGAATTCGAATCAGAAATAAATCTTTGATTTGATATCTTAAGCGAAAGTGAATGAAACTAAATTAGAGTCTTCATAAAATTATAGTAGCACTGAGATAGGTAAGAGAGAATTGTCATGCTGTGAATGGAAGAGCTCCTTTCTGAACATTCCAAGTATCACCATCTCCTGAACTTCCTAAAACGGAAAAAAAACATATAATAAAAAAAGGAACTTTTGGCTGTTTCAGTGTAAATACAAATATGTTGTGAGTTATTCTAGATTACTACCAAAAAGGCAATGTAATGCAACTTTATTATGTTATATCTAAATGCAGCAAACACCTTTTACTCTGAATGTAGAGATTTTGACTGCAATAATATTATTTTCTCTTCAACACCTTTAATTTAAAGTTTTCAAGAACCTGCTGAGTGCTAAATATTTTTTATACATATTTGACACATATTTTCAAAATTGCTTCTCCAGAAATTAGAGTTCTGAGTCTATTTTGCACTAACCTACATCCCGAATAAAGAGCTAAGCCTTTCCTCAGGTTGTTACCATCCACTCCAGTATAAACTGTGGAACCTTGACCTTCCCTTTCTGTGCTACAGTTGGATTTTCACTTTCAAATATCCCAAAATGAGCGATATAACAGAGTTAGTGAACACTTTGACATCTCCTGCCCATCTCCCAGATGGTAAGAGCGAAGTCACTGGTTTCTATAAAGCATTTAAATGCTTAAGTAAAGGAATGGATGTTTATTGTTAGGAGTATTTCCGAAGACCTTTTCCTCATCCTTTAGCCCAATACACATGATTTCCGCCATTACCAAGAGAAAGAGCCAGGTTTTGTACTGACCTGGCAGTGCAGAGTCTCAGGACTTATCCTCAGTTGCCTCAGCTTGGTTTAACATTGTGGAGGGGTCGGAGGCTGCTGCCTGACCTGTGTTAACCTGAGTCCTGGGAATACCCTGTGTGGCAAGTCCCAACAGCCCCAGGGAACGACTGCCCCACAAGCAATAGCCTCTTGGCATAGCTGAGTGAAGCACGTCCTCATTCCAGGTTATTCTGTAGCTTAAATTCCATTCTTTTATGCTTTTGAATCCTCTGGTACTAATAAGAGTAATGAATCTGGCTCTCAGATTCATTTTTCTCCAGGAAGTTTTTTGAACGAAATCAATGCAACTGCTGTGACTCAAACTCAAAGCTTATTTGTGGTCTGAGCATGACTACTGTACTGTAGCTACCATGAATTTAGGTGTCATTTAGTCCTTTTTCCAGTTGATTTGTGAATTGTGATGGAGCTTAGGCAAGAGCTCAGTGCCCGGGTGCTGTGCATGTGTATATACTTGTATGGATGGAGTGCATGTGTATATACTTGTATTTAGTGTGGCACTTGCATTCCAGAGGCTGTTCAATTATTTATATTTAGCTATAAGAATTCATTGCTTAGAGACAGAGGCAGTAGTTAATTTGTGCAGCCTTAGGCTCAGCATTAGAGAACAGGATTTCTAACTTTCTCAATGACCAAAATCATGTACAAAACCTTACTTTTAATGCTTTAAATACACAAATGAACATTAAACAGCATGTTCATATTAAACATGAGATGTGATTTTTACCTGTGAGAAGAAGATAGGAGCACAATTTTGGAATATATTTAGTGAAAAAAAAAGTGTATTTGCTGTGTGTGTATATGTACATGCATATGCACATATACATGTATGATTTGGCTTAAAATAGCTGCTTTGATATTTGCACCTTCTCATGATATGTATGGTAAGTAACTTAGTGGTAACAAGACAAAAAATAATCCTCATACAGCCCCAGAGATGTTCACTGAAGAGCACATAACCCAGCAAAACCAAATCACCATTTCATGTTGTTGAAACTTTTTGAAAAGTAATTTTTGTGAGAAAACCATATTTTGTTTGGAGAGGGTTTCTCATGCGTCTATAATAGCATCTGCAGACAAGGCAAGAAAGACCACAGAGTAGCCACCAGTTAGTGTGTGTTCATTATGCAGACGTCAAATGTCTTTGCTCTGCCCTAGAGTGTACTCGCAGGTACCTGAGCTTAGGCCAGAACCTGAAAGCAATGGGGGCAGCAGAGAAGGCTATAAAATTTTATGCATCCTTATTCCCAACAAGAGTTTATTACGTTATGCGTTTCCAACAGAATAAGAACTGAAATATCCACCCGTTTGGTAAGTGTCCTACCGATCCTTTTGGGAGGATAAAACCACAATGAAACACTGTACTTCCTCCACCAGTCTAAAGGCAGAGCTGAGCTGCTAAACATGCATTTACAGTCTGCGTGGTGGGAAAGATTGTTTTGTGGCTCTGAATTGGCAATGGGAATAATACAGAAAAGAAGGACAAGGACAAGAAGGAAAAGGAATAAAGGAGAGAAAGTGCATCAGAGCATTGATCAGCCAATATTCTCAGTGCCACTTCATTGTTGTGTGACACTATGTGAATAAGCACACTGTCAGCTCCTCAGATCTGATCAAATAACCTTTCTGCTTTGCCACTGTGAAAGGTATTCACTAACATTGTCATGGTAATTGCCAGAGTGCAGCACCATCAATTCCCACCTCATCAGGGGCTAATCTACTTGCTTATAAATTGTGAACACACAAATTCTAAGGTGTATAAGAGCACTTGTTGATAGGAGAGAAAGTAGTGACAGACCAAAAAGGAACACTAAGGTTTTTCATAGTTTTTCAAATGCTTTTTATAACAAGCAAACCCTTAGTTAATATACACTCTAATTCAGCTAATAAAGCTCCTATGTATTTTAGGACTGTTATAAAGAGTTCTCATGATCATTTTGGTTTTGAATGATGCCTTTTTTCAAGAACTTGCAGTTTCATGAGCCAGACGCTTCTGATAACTGTTCATTATAGCGTAGCCTTCCAGAACAATGAGTTTAGGGAATGAAAGAAAACCCATTTATCATCATCTCATATACATTAATTTCTTATATGGCCATCTTAATATATTCAGTTTGGAGCTACACACACCCATAAAGGTACAACATGTCCACAGGCAGAAAGCAGCAGTAAACATAAATGACCAGGACCAGATTCAAAACTGAAGCAGAGATCACTCAATCCATCCTGTATTTACCAGATTTTCTCTGATGTTATTATCTTATCTTCTTGAGCTGTAATAAAAGCACACTTTGCAGAAGTGTAAGAACATAAAATTTTATTTCTAAACGTCTAGTGCTATCTGAACTGGCAATTGGATTTTAATTCTCTACAAAACTCAATCACTTTTTAATTATGTTCTTTTTCTCCATAATATGCTCATTTCCTGATAAATATTGCATCAGCTTACGATGTGATTCTGCACACTCTGGGAAAACCAGATATACAATGAAAAATGTTTAGCTTTTTTGTTGTAGTCATGACAATTTATGCTTGTGTGACAGATTTTTTTCTTTGTTGTGATTTCCTGTATTCTATATGAGCGTAGATAAAATTACTTAAGCAGTTTAAAATCAAGCCAGAAGACTTACTACTGACATAGAAATTCTTAAAATCCCTACATGATTTCCCAACAATATGATTATGATGATATAGTCTGAGGTGTCAACAGGAAACACAGTCATATTCTAAATCTTTTTACTCAAGATTATTGTTAACTGCACTAAATTCAAGTACACTTAAGCATGTGCTAAACAGTAAGCTTAGAAAGCATTGCTGAACTGGGAACATACTGAATATATAAAGTTTCAAAAAAGTTCTGTAAACTAGGAAGAAGACAGAGGAAATGATGCATTAGACTGTGTGTGTAGTACAGGTATTTGTAGATATCAGACTAATATTTCTCTAATAAAGATCATAAGAGGGACATATAATGAGAAATGATACATACCGAAGGAATTTGAAAGGCATATCATTACACTGATTTATATAAAAATGTATTGTCTTAATTTATATAAATATTTATTAACTTAGTTTTTGTATTTATATCTTTCACATGTAAGTCTTTCTGAATAGACAATGGAAAGAATTAGGAAACCTTAGATCAGATTTATACCATCCTAAAAGAAACGTGTAAGATATGTCAGATGAACTGCCTGTAACATGACCTTGACTACCACTGGAGCCTAGTTCTCAGGTGGGCTTCTGTAGAGTGGACCTATTTAGCTTGGTAGTCTGAATCCCACGCTTTTAGTAGGATTGAGAAAGACAGAAAGACACTTCCCGGAGGAGCAGAGAACTGAACATCCTTCTATGTTTGGATCCCTGTGAAAATTAAGTTCCATTATTCCTTTTTACGTATCTGTTCCAATATAATGGGACTGTACAAGTCTAATATTATTATTTAAAAGCTAGTTTTGGGGAGAAACATACTGCAAAAGAGCAGAAAATATGTAAGAAGTTGACTCTCTCTATTTGGAAATGAAGCCAGGTGAAGATCCTTTTCCAAAAGTCTGTCATAAACCTTTGCTGTTCTGTGCTAGAGTTTTTCTAATTTTTAGGTTATAAATATGAAAGAGATTGTAAGAAGATGTGATATACTTATTGGTCTTAAAAAATGTGTTATGTCTCCCTATAAATATGGCAACTCTGAGGAATAAGGAACACAGATAAGATCAGATTCAAAGGGTACAAAAAGAAAACAAAAAAATAATTTTAAAGATAAGTTTTATGAGGTTAGAATTCAATGTTGAAAAAAAAAAAGAAAGGAGTTATCAGGAGATTTTTTACAAAATAACCCTCAGAACTGCCGTGTTTTTCACTGCATCGGTATGTAAGTCGGGGAACAGCCAAAATCTTTCTTCTTTTTGTACTTCTTAATTCTGGAAAACAGCTTGTTTGGGATTGAAGTGACAAGTAAGCAGTGGAATCTGTCCAGACTAGCAATTACCAATACTGTTCATATCCTTCAAGGATGAAAGAAAATAGTGTCGAGAGTACAGGTGAGAATATAGAGTTTTCTATTCTGAAATAAGGAATTAAGTTGGTCAAAGAATTGGATAGTCATTGTAGAGTCTCATTTTTCTTTAAGCAAAACTCCTCAGTAGGTTTTAAGGAATTTAGATCAGTCATTAAGAACCAATAAGTAAAACATTATCGTCAACTAGAACATCCCAGGACAGCTGACCAATGTTGTCTTTTCTCATCCCTTCAATAATGAAGCTTTCCATTTGCTTCCATTTGGAGGCTTGTGTCAACCTCTGTGATTTCATGCACCATTAGTTGAATTGATAGATCTTAATGAAACCCACCAAAACACCGTAACACTTGATGTTTTCCCTATCAAGATGTTTATGCATTTAGACTGTGAGTTAGATGAGCATCTAAATTAATACGTTTAGTTTTCTACAACTTTAATTTGGAATCCATGGGTTTCCCCTTTTTCTGAAGCTATGTTAAATACACATTCAAGATTTTCCTCTAAATTAAACCATAGTATCCTATAAGAACAGAATAAAAATATTTTCAAATTTTGTACAGAATTCTGCCACTACATCTTTCAATCTTTTTTAATTGGAGAATAAATTAGTCATAATTGTCCGTAATTTGCACAGTGATTCCAGAGTTGGCAATTGGCTTCCTTTCAGAAAACTGGTTCAGAGATGTCCCATTTTTCTGTAACCCTCCTCCCTAGGGCTCTATGTCTGTAATTTATGCCCTAGTTTGGTGCCACGGGGCTCTGTGACCTTGACTCAGTTTTACTAATAGATATTAACTTGTGAGAAAGTCTGTGAAAGGAAGATATGCAAAGCAAGTAAAAGTGTAGATGGACGTACAATTGCTGAGATGGTATTAGCAACTCAAGGATTCACAAGGAGGAATACTGATGTGAAACTATACAAAAGTCCCAAGGAAAAAGTCAGAGAATCAGGAGATGAGGTCAGAGACCCTGGCTTTCTCACCTGACCTTGGCTGCCTGGCCTGCAGGTACTCATCAGGGATGGTGAACGTGCTAATGCTTAGCTTTGGAGTTTGCTAGTCCTTGTGATTTAACACCTGTGTTGGCCAATAAATATCTTTGTACTCTTCAGTTTTGTATATTCTGTTTACACAGTATTCTTCAGAATGGCAAAAACTGTCTGAAGAAAGTGATTTGGAAAGGAAAGTTTACAGTTACTGTATAATTACTATATATATATCTTAAAATATTATGAAAGTCAAAGATATCACAGCTCAGAAACAAATGTCTGAGTTACCTTTAGGTAATTAGCTAACTACCTTCTTGCTAGGTGTGTTCTTGCAAACACAGGGGTATAGAAGTAGGATGTCTCTCTTCTAAAACCTTCCTCCAAGTCCAAGTTGAGGTATATAGGTGTCTTACGTTTATAAACAAAAAAGTTCAATATTTTACTCTCACTACTGAACTCTTATTTCTTAATGAATACTAAAGTCCTTGTTCAAAATTTGCTATTCTTCAACTGTCATCCTATATTTTAAATCTGAATTTCAAATGATGCTGGAAGGGAGGGGCAAAATCTGGAATCAGAGAGAAACAAAACCATTTCAAGAACAGTTTTGTTATTTGACTGTATCTATAATTGCAGGTTAGGTCCGGATATACGTAAGGTTCTGGACCCTACAATTTGGATGTTGGGGAAGAAAATAAAATTTCTCTTTTAAAACCATTGGTAACAATAAAATAAAAATAAAACACACTGTATCATAATGAATAATCAGACCATGGAAAGCCAAAGTAAAAACTGACTTACAGTTGTATCATTTTACTGAATTGCATAAACAACAAACATGACCCAAATCACTTTGTACAGCCAATGATAATTTCTCTACTAGAAGTTCTAGAGTACACTTAACTCAAAAAAGGAAAACTCTCTTGCTAAATTAAATCAACCAAAATGGAAATGAGAAGGTTTTTATAATTATATAAATTTTCAAGGACAGTCCATAAAACTCTACATATCATTTATTCTGTCTGAGCACAGCCAATGGATATCTTACAGCTTCTCCAGGTCAGGTGGCTAATTAGAGGCTTTAAATCATGTCATAATTTTATTTTCACTTTCATTTCATAATTTTATTTATCCTTGTAAAAATGCTACTGTCATATCCATTTCTCTCCTCTTTACACCTGCATAAAGTATACAGACAGCCTTGAAACCTCCGAGAACTGGTGAAGCCTGCACTTGACACGTATAGAGTCTCTTTCTAAGTGAGCTCTTTCTAAGTGAGCTATTGGCTATAATAACAATGTAAAGTAATCAAAATATTTTAGGTGAAACTGTAAGTAATTACTCTGAATATACAATCAGACCTTCCAGGCCTCACAATCAGAGACAATTACAGCACCTAAGTTTACAAGACAACAGCAGATATTGGCAAGTTAAAAAAAGGTAGAAAATCACAATTATCATTATAACACCATGCCTATCAAAATGGATTTTCTTGTCTTTTCCATTTGAATTCTCCAGAAAAGAGGATTTCTTTCTTCTGGAATGAAGAAGTCTATTTACTTTGATTGGATATACATGTATAAAAAAATTATTTCCCTTCCTAATCAGAAATTCAAATCCTGTGTCGATGAAGTGTCACGTGATTTCTTCCCAGGAACTGCAGCAAGGAGATAATTTTTTAAACTCAATTATTTTTTAAATTATTTGCAGCAGAAGCTTTGTACTCTTTGCTGTGTCTGAGGAGCCTAGAAACTTTACAAGAAACCATGACAGCTCTGCTGTCTTTCAAGACTCTCTGCAGGTAAGAGTGTAATATTTCCTCTAATTACTAGTGATGTATGATAACTCATAATGTAGATTTTTAGGGTTTTGACACGCTGAAACATAAAGTAATGACTACAGTGCACTTAAAGGGCTCTGTGCTCCCTTTTCAATAAGGTCAGGTAGTTTTCTTAATCACTTTTGTCAGCTGTGTTAACCTTCAAAAATTATTTCTGTTTAGTGCAGTTAGGACAGTTAAACCTGTAAAGACTAATTTATTCTCTGATTTTTCTCCTGCTTCTGGGCAATTAGAATTTTGGTTTGTTTTGCTAAGCTACATCAATTTAAATTGAGCATGAGATTGACCTATTTAATATTATTGGAGTGTTGACGTGACCCCTCAGAATGAAAGGTTTTCCTCTTCCAAGTACTGAGCGGCAGGTAGAAATTAAGCTAACTATAAGGCAAAGCAAATGACAAATTAGGAAAAAAACAGTATTTGAAGTGTACATCAAGGAATTGGAACTAACATGTGAATATCTTTAGAAAAAGTCCTGATGTTTTATAAGAGCCTTAGGAGTTGCTGGATACTATCCACATTGCCCCAATTACTTTTGCCTTTATATGTGAGATATCAAGGAATAAAATTAAGCTTTCTAGTCAGTGGAATCATACCACAGAGTTCCTTTCTCCTGGAATGACACCAACTAGCATACTGCTAATAGAAATCTGGTAGGTGGTTTTGTGCCTTCATAGGGGCTGGTGCAAAATGTGCCCAAAAGAAAAGAGCTGTGCTGGCAAGGGAGTGAAGTTTCTAAAGGAAATTCTGGAAATGGAAGAAAACTTGTTGCTATAGGTCACCACAGTGAAAGTGGGCATGTGGCATCGTCTGCTCCTCGTGGCAGAAGGAGATGCTGTGTCATTAATGAAGATGTTGAAGAGGGTTGGACTCAGTATTGACCCCTGGGCTACATTGCTAGTCACTGGCCTGCAGCTAGACTTCATGTTACTAATTCTGTAGTTGGAAAAAGAATATCTCTCTTCCTATTGTTTTTGAAAACAAATATAGCACTGAATGATTTATTTTGTATAGCACCATGCTGTTAGGAAAATGTGAAACATCACAAATGCCAAGAGATGGGTCAAATTAGTCAGAGTTAGGTTAAAAAATAACATCATATTAACAATAAGCAAAAGAAAACACAGACTGTTGCAAAAAACCGAAAGTAATTCCAGCAGACAAATAAGAAAAGACTTCAAATAAAAGTAATGAAAACTCTTCTCAGAAAGATAATTCATATGGAAGAATGCACTCCATTTGTACAACAGTATATAGGAAAATAAAAGAAATAATGAATGAAGCAAAAATGTTCATGGATATAGAATTGGACAGTGTATTCTCTGCTTCCCGCATAGCTATATAAAGTGTAGTTTGAGCAACTGTCACTCTCAGGGTAATATGCCAAACCAAATTTTATCACAGGTCAAAGAATGTGTATGAGTGTAGAAATAAAGCTGGCAGTGATCTATGAGGAGAAAAGGGCAACATTACTACTGAATGGGCTGAAGATCAAAAGATAGGATGCTCTTCAGCAGAGGTTTTCCTCCTTTGCAATTGACAAATGCTTAAAACTGTGAAGGCTGTAGGAAAAACGCCTTTAAAAAACTCTTAGCCAGAGCATCTAATTAAAATAAGGGGTGAGGCAGGGAATATGTTCATTTGTAAATGCCACATGAGATTCACTGGTATCACATGGGTGGATGTTACAGGCGTTATAGATGTGGGAACCTAGCACTGGAAAGAAACTCCTAGGTAATCAAATCCAGACTCCCAATACTGCAGGTTGCGCCTTTTAAACTAACCTTTTCATAACCTTTTCAAAACTTGCTAGCCTGTAAATTCAGCTTTCTGCCTCTTCAGTTTGAAAGCTTACCTTGAGCTTAATTTCCTAATTGCCTAGAAACCATTTTCCTAATTCCCCAAACTGAAGTATGAGATGTTATTTGCATTCTTTTTTTTTTTTTTTTAACTAAATCTAATTTAAATTTGTTTTTTCCTTATGGTTTCATCACATATTTGGGAAAGTCATTTTACTAGTGCTTACAATGACAGGATCTTTTTAATCTTGCTATTTAAAATATTTTTTTCATGACCAAATTTCTTGTGAAGTAACTAATAATTAATCATATTTTTTATCCTAGTCCTTAGATCATCTAGTAATTTCTGTACATCTTTTGATCCTCCAACACCTTATATCATTATGAAATGTCACTGTAACTTTTTTTTTCTCTTCGTTGCAATTTCATGAACACTGCTAAATTCTAAGATTAGTTTGGAGGAACTTCTCCAGAAATCTCTCTATGAAATAATAATTGTCACTCCAAAACTATCTACTGAATTGTCCTGCTAGTTTTTTAGTCATCTTATTCCCTTTCATTTGAATGAATCTACATTTCCTCCTCAGTTAATTAAGAAATTATTGTCGGTATTAAATGTCTTGTTGAAATCTAGATAAACTAATGTTTTCATTCAAACTACTGAACATTTATACCTGTTTGCTTTGGGATCATCCAAGCATGTTATACTTGCTCTCTACAGCTGCCCTGAATACAGAAATGTGTGTGATAAATTCAGTGTCAGGTTAAGTTATATAGCTGAGTAAGGCTGAATAACTCTGGTTCCTGAAAAGGTGTGAAAGAAACAGATTTTCCAGCAGCTATTTATGATCAGTGATTGAGCAGTTACATCTTCAACAACTTGCAATATTGCAGTCAGTAGGACTTGGCTACAGCAAACGTGGGAAGTAATAATCAATGTTTAGTATGCTTGAATTAGTGAGGGATCCAATGTAAGCTTCATCACAGCAAAAATTGTTCATAACTTCTCAAAATGATAGAATATCTTACAAATAGAGGATGATATATTTTTATTTATATATACTTATATTCTTTTAAGAAATATTTATATGTATATATTTTATATATTTATTATTGGGAGTATGTTTTGGTAACTTCAAACTCTGGTCATCAAGACTTTAGAATAACTGTATAAAAAAAGTATAATTTGCAAATGTATTATGTGAGGCTGGCTTCTTACCTTACTTGTTGGGTTTACTTTTCATGTTAAAATAGATAAGCCAGAGCAAACTACACCAATTTAACCACCTAAAAGCAGGTTTATTTGCTTGTTATGATAATAAAATCTTTATCATCTGGAGCTAGTATACCAGTATTACAGTGAGTATTATTTTCAGTATCGTATTTTATATATTTTTTTTGAAACATGGAATTAGAATCATGTGGAGGAACAACAGTTCTCCAAAACCAAGACTCTTCATATAAATATATAGGGTTTTAAGGAAGCCTTTGGTGGGGGGACGTCTCAGTTTCTTTCTGTAAAAAGCAATGTACAGACAATACCAGGCAGCTTATAAAGGCTGCTACCTAGCACATCAGCAGTCCCAGTCTGTGTTTCTTCTCTGGCTGATGCTGAACTGTGGCTCATGTGACTGTAAAAATCCATAGTAACAGGAGCTTCTCACTTTAGGAAATGTTAACAGTTTGTGGTACAGGCAGAACTACCCTATACCCCTAAGTACACAGTGGCAACACTTAGTGAAGCTACAGTTACTGAACTGTGCCCTCTGGTTCTTGTTAATGTAACTTCAGATTCATTTCCGTTCTTGACTTTAAGTGTGTCAGCTTGTGTTATGTAAAACAGGTATGTGCGGAGTTCCCAGGTCCAAATTTCTGAAATGCAATAAAATTAATATTTTGTTTCATTTAGGCTACTGATGAACAAATACTTGACAGAAATAGTTTGTGTAACCATAAACTTAGGCTATAGAAATTAAGTGAATTAGCATTGTATTTGAATGCATTGATTTTTTTGAACTATACTGGAATTTATGAAAATAATACAGATTCAGCACCTGTTTTATAACTGAATTATTCTATTCCTCATAATGTATTTACATTTATTTCAAGTTTTGTGTTTGATTTTGTTACCTCACCATATTTTCAGCCTCAGAAAGTACTGTTTAGGGATTTTTCAAGATATAACTGAAATTGGTAGAGATGCTTCTGTGCAAACTCAAGAAAATGTAAATCCAGTTGTCAAACTGACAGCTTTCAGGAGGCTGTATCAGATGAATTACAACAATGAATGTTGCATCAGAGTGAATAAACTCACTGGAATTTGTCTTTATAAATATAACATGAAGAAGGAGGTCCCTATAAAATAAATTCTAATTCTGATTTAACACAAAATTTTATTATTTTTTCTGCAGTGGCCATATACCCTAAATGAGTTTCATGCCTGATGAGGAGCATGGACAGACACTGCCTGCGGGCACGACTCCTGCCCAGGGTGGTTCTGCAGTCCAGGTTGCACAGACCAGTGAAATGCTGAGGCAAATAAGTTTAAAAGATGGTTTCCCCAAAAAAATGGACACGTAAGAGTCACAGAAAGAAAGTGAATGTATCATTGTTACTTTTTAGGCTTTTTGCAAGCAGTCTATATTTAAAATAATTTGAGTATAAATTGAAACCTGTTTACTTTACAATGAATAGAGTATTGTTACAATGAATAGACTTTGTAGATATACAATTGAAGTCAGTTTGCAGGATTTACTTCATTTGTAAATCACATTGACAGTAAGGTCTGGGCACACTCCAAACTCAGGCTGGCTGTTTCCTACCCCTACAACCATCTCCCTCAAAAAAATTACACTGGAGGAGCAGAATTTATTGAAGTATCATTATCGAATCATGAGCTTGCCAGGTGTTTCATGAGCACACAGAAACTAGAAAAATAATTTGTGATATGGGCACCAAAATAATAAGGTTTCAAAGTGAAATGTTAGCCGAGTTTTGTAAGATGTGCCAAATGTCTAATTAGGCACTGGTTTCTAATGCCGTCTCTTTCACACTGAACATCCTCACAGGTATAACAAGCATATGGGTTTTGTTATCTCGGCCAAACTGTTTCTAAGGTTTTAATGATAACTTCCAAACTAGAAAACAACTAGCAAACTGCATCGCATATTTAGACAATTTTAGTTTCAGTTTAAATAAAAAGTAATTCAGTATAACTGTTCCACAGAATTTGAACAGTTAAAACATTAATTCAGAATTATTCTGTAAATGATAGCTATTTCAATCTAGTTTATATCATAATGTCTTTGTTCTGTATGAGCTGTGTTCCTCTATCAGTGTGTGCAATGTCAGCATCAGCCACCAACGTCTGTAGAGATCAATGTGTAGACTAAAACCACATCACTCTGGACATATCATAACATATCTTCAAACACACGTTTTTCAGGTCTGGTAGAGAGAAGATCTTTGATACTTGTAAAAACTCTGTTTGGGTTGTTTTGGTAAAGGTGGCATCTGAACAATTTTTCTGGTACTAGTGTTGATTGCCAAATCTATTTGGCTGTTTCTCCTGGAATCAAGCTTTCACCCTTTATTTCTGTATTTCAGTACCTCAGATATTATATGAAAATCTAGGATGTTCCCTGACTTTTCTTTTACAATTTGAATTAGTCTGTCAGTAGAATTCATTGTAATTATTAATGTTATATTGGATTTCTACCAGATTATACAGTTATTTAAACAATTTGAAACTCTAAGGTTAACTCATGTAAAATTTATCAGGATATGTAAACACTTTATCTTTTTTCAGTTGGAAAATAGAGGTGTTTTGGAAAGGAACATTGCTGAAAAGACCAAGGGCAGGTTTATAGTTAAACATCAACGTTTTGTCTTTAACTCACTTTCAAATGAATATGGTTGAAAAAGGTAGCAGTTTGCCTCCTAATTTTAAATTTCTGACAGAACTGCATAATCCTGAAACAAAAGTAATATGTTATTGATTCTAATTATTTGCTTATTCTATTTATTCACAAATAGAAGAAAAGTCACAAACACTTACTATATTATATAGAACATGTTTGCAAATATCTTCAGTTACAAAATGTACGATTTGTTAGAAATCTGACAATTCCAATCTAAGCAAGTTTTATAGTTTTCTTTCTTTTTTTGCCAAAGGCTAAGTTTGATGAAGGGAAATATAAGCACCATATCTTGTTTGCAATATATGCCACTTACAAGGCCTGTCTAAGTAGATCTTTCTAGTTTTAATACTACATGACTGAGAAAAAGATCTGTAGAGGTGGCTGTTATTATTAGTATTCTAGAAAATAATTGCTTAATTTCAGGGCACAATATGTAAGATAATTGTGTTTGGTTTTTGCTGCTTGTGCAGTAAAAATCTGATGAACTAAGTAAAAAGAGATAAAAATCAGCATTGTTCTGGTGAATTACTCCAAATTTGGGATTTATTATGACTAGGCAAAAGACCTGTGTGACTTCATTTACCCCAAAAGAGTAATAAGAACTACTACTAGGCTCTCACAATTTTTTTCTTTCTGCTATCGTGGTATGTATATTACATTAAAAATAAAGAAAAGCAATTATATAAGAGCAATCATGAAGAGATTATTTTCTTCTCAGTTGAAAACCAGATTTATAATAAATGATATAAAGGCAGATTACATAATTTAGATTTTACATTATTTGTTTCCAATTAAAAGTGTGTGTGGAAAGAGACCAGCTCAGGCAAAAACATTGTTTTTAAAATATACAACAGTCATCTTTGAGGAAAGAATGTTGACATTGTCATTTAACATGTATTCAAAGGAATTATTTTCATCTTTGAAAAAATACATTACTTACCCAATTACAGAAAAAGCAAGGATTAATGTATATTTTACAGTCTACCAATGGTTTTAATATACACATATGTATAATTTCTTTGTATGCACAGCTGGGACATTAAATTTTGCTTAGATAAAAATAGAAAAATATTCCTAGTGGCTGCAGTGCAAGAGTAGGTTACTGACATTTCAAAACACTTGACAACCTAGAGACAGCACTTGAAAATTTCACTTGAGAGCCTGCCAAAGTTTCCTTTAGTTTCCCATGTTGGACCTACTTTTAGAACTAAGTCATCTTATATATTTTTTTTATTCTTTTAAATATATATATATATATATGTACACCATACATACCTTTTATTTTTTAGGTCCAACTTCTGCTGCAGTATTGCTAAAGGGTGTAAAAGATAAAATTATTCCTTGCTATTCTCTAAGGCACCATCCCACAAATACAGGGAGATTTTTCTGGCAGATTTGTTGTGAGCAATCCTACTCTAGGAACGGAAGTGGAGCAGGTGAATTAATTCTTCCCTACTGCTGATGTTTGTTACTTTTATGATGGAAATTGATAACAGGAAGATCACATGCATTTTGCCCCTCTGAAGTGTGCCCAATAGAGCTTTCTGGAGATTGCAATTCTAGTGAAACAAAAAGAATGACTACTAACACTTCACAAGAATACCCCAAATCCCCATAAATCTAGAAGTCTAGAAGTATAATCTTCTCTGCTAGACTGAGGCCTAAAAGGGTTCCTTGGAACTAAGCCATCACCTTTATTTATTAAAACCGGGCAAAGCAGTCATTTTTGAGAAAGAGCGATAGGACTCCATCTCTGATTATTAGAGAAAGCAAGTAATATTGAATGGATGCCTTCCTGAAGTATTTTTTATCCTATTTTTCACAGAGTGACCTTAAAATTTGAATTTTAATAAATAATAAACATGTATCTTCAAGTTTCTGCTTCTACTTCGGTGTCTGCTGATTTGACTCCTGATTATTCTTTATTGCCTTGACTCTCCATTAATAAAGGTATACCTTTGGAAAAGCTGTCTCAGGACTGTTTTATAATGATAAATGTTCTAGGCACTGCTTGCTTTTGTTCATCGTTTGCTGCCAGGCACCTGAGTACTGAAAATAGAAAGTCACCTCTAAAGATGTGCCAAGTGACCGTAGCTAATTTGAGAACCCTGTGTCATTTTCAGGTCTGTGAACACCACAATGTTTCATCTCCCATGGATCTGATAAAAAGGAATCAGCCCCGATAATGACACAAAGTTTTATTCAGAATTCTCATAATTAGACAGCATCAGGATTAATAAATATATAGTACTTTTATGTTTTTATTAACAAATTCTTATGGAAATGTCAGAAATCAATGTAATCTTCTGAGGAAGAATGGTAGTTTGATGCACTACAAACTCTCAAACACACTTTTTACTCTTCAGAGGCAGAAAGGCATTTGTAAAATGGCTGTTATGGACTTTTAAGTCATACACTCTACAGGCTTGAGGTACCTACTTATTTCAGTATTTTAGAACTGAGCTATCAATTATGCATGCTTTAACTTAGTAGTAAAAAGTGTAAAATGCACATTTGCATAATATTTGAATAACAAAAAAGGGTGAAGATAAAACTGATATTTAGAAGAAGTGCTGAAATTTTTAAAATTAAAATTAGATTATGATACCTTAGGAAACAAGAAATCAAGTTCTTCAATAATTGTTTTGTTCCCTATAGACTTGGGTTATAATTTTAACTCTGCTTTTTACCAATTTACTCCTTATATTAAGGAGATTAAAACACAGTTGGCAGAAATAATTTAGATGTTATCTAAGAGGAGGAATGCTTTTTCACAGCAATCATTTCTCAGGCTCACTGGGATTCTATGGTCCTTCCATGTTCCTGTTTTAAGCAACTACTTATTTCGTTTCTAGTGCATTTACAGGAAACCTCCCTCGACCTGTTGGCCATGCTCTACTTGATGCACCCCAGGATGCCATTGGCCTTCTTGGCTGCAAGGGCACATTGCTGGCTCATGGTCATCCTGTTGTCCACCAGGACTCCCAGGTCTTTCTCCTCAGAGCTGCTCTCCGGTAGGTCAGCCCCCAACCTGTACTGGTGCTTGGGGTTATTCCTCCCCAGGTGCAGCACCCTACACTTGCCCTTGTTCAATTTCATTAGGTTTCTCTCTGCCCAACTCTCCAACCTGTCCAGGTCTCGCTGGATGGTGGCACAGCCTTCTGGGGTGTCAGAAGTAATCATCAGTTTGGTTTACAGTACACAGAAATTACTTAAAAATACATTATTATCTCTATTTGCCTGTTGATTTTGAGTTTTTTTGTCATTGTTCATGGGACCAATTTCAAACTTTTCTTTGTAACAGAAAAAGTATAAACTTAGTCTTTTTAATGAAATCCAAGATTTATGCCTATTCAAAAGTCTGTAGGACCAAGAACTTTGAATCCCAACACACATAACAATCACAATAGTTGGAACATTTCTATCACCTTTTTTTCTAGTAAAAATAGTACAATGCTGTAGAGAAATCCTCTAAAAAAGATCCTATATTGGCTGAACTTGATATTTTTTCCACATAATCAAGCCACATGAACCTGATTGTCATCTGTGCTTAAGGCCCTTTTTAGACCCCTTGAGAAGTGTGTATAAGGGCCTAGATATGAGTAAGGATTTATTTTATGACCAGTTTAATACTTCTTTTCTCTGTCAGAATAAGATAAAAAGTTTAAAAGGGGAACTTCAGTTCCCAAAAAAGGAAATAAACTATTCTTAGCAACAACAAACTTTAGTTGCTCCAGTGGCTTGGGGAAAAAGTGGAAAGGAATTTGTGGGACTTCCCTGCTAGTTTTCCCATCCAGAGGTGGTTCGTTCTGAATGGCTTTCTGAGATTTTTGTTCGCTTGTTTCCTATTGGATTTTTTTTGTATTTCTCAAAAGAAAAAAGTAATAATCAAGATTTATCCAAATATAGCTGAGATGACTCTTCTTTTTCCAAGGATTCTCCACAGCTTCTTTGAGTTGTTATTTATTTTTTCAAATAGAGATTGATTCTTGCTGCTTCTCAACATCTTCTTATTTGTCATACTATTTTATAAATCATATATCATAAGATTCATATATTATATGGACACCTTAAGCACCATTTCTTTATTGTTTTTCACTTTTCATAGGGACTCAAAAAACATGTATGTCATATTTAAGTACAAGTGACAGACTTGACATTTAGGATGCTTTTTCTAAGTGTACATGCTTTCATTTTATTTCTTTTTGTCATTTGATTCTATTTCTGGTTTTACAGCAGAATAAGTAATTTTTCTGTATGAGATACTTAATAACTGTTAGTTTAAACTTACTGATGGTATCCAAAATATTTAAAGATATTAGGATGAAAGGATTTATAATTAATACATATTTTCTTTTAGTCTCAGTTTAGATTGACAGACGTTATTACATCTAGCGCTGGAAAATTAGAATTAATTAGTTTTATCTCCTGTAAAGTTAATGTTTTCAGTTTCCCCGGTTTACCTAACCACTTCAAACTGCATTTTCCATTCCATTTATAAATGTGTAAGTGCTGCAAAACAATGAAACATGTCCCTTTTCTGGCTTTTGCAAGGGAATTTAGAGCCCATGACACTGTGATGACTCCAGAGCTGCTTTCTCAAAGAGAGATGACAAATTGTGTTAATTATAACAAATGTCAGTTGTTGAAATGATTTATTGCAAGAACAACGATTGGTTGGTTATACACTGTAGAGTGGAGGCCATGCAAGACTCTTTCGTATGAATGCAGGCACAATCTATTCACAAACCCAGAAACAAAGTTAGCTATTAGAAGTAGCTAATTAACTGCTATTGTAAGCATCATGTCTGTTAAGGTAAAGTAAATGGGAATCAGAATGACATGTGACTGCGATTATAAATTTTAAGGAAATTTTCAAGTTTTAAATACATGGGCTTATTGTGCTTCATTACAGTGCAAGCAACTGATGTTGTTGTGCCTGTTTTAAAAGTTACATATATATATGATATGTAAAATGCACTTAAAAAATCAATAAACACATATTTGCTTCCTTTATTGCTTTTTTCTTAAGCTGAGGAATTTTTTCAAAGGGAAAACAACTGCTCAACAGGCTTTTAGATGGTATTAATAAGGTATTAATTGCCTTTTACCTGGAAAAGAGGAAAAGTTTTTCACAGTGTGTTTGAAGCTATTGTCTTTACTGTCGTTTGAGGTTAATCTTATTTCCTTGAAGACAAAACATGATAAAATTACATAAAGAAAGCAAAAGAAAAAATTAGAATGACAAAAAATGTAGCTCTGTTATTTTTTTTACGGACTTACTGTACAGCCTTGCTGCTGAAGAAAAACAGAATCAAAGCATTGTCTAAGCATATCAACTGCTTGAAGGCCTAGGAAATTTATAGCAACATCAGACTTCCTAAATCATTGTTTTTTGCTACCTTTTCACTCCTAATCTCTCAGAGCTGCTGCAAAAATAAGGTGTTAGCTACCCAAGCAAGTTATTTTTAACAGAAGGCAAGGAAGGTAAAGATTTGGGGAAAAAAAAAAAAAAAAGTGAGAAAGAGAAAGTAAGAGGAAGATGAGGAATAAGGATGTAAGCAGATGCAAGTGTGCATTAGACAAGTTTTTCATTCGGTACATTCAAAAGGAAGTGGATGATAAATGTCCAGTTACAGCCAGACGGATATTAGTGCTCCATGTGATTAAGGTCATGACAACTATAAGAAGGAAATCATTGTTTCAATTCACTTGAACTTCCAGTGCCAATATCAGATTATGAACCTCAAGCTGTGAGATCTCTCCTATTGTTTTTCCTGTCACTCAGATGTAATCTACAACACCTAGTGCCCACCTAAACATCAGGACCCAAGACATACGTGATGCCATAACATATCCAGGTAGTTCTCAAGAAAGGCATGGATTTTATGCAGGTCCTGTATCAAATCACACAACTTGGAAGTATCAAGTAGCTCTAAAATGGCAATAGATTCCTCTGTTTTGATGCCTGAATGTCTCCCATAATTTCCACTCTTTCATGGGCATAAATGTCATACAGTCTTACAGTGGGATTAGTGGTAGTTTTGCTTTAGTAGAGTCAAGTTTTCTATCTCCAACTTTCTGCTGATTTCTATGAACAGCATTTTACAGGAAGGTCGGTTGGGCCTTCAGTAGACTGAAAACTACTAAGTGCAAGGCTGAATATGACCCTCACCTGCAGGGTATACTACTTCTGGCTACAAGCTTCATCTCTGAAACTGGCAACACAGGATCAGGGAACTACTCTTAAGAGCTCGAGAAAAGAGAAACATGATGAATAAGCAAAGGGTTTTTATTCACAGGCTTTAATAAACTGAAGCTGATTCGTATCTCTGCTCATACAAATGAAAAGGTACAGTTTGGATGGCTCTGGCTGACATTAAACGTGACTTCTCCCCTCTTCTTAATCTTACAGAAATCTCTTCAAACACTGTTTTGGGAGAGGAAGCTAAGAGAGAAGAGCAGAACAAAGAGAAATTTATCTCATCTACAGCCTGAAAGCCAGAAAATTTGTTTTAGTCTTATCACTTGGGCCCTCTTTCTTTATGGATATTGGAGTAGACAAAAGAGGGGAGGACAGAAGCTTTTGGGTTACTAGATAGATTACTTACAGGTGGTATTCATACTCTGCTGAAAACACCTTAAGCAAAGGAATTTTTGACCTTAAAATTTCTTTTACTGAATTTTTAATGAATATTGATGGGAATTAAAATGATCCTCATTTCTATATGGTTCAAGATAATCTAGGCGTAGGATCTAGTTTTTCTTTTTTCTGTAGTGCTGGGAATGGCTAGAATAAAGAAGTAGCAAAAATTGTCTCTCCAATACCCCAATTCCCAGTTGCCCCTTATTTTCCAAAAAGCTTTAGATGGCCATTTGCATTTCACAAAACTCACCTTCTGTGCTGAGATCATTTATTTCTTGTTAGGATGGTAACTCGTACTAATTAAGATAAACTGTTTCTAATTAATTGAAACCTGGTATTTGTAGAATGAATTCTAAATGTCTGCAAAGAACACAGAAATCAGAGTCAGATAAATGTTATTGATTTTGCAAGTGTCTGGTTTAAGTTCCTGGATATGCATTACTCATATGCAAATTTATGTGTAAAGGTCTCAGAAATCCAGCAGTAAGTGAAAAAGTCACATAGTGTGACTTTCAACCCTTAGTGTGGTTAAAAACTAGGGATTAGTGGGACTGTACCAACTAAAAAGGACTATCAGTTATGCAAACATGCTTGAGTAAGGTTCATGTTGAGTGGATGTTGGCTATTTATTTGACTGTAAAAGTGAGAGGACAGCTACTGCCACATGCAGAAAAGAGTCACAATAAATGGATGGAGTTGATGCCGAAATAATTTCTTACCCTCTCCCATTTGACTGTTTGAAGCCTAATGTGGTATTTTAAGCTGAAGAACATATTTTGTGGTCTTCCAGAAAGGTCTATTTTAACTCCATTTGATCCAAGTAATGCCTCATTAGAGCTGTCTGTCATGGAATTAAGATTCACAAACCCAAACCCCTAAAATCAACACTGTTCAGGACAGGACCTGAACTTTTTGTTCAGAAAACAATGGCTAATCACAATTTACCTTGCACATATTATTGTGACAATAAAAGGATGTGCGCTCTTTCAAATCCTGCAGGTCATTCTTTTTTCAAACTGTGAGATGACATAGTAGGGAAGGAGGGCGCCTTCCTCAGGGCTGCTATTTTTCTCACAAGGCAAAGTTAGAGACGGGAATTAATCAGCAGCATGTTTCTTAACTTATTCACTTTCAAAAGTGGGAAAATAAACAAGAAATGCTTAGCAACCAAAGTCATACGCAGTGAGACTCTGGCCAAAGAAAACATATACTGCAACCACTCACTGTTCTTCTCCTACTATTAGTATTAGTATCCCATTTCGTGGGTTTTTTTTATCAGGAATGTCTTCAGCACTCCAACACTGCTATCATAGATGAGTCCAGAAATATGCTTTATGTGAATATAGTGGCCTAGATGACAAATTGTAGGTTTAGTGATGCTCAGTTAATATAAAACACCTTACAGTGGCACTCAGTACCTCTTTATCTGTATTTCTTACTACCTTTTCTCCTAGCTGACCCGGTCAGTTAAAAATGTCAAACTGTGTCAGCGCTCCAATAATTCAGATTGATAGGGCTAAGCAAGCACAAGGGAGAAGAGAGCTTTGCTGTGGGAAAGGCAGACTGAATTTCCTTTTCTAAAGCAAAGAGTTAAAGAAAAGCATTTGCCTGCCTGCGACACAGTTCCCTCTCTGGGTCTCTCCCGAGGCACGCACAGGCAGCTAAATCCATGATGGTATTTAAGGTTCTCTTTGAACTTGGACTCAAGTCTGCAAATGCCATTTCCCTGCTGCAGTGCCTACTTTTATAACCTGTCAGCAGCCTCCACCGTCCCTGGAGAGTACTGAGGCTGCCAGGCTGACCCTGCACACAGCGACCTCCCAAGTATGTTGCATGTTTGGGAATGTCCCCAGGCTTGCACGCCTCAAGCACAGGCAGCTGCCTGCTGGCACATCCCAGGGCCACAGGTCCTCCTTTGCCTTCCTCCCTGCCTCCCCTGAGGTAGACAGGGAGGCAAAGAACACATAACGAAACTCTAGGCAGAGCCCTAGTTCCCACAGCACAGGGGAACATCACTATCACATAATTCTGTGACCGAAAAATAATGTATGCCTTGGGGGGGTGGCTTTTGAGTGGGTTTCAAGTTGCAGCATAGGCAGGGGAAGCACATGTACTCATGAATACAGCAATGATCTCAAGATCAACCCTGGAGAGAAAACTTTGAACTCGGTCTGTTTCCTAAGAAAATGGTAGGTTTGTGGATACAGTTCATGAATTTGTAGGAGCCTGTTCTTTTTGAAGAGTAGCAGGGTTGACATTATGAGTCTTATGGAGCCACTGAGCCCTGATGTTACAAGAGGAATTTTCTCCCAGTTTCCTTTGTTGCGAAGTTTTAAGGAAAGGATAGAACCACAATCTACTTAATCCACTTCAAGTGAAGCTGAGCTCATGCTAGCACTTAGTCTGCTGAGCTCAGTACGTAGCATATGGATTTCTTCATTTTATTCTTCTCTAAAGTGGTTCCTTTTCCACGAATGTGCTGTTGAGTCACTCGTTTGGCCTGGGCCAGTTCAGCTCATCCACTCCATAGAACAGTTTGTTTTCTTAAAGAGCCACAAAGAACTAGCTCTTTTACAAGTTAGATAAGCATGAATGAAGAAGAGAAACTGAAGAAATCTTTGCTGGAATAGAGAAGTAAGTACAGTGTCTTAAGCTGCTACTACAAGTAGATAGGAGCTCAGTCATCCTGGTAGTTAATGTCCACTATGATGACTTTCAGAAAGAACTACACTTCTTTATGGCAGTAGTCTGGTAATCCTTCTGCAAACAGATTCCAAGTCAACCATGGGTAGCATAAGTGATCTAGGACAACATGGAACAAATACATATTTATTTCAGACACCAATTTACAAAAGAGATATATATGGACAGAACACGCTTTTATTATGCCAAGGTACAGTTAATCATGAAGTGAAAACTTTTATAAAATAAATACAAAAACCAGTGCCCCAAATCAAGTTTCACTGGAGAAATAAAAGAATGTCACAAATATTTAATCCTGAATATACTGTAAATCTTATATCTCATAGCACAGAAGTGTCCCTCTTTCCAGAACATTGGGCACATTAAAAAGAAGAAAACAAAAAAAACCAAAATCAATTTTTACTCTCCCTTTTCTTTGTACAAATGAAGTATTTCTTCTGTGGCTTGTTTGTTTGTTTGTTTATATGTTTTTGTTTTTTAACTCGAAAGTGGAAATGGTTGCCTCTAAGTGAAACGAAAGCCCATAAAAGCAGACCAATCTGTTTAGGGATCAGACAGGTCTTCTGGAGTCTATTGTCAGTGTGGCAAAGTGTGCACCCTGCTGAAGGTAAGACATTTGTGTGAGAAATAGTGGAAAAATGGGAATCTAAAGCAAATATTTTTTTGGCATCAACTCTACATAAGATTCAGTCAGTCAGTAATGAACTATCAGATGACCTCATGCAGGGGTGTAAGAGGCTCATGCTTTCCATTGCACCCTTGGGGCTTTTCTCAATGATGAGTAACTCCCGTTTTTGCAGATGGTGAAATAGTTGCTCTTCTTAAAAAAAAAAAAAACAACCAACAAAATCCTACAAAAATACCAAATCAAATTTGCAGAACTACAAGTAAACATTTTAAATTCTTAAGCACTCAGAGTATGCCTTTAACTTAACAGTTGAAGAAACTGGAGTTCATGTAGTTAGGCCCAAGTACAGCTGCAATTTCTGCGCTTAGAGGATGCAGCCAGAGAGCTCTCTTGGGGTCATTTGCTACCAGGACCTCAGAAAAAGCAGTGACAGTATGGGAAATTTGTGGTCTTCCTTTAGCCCTTGCGTCCCAGTAGGATATCCAAATATCCATATGCAGGTTGAAGAGGTTACTCTGCTCTGTGGAGGTGGCATAAGAACATCAGTCCTGAGAGGACCTAAGGGGCTTCGTGACATGTGCGGGAGACCCCAGTTGGGTTTGTTGTCACCAGTTTGAATCAGCATCAATCAAATCCTCAGTCTTTAGAATTTTTCTATCATTTTGTTGTAATCCTAAAATCCTCTTATTAATGGGTTTGTAAAAGTAACATATGGTAAATGGCACATGGAGCAGAAGTTGGAGCGTTGAGTAAGCTAAATGTAGCAAAAACAATATGCCAGTGATTGAAAGATAGTAATGAAATTGTTTTTTTAAAGAAAAGGTAATATATTTTAATGGATGCAAAAGTACTGCCTTTTTTTTTCTTTTTTTCTATTTTTTAAAATTTTGTGTCTTGATTCCTACAAATGAACACAGTGACTTTCCACTGACCCTTCCCATTGCCTGGATTACTATCAGTCAGAATATGTTGGATTATAAATTGCAGAAGTCCCTTTGTTTCATGACAACAGGTGATGACAGATTTTTTTCTTCACCTCTAGCTTGGGCTGGATTTTTGATAAAATATTAAAATAAAAACCAGACAGTAAAATAAGTATTTAAACTATAAAGATGGATGCCACTATTTCAGAGACACAAATGTCCTTTCCTATAATGAAAGCAGACGATGAGATGGCTGTCACGGAAAAGAGAAAGCGAGTAATCTGAAAGGTATTTCAGCAAACCGTTGCCACTCTCATGTATTCAGGAGGCTGGGATTGCACTTGCATGGCAATGGAAAGTTTGCCATGGATAAGATGATAAAATATTCCAGCGTGATAAAATGTTCTGACGTGATAAAATTTTGGCAGCGCTCACAGCCTCCCTTCCTCTAACCATAATGATCAGCAGCTACTAGTCTCTCCTATGCCACGCTCTTGTGAAAAACAAGCCAACACCCCAACGGGTGAAACAGCATTTGCTGTTTGCTTTGTGAGAATATGTTAAAGCAAGTAGAACTGTCTCTGGGCAGAAGTTGGAACAAGGAGTTAAAGGAGTTAAAGTTTTTCCAAGAGGAAATATGAGGTAAGCTGAAGGAACACGGCACAGAGTTATCACTGGGACTTGCTGACAGAAGCAACTGATACAGTGAATCTGGTCCAACGTCTGCACACAGAGCAATATTTGTATGCAGAGCTGAAGCAATCAGACTCCTTTGTGCTCTCTGGTAAGCTTGAATCCCAGCCCGTGCTCGTTTAACCTCAGCCTGAGATAAAGTTTCGAAATCACCTGACATTCACAGCTTTGCAAGGTTTCAGTACACAGAGTGGGTGAGAGACCCTCACTTCACTTGTGTTTCCTCCCGGGATGGGTACTACAGCCAGGGAACCCCAAGGACAGGCACCTCCATGGAGAACGTGGAACATGTTCAGTGGTCCAGCAGGGAAATGAGACACAGTGAAACCTGCAAAACTTCACCTCTCTGAAACACACGCAACCATTTGTACTCACTTTGCCAAGTAACTACACCACTTTTCTACTATTAGCTGGGTAGCTGTTTAAAAGCACCTGCAAAATCACAGAAAGGTGTCAGCCCTGGTTTTGTAATGACTCATAAGAATTGCCTTTCCTGAAAACAAGCAAACAAAGGCACCTGGCCTTCAGCTCCCAGACAGGACAAATCAGGAATCCCAAGCTGATCCCACGCTGGAATTTTCTAATGCTATACTTGGCATGGCGAAGGGAGTTTAATGTAGTGGAGGTAATCTGCACGCTAGTCAAACCCTTCAATGCATCAGCAGCTGACACAGTTCATGCCTCTGGAGTTTAGTTGTTAAATGCCATCAATTAAAAACAGGGAGGGGGGACTTAATTACTCGCAAGTTTTGCTATGCTTCTGAGCCACAGAATGTTTTTTATGAACTGCAGAAGGAGGCAAAACATTGTTTTTTAATGACCTTTTGGAAGAAAATCAGTTTGCAAAGCAAGGAAACAAATTAATTTTTGAAAGATATGTGGGCCTCGGGGAGTTTGAAACAAGGAGAAGTGGAGTCTAATTCCTTGAAAAAGTAGTTTGGGGTCTGCATATTCAGCAGATACCGGAGCGCTCTCGCTATCTCTCACTGTGTCTGGGGCTATAGTACAACTTGCTGCTGTTTTGTGGCTCTTAGAGGAAGGAACAAAATTACGTGTGTCTTGTACTAATTTCAAATGTAAGACCTGTAGTAAATAATCTGAAGTTTTCCTCTACCATTCTGCACTGCCCAGTGCTATGAAATGATGCTAATGACCAATTATTTCTGCCTGGGCTATTTGTACAGATGTAATTTATTTTAATGTTAATATTTCAATGAAAGAGTGCACGAAGTTGTTCTGCTGTAGTATATCATCAAGTGATACTGAGTGGTTCTATAATTTAAATAAGTTTAGCTAGAATGTCTGTGCTTAAATAGATCTTGTTTCTGTGCCATTTTACTTCATTGACTGAAAAATCCCACACTAATTTCTGAGCTGCTTGGGAACTAATTAATTTTTAATCTGTTTAACTGTTATACAAGTTAAAGTAATAATCTGTTGAAAGTAATTGCAGTGGAAAATTTTTAATTTAAAGTTCCAGAAAGCAATACCTACACTTTTAACATCACCAAACTATGTGTCCTATTAATGCACATAATCTCAGTTTCCATTAGCTGACAAAAGCATAAAAATAGAAAGGAAGTATGTAAAGCCAAAAAAGAGAGGAAGAACTCACAAGAAATGGAAAATGTACTGTAGGAAAATTTAATTGACAGCACTATAATGCAGGACTCGGCTGTCACAGGAACTGTAACAAGATAAAGCAATAGTGCACTGGGCTACAATGCTGACAGAACCTTTTAAGACCAGGTCTTTACACTGATGCATTCTTTTGGGTTGTGTTCTTTTCAGCAAAGCAATGGAAAATAGAATATATAAATAAATCTCCGTCATTTGAAAAACACCAAGTTACCACCTGAAACTCATGGACTACACGGTTACCTGCAAGGATGTTAAAGCTGTGTGCGATGTTTCTTTAAGCGTGAGACAAACTCTGAGGACAAACTTGTCTGGGGAAGGCTTTAGATAAAAGAAGTAGAATGAAGAAAGGCGGAATATAGGAAGTTTAGAAATAATATCTGTCACCTTTTTCAGATGTGCAGAATTCTACATTACTCTAGGCCCCAAAAGATGGTCAAAAAAACCCTCCAAAAACCCAAGCAAAATACAAAACACGTTTTAAGGACTTTAAATGTTACCCCGTGGGAATGTAGATGGCACCTGATTACTATTAGCTTCTACTCTCTTTTAGATTCAGTGGCATGGCAGAGAGGGCAAAATACACTGAGAGTTTTGCAATCATAACTTTGACTATTAACCTCAGGAAACTACAGGCTACTACCAGAATAAACTCAGGTGCTTAAGAATGTGTAGAAGCAGAAGCTGAGTGGCCACACCTGTCATAGAGGCAAAAAGTCATTGTAAGTTACTTGCTTACTAGAGCTTAAGGTTGTTGGGGAGAACATGGAGAGGGAAAAGCAGGAGGAATGGATAGAGGATAGTTCAGCTGCCCCTTACTGCTTCTAATTATGTCCAAAAAACCAAAGCCATTGGGCAACCCCATAAGGAAAAACTTGGTTCAGCTGCAAAAAATTTAAAAGAACGAGTGAAGGAAACTCTCTAGATGTTGCAGAGTGATATCATTAAAATTGATATTATTTTTTTTAACCAGAAAATGAAACAAATAGTTACACGTAAGTCTGTAATATTTTTTGATGCTCAGGTAAAGATCTTTAAGGAATAGTTTCAGGCCTGAAAAAATTATTACAGTCAGGCTTTAGGCCTCTTAGAAATGGATTTATAATGAAACTGCTGACACTACCTAAGCTATAGTTGAACAAATTGCTTCTGTCCTGTGTAATGAATAACCTCAGCATCAGGGAGCTTTCCTTTCATACGGAAGGAAAAAAAAAAAAGTCTGATTTCCTATTTTTAAACTTCCTTTCATCAATCCATCTTTTTTTTTTTTTTTTTCTTCTTTTATGCAAGGTATCTGCATACCTTAATGTTCTATTATTCAGCAGTTGTGCAACAGTCCTGTGACATTTTATCTCCATAGTAGTACATTGTATAAGACCTGTCTGGTTATTATCTCTGCCACCCAAGGGCTTAAACTGTTGCTGTCTTTTCACACTTCCAGCACATAGCCTCTATCTGAGGCTCACGTGCACTAGCTATCTCACATTCACAAAATGTACGGGGTTCCAGTAGGATGAGAACAGTCTAAAGAGGGGTAAATTAATCTATTTTCCTCTTAATTAGTTGAACATCTTCACTCTATAAGGGTCTAAAAACAGCGTATTGCATAATGGCTAGATTGAGTTGACTGTGTGTAATGTAATTAAGGGTGGGAAAACAAACATCAACATTCCTATCATTTCAGATGAGAGGTTCAGTTTATTCTGACTTTATGATCCAGTCATAACCTGGCTCTTATAGAAGGAAATTGTCATATTGCAGTTTATTTACAGGGCCTCTGTGTTTACCAGGGAGAAACTTATGCAACTGTCTCTTTAAAGAATTCCTAAAAAATAGGCATTTTAAGAGCAGTTAATGAAGCAGTAACCATATTAGTTTAAATAAAAATAAACAGCCAGCATATAGTAAAGCCTGATAGGAAAAAAAACACAGTATACCCTCCATTTTTAGATGCAACATGAAAGCAAATACTGTGCTAGCAGTGAGCCACATTCCAGGCACTGATATCAGTGAGTAATTCCCACTGTCGTTTGTGAGACTGCAGTCATGTGTCTGTGGGAAAATGACTTTTAAGGACAAAAATATGATCTTGTAATACCACTTAGAGTGTTTGCAATACCTTGCCGTCTATTTTTATGAGTCTAGTGCTAGATGTGGTGTTTAGCAGGCCATCCTGAAAAAATAGCTGAACTAATATGATTACTTCTGAAACATTTACTTTGTGATAGTCTCAGTTCAAAGGCTTGCTGTGCTATCTTCTTATCTTACCTACCCAGAGGAAAGTAGTGGCAATCAAAGTATGTTTAGTACACACAGGCAGAATATTAACTTCATTGCAGATCAATCAAATGAACTCCAAAATAAGTTTTCAATCTGTCCCAAGAGACATTAGAGACATGGTGTTAATCTGTGTTTGAGAGCATTAGAGACTCACAAGTGTTCTTTATGGAGTTATGGCCAAAACTCAATGAAATAAATTCACATGAGGTTTCAGCTGTCTAGGATTAAGTTCACATGGGAACAGTTAACTTTTTATTCCCCACTGATTGTTAATTTGGAGGTATAGAGAGTAAAAGCAGTTAAGTAAAACCTCTTCTTCTTGCTTTTGGCTCTAGGACCATATATGGTTTGTTTTTTTTCAGGGAGTGGGCAGCTAAAGCAAACTTTCCTTAGCATAGTCTTTGTATCATTGATCTTGTCAAAGGCCTAAATTGAATAAGTCAAAGGTTTTTTCAGGATTCTGTGATTTTAATCTAGAGTACATATTTTGAGGGTATTGTGATTGGAACAGGAGAAGTATTGACACCCATTATGGTCTTTCAGGTTCAGCTGGTATGAAGTGCTTTGCTTCCATGTTGTTCCCATCGTAGTGCTTTTGTGCTGCCTCTGAAACGTGGAACTTCTCCTGAAGTCTGACTCATCCCCAAAAAGAAAAAAAAGTATATTCCACATAGGCGTCCTTTCATTCTGTTTAACAAATTGCCAACTTTGTATTTTAGTTCAGTAAGTCGTGCTCATCTCTTACTAATGTGCCACACTTGTATGATTGCCTAATACCACTGAACTAAGACAGCAGCAGCAACTTGTGCAATGCCAGATCTCCTTTGCATCATTAGGGACGGTCTGTGAAGCAAATGTCATTAACTTGTGAGGAAAGGAAGCAAAATTGACAAACCCTCACTGACAAACTTCCCTCCATTTGTTCATCAGTCTTTATTAAATAGCAAATTTAATATCAATATCCTTGCATAAGACAAGCCACTGAAGTCTTTCAGCTTGAAAATTAATGCTGTTTAAAAATTAAACTTGCCTTTGGGTTTCATTTAAAAATTAACATTGTAATCTTTGTATGCTATGTTGTGAAGCCTAAATGAATGCTAGATAATGGAAATAATGAGACACGGGGGCATGTGGGGGGGTGCACTGTAGTTCATGCAGTGAAGTGTTAATTAATGTAACGAGTGCTGAGAAATCACAGAATTTATTTCTGCTCTTTTTCTCTCTGCTACACAACATGAAAAACCACAGAGCAGCGATGTGACACTGGAAACCAGGGTCTTTCCATGCAGATTATTCACTTACATTCGCTGTAGCAAAATCTGAAATAAAAAGTTTCTTGATGCAAATGTATAATTCATTTCCATAGCTGACTGCACTAAAACACGATAAGTAGTAAATCCAATGAAATCTCACACAGGTGCCTTTAAGCAACTACTTCAGAAAGCCAAAGTACAGTGTGGATTTCCCTAGTAAAAGAGCATATCTGCTTAAGGAGAGGTTCCTTCCTGCCTTCAAATTCTAGCCATCCAGTTCTCTAAGCTCTGCAGTATTAGCTTGTTTCTGCAACAGTAAGCAAAAAGAGTAGCGTCCAATTATCACATTAAAAGCCGAGATTTAGATCTATCTGAAATGATCTGTTCCATTTCTAATTTTGCATTTCTAATTTCAGCATGTCAAAGACAGGTAGTAACTAACCTTGTGTTTCTATAATCCCCTGTTCCTAACCCACTTCACATTTTATTTCAGAAAGATGCGTTGGTATGAAATAAACAGGAAAAGCCCTCACCATTATTTGCAAAGTGAGAAAATGTTTTGTCCTTCATTTAAATTCTGTTCTTGAGGATTTTGCCTTGAAAGTGCCTCTTTCTTCTCCTTTCTTATATACAAGTGGGTAAGAGAGACATTCCCTGCTCTAGGATACTGTCTCTGCGCTAGGAAATATGGGTTGGAAGTGGCCAGACGGTGAACTGCTAAGTTGTACCTCACAGACATCCAGGTGTGTGCAAAAAAATGTAACCAAGAATCAAAGAGGTTTTCTACTCAACTGCAGAATAATTAAAAACTTGAAACCAGTTATAATGAAAAAAACTAACAACTGTCAGGGTAATTTTTTTTTTATCAGGATGGTAGCTCCTTCACAAGCAGAGATGAGACTTTTGGCTAACCTTTTCATATGGAACCAGACCTATGCAGAGAGAAAACTGTCTTTCTGGAATATCTGTGTGTGCATTATGATTTGAAACCAACACCTATATTACTTCTTTATCAGACTGTCTGGGGCTTCTGTGGAAAATGAGTAGCACACACCTCCCAACCATAGAGACAAAAGTGTGTAGCTGCTGTAAAGCTGAATAGTAAATGGAGTCTTTGTCTAATTGACTAGTATAAACAGGAAGGAACTGGATGCTGCACTGAAAATGTACATAAAATACCTGCCTTTCTACTGAAGCCTCCCCGTGACCACAAGTATGTGCAGGAAAAAAAAAAAAAAAGTTTTACTTCTAAATGACTTTGAAACTTGAGTAGGAGAGGAGCCACCTGCAAGTCCCTGAACTTCACTATTGATATTTCATACTTATGTTTGCCAGTATTACCTGAGTCTGTTTTCAGAGAGCATTTGCATTTCCAAAGTAAAAACACTAGCCTGATCATAATGCTATGTTAGAAAAATGCAGTCAAACAGCATCCTTTCTCCCATGTTTTGATTTTTCATGGGAAGAGAACTCTTCTCTGCAGAACGCAGCAAATTCACGACAAAGAGTCGATTCTAATCTGGTTGATAAAGGGATGGGAAGTCCAAGACCACCCTAATAAATGAATGCACCATAAACACACCTGAAGAAGGTGACCCAGCAAGATTGTACATGAGTGCAGATGAGAAATGTTTGCCTGTTGAGAGTGATGAAGAAAAAAATATCTAACTTATCCCCCTTTTTTTACTATTAGGAGCTGAGGGCAAGTCTGGGGGTTACTCTCTCTTGAATGTGTTCTTGAAGCTATTTGCATAAATTAATGGTGAGTTTCGGATGATCATCAGATGATTTACATTGAGAAGATCATGGTCCAGAAAGAACTCCGTACACCTACCAGAAATCTGCTTTGATCAAAAGTTACAAATGGAAATACATGAGCATTGTCTCCATTCCTAAGCCCAGTAACACACGTGAAAAGAAAACTGAGAAAGTGATTACTTTGAATACAGTCAAGACATCAAATTAGCAAAAGCATAGTTCATAGTTTCGTGTATGGGATATTACTATGTACAAAAGTGCACAGTTGTCACAGCAGTTCCTCATCATGTTTTGCCTTTTAACAGTGAGTTAATTGCCAAAATGAAGCAGAAAATTCTATGTAACTGTGTCCTTCAGTATCAGGACAGAACAAAAACATATGAACACCACAAGTTTGTCTCATTCTTAATGTGACGAGAAAATGTAATTTTCTCAGTGACATATAAATCTAGCTTCTCTTTCTGTCCTTTACAGAATGAAGATATTTTTTGATTTATGTTCAACCAGAATAGAATGCTCTGTCTTATGAAAAAATTGGATGGGAAAGGTTTAAAATCTCTGAACTAAATTCCTTACGCCTGCTTATCTCTCTAAGGTGTTTCCATTCAGCCTCTGAGAGAGTGAAACTTCCAGAGAACTGGAGGTCTGCCATGTTAATCAAGATGAAGCTATCCCATTAGGGATAGAGTCCCATGTGAAACATCTGACTGATCTACAGCCCTTCTTCATGAGAACCATGTATTTCACTTCTTCAAGGTTGGGGATTTTTTTCCCCTTTATTTTTCTCTCCCAAACTTTTTTTCTCTTCAGGTTTTTTCTTCATGCCTGTCCAGCTCAAATGGGTTTTTGCCGCTTAATGGTCCTTACATTTGCCGATCTGGTCCTTACACACAGTGAGGACCACCATACTTTTTGGAAAAAAAAATCAATTAGAGCTTATGCAATGCAACTTGTGTTGTCTCTGAAGAAACCTGACAGAGCAAGCAGGAGGTGAGTCATTACAAATACTGCTAGCAAAGTGCTGCCTGGTAAGTGTCTGGTGTTAGCTTCCCTGAGCTCTGTTTTGCTGCAGATAGATAGTTTCAGAGTTGCTCAGGTACAACTATGAGAACAGCAGCCGTCAAATGCTTGCCTGCAATAAGGAAAGGTCTTTTGTGCTGCTTTGACACCACTATATTGCCATACGGTAGTTATAACTGTAATTTACACCTCCTTCATCCTTTTTTATGCTGCTGGTGTGCTGTAAAGCCATCTTGGTGTGAATAAGGATCAGTGAGAATTAAATTCCACTTTTTAAATTATTTTTTTCCTGCCTAGCCACCCCTGTAAGCCCTCATCTTTCTCTTTGGGTGCCCTTCTCAGAAGTAAGCATGTGACCATTGCACTGCTCAGCGACCTAGGAGATATTTTATGTGATGGATTTGTTTCTGAAAAGCTTCCAATCAACATATAAGCAATTAGAGGCCGCTTTATTTCCTGGCAGTACTATGGGCTCCTGCTGTCTGGTTTAGTACTGACAGATGCAAATAAGGCTTTGAAAGGATCACTGTAAGTCATTCAGACTGATGTAGTCCTTTCATTCCCCACAATGCATTCAAATCCACATGAAAATTTGTCTCACATGATATCGGTAGTCAGCCAAAGCTCTGTCCTTGGATTTCTTCATTTATGGTAGAAATCACATACTATTTAACAGAAAGAGAAGGCAAAGAAAATGCAAAGCAATATCCTCAGAGCCCAAAGGACAGGAAAGTTCTGTTAACATGATGCGGGAGTTTTAATTATTCTAAGCTTGCACCCTCAGAGCTAGCCATTTCTCAGCCCAATTAACCTGTCCTATTGTACAGTCCATGTAAGGCATCAGGCAATTAACATTTGTATCATAAATAAACTATTAAGGAATGTTTTGATTTCTGATTACACCTTTTGTTATTCAAACTGCACTGCAGTTTCTGCTTACCAGGGATTTGCTCTTTTAAACACTTCCCATTTCATTACCAAGTGTCTCTTGCCTCTCTTACATCCAGCTATGCATCATATATAAAAATGAAACTGTAAGAAGGTGTCAGTTCACCAATGTAGCAAGGAAAGAACAGAAATCATAACCATCCCTATTCCTTTAGTTATTCTTTTCACTAAGTACTGTTTAATTTTACCAAATCTTTAAAGAAACAGTGAGAATGTTTTCTGGTTTTATTCTGCAGCTTATTGTAACTGAGAACAAACTCTGGTCCAGATTTGCAAGTTATATTTACCTCATGCCTTTATTAGCTATGTTTGTCCAGGCTCTGAAACACTGCGGTTCTATGTTATTGACATGCATTCTCCTTATTAATATTTCTGACAACACTACAGGGTTTATATTTTTCTATTCACTAGTGAATATTGCTAGGTATAAGTACAAGGTTTCTGGGCAATGAGTAGAGTTCTTTACCAGTGATGATCTTGGGTCAGTTTTATGACTCTGATAATGTCAGCCGCTTTGATTAACACCATAATTTCTAAATGGATACCTGTAAAATAGTTGTAATTTATAGGGCCCATAGGTTATCATTATTGCACCAGAAATTCATAGTAAAATGTGACACATGGAATCATTCAGGCTGTTAATGGAACTAGTTAATCACATCTATTAATGTCATTACCTTGTTAATGACTAGTTGATAATTAGTTAGTGACATCTATTGAGGCAGTTTATGGTACTAGTTCCATAATGATGTCCCAGCTGACAGGTTCTTATGTAAGTAGAACCACTGCGGTCAATAATGTCCTTCACAGGCATAAGGGTTAATCTGCAGATTTATCATTGAAAATTACACTACAAAGCCATGGATGAAATAGAAGTGAATGGAGATGAAAGGAAGGCAAGGGTTTAAGATTCATAGATATTAAAAATATTTGTAACACAATGCAGAGTCGCAGCTGTCCAAGAATAAACATTACTTAGAACTACTATTAGGTACACAGTTCCATTAAATATGTAAGAATCAAAAGGAAAGTAGATAAGAAATATATGCCTTGTAATTATTTCAGTATATTCCAGCAGATGGATTACCTCAATATTTTCTAGCTTTTAGTATTCTGTGGTTATGAAATGGGAATCACAAGTGCCTGTAGTCTCAAGTCATCTTTACCGAATCATAGATTAAAAGATCTCCACAAATCTTGTGAATTCAATAATTGTCCATTAAATGCAGCCTGGCTATTGAAATTCTCCACTCTTTCAAATAATAAATGTGATTTCCATTATTTTTGTTGTTATTTATATGCAGCATGAAAATCCTAGGATTATGCTAGCAAAAAAACCCAAAAGACACAAAGTTCTAGGAAAAATGTGCATTCAGGTAAGAAATAGCTTAGGTATAAATAATCAGTCTGAAGGAAAAAGCAGAAGTTGTCAGGAGATGACACATGCTCCCTAGTTTAACACCACCTTAAAAAACGACAGACCTTACGGTTTCCTATTGACAACATGTACACATACACTGCCAATAAAATTAAATAAGTGAATGTCTTAGCATTTTTGCCCCCAGGAGAAAATCTTATTTCTTTATGCAGAAGGTATATGATACGAGAGTAGTCTGAGCAATAAAATGGCAAAAATCCCAATGGACAAATGATATTTTCTACGAGAAGCTACCACTGTAAATCATATCAGTTGCAGATTACTGTGTGTTTGTGTTTATTCTCCATGAGCCATATACATCCTGGAAATGGCTTGTATTTTGAATGTAAATTGTCAAGTGTGTGAATTTCAGCTCATGCAAATATGAAAACCTATTTCATAACCATTATTCAAATCCCTTTCAACATCCTAGTTTTCATTGCTTGCTAAGTGCTTTCCCACACTTCTTCGTAAGTAGGAAAACAATATGAATGGTGCCCATCTGTTCTTGTATGATTTTTATTTCAAGGCAATTTTAATTGGTTTACTGGTTCTGACAAAATGAATAGAGCACATTACAGACATCTGAAAGTTCCCTGTACACTACATATTCTGGAGTCTGCAGTCCATTTTGCAAAGAATCCGTTTGTGGGAAAGCAGATGGAAAAAGGGCAGTACCTCCAGTCTCTGCAGCAAGTCAGCAGGTGCCAGACAATAGCATGATTGTGAGAAGAACAAAGTCTTGTCCAGTAGGCCAGGGAAGAAGTCTACAATAAATTCCAATGATATTTGATCCAGTAGATAACAGGCTATTGGACCTTAGATAACAAAATGATTCATTCACAAAATAAACACTGCAACTGCATTCCAGGACCGAGAACTTCAAAGATTGGTATGTCTGAAGTTTTTCCTCTGTTCAGTAAATTTATCTCAAAAACTGGTCCAGTTTGTCTCTGACTCTGAAATGGAAATAAACAAGATAAAAAAAAAAAGTGACCCCCGTGCTGTTGTTTATAGCAGTAAGTACTATGCGGTGAACACACAAATACAGTGTTCAATTTGTCCAGTGACAAGATTTTATTTTGCCTCTGACTTTTCCTGTGAGGAAGAAATGATGAAATGGTATTCCATCTGGTTAAGCAGTTATTCTGTATCTTCTTTCCCTTCATTGTCAGATCTTCCAGGCCTAAGGCACTTTATCAGTATCCAAAACAAAGTATAAATGAATGGCTGCATTAGTCTTAGCAACTGAAATATTAGTTTCTATTAGAGTATGCTGACTCCATGCTACAAGGCTCTCTAATTTTCTACCTGCCTTCCTGTAGTTTGAAACACCGGACATATTGCTATGGAATCTCAGCTTTCAAAAAAGCTGTGCATTAGTCTGGCAAAGATTTTTGATACCTGATTTGCCAACCAAGAAACAATACCAGAAATCGGAGTATGATCTTTAAAATAATAATAAATGTGTGTATGTGTATATATATATATGATCTGCAAAGAAGCTGGCTTAAGCTTTGCAAAACTTACTATAAGTTTAACTGTATTGGAAATCAGTTCATAGAATCATATAATATCCTGAGTGGGAAGGGATCCATAAGGAACCTTGAGTCTAACTCTTGACTCCGCACAGGTTGTCCTAAATGTGAAACCATATATCTAAGAGCATTGTCCAAATGCTTCTTGAACTCAGAAAGGCTTGGGGCCATGACCGCTTCTCTGGGAAGCTTGTTGCAGTGCTTGGCCACCATCTCAGTGAAGAACTTTTTTCTATTATCCAGTTCAAAATGCAGGTGGCTGGGTGACTTGAAGATTTGACTGTTAAATTACTTTAGTACATGTTAACTTTACCTTCGCTTGATGGATAGAATACTTGTTGGCATAAGTGGATCTTGGTTCAAAATCTGGTTTATGTCCATGAAAAAGTTCCAGTTCCTTTTAATGACTTTTGGCCAAAACTGAAAGCCAGGAAGACACTTAAGCACATAGTTCATTCCTGGGATTATTCCCATCAAAGTCAAACTGAAAATAAAACTGAAATTATGTTTTTGTACTCAGCTGGAAACTTGTTAGGTCAACAGGTGTTCTCTTAACCACCAATTTCTTCATGAGGGAAATGGAAATTAACTGTGTTTCACAGAATATCGGCTATATTATTGTGCAAACTGAATTATTCTAGTCCTTAAAAAAGACCCTCAGATAAATCAAAAAATAAATCCAAGGATTTTGACATCAGTTGGCTCACGTTGTAAGAGTACCTCAGGGCTGTCAGACTCCTTTGATTTACAGTTACGTAATTGAGAGCAGAGCTGGCCTTTTATCTTAAATTAGCTCTAAGAGAGTGCCAAATAAGATAGCTCTTTTAAATCAACATGTTCAGGATTTACTGTACTGTAACATGTATAGGCTGACCCCAGACTTCCAGCCTGCCGAGAACAAGTGTCAGCTGGAAGTTCCGGGTTATGGGGTATTCCAAGAGTTTTTTCCTGTCGTTAACACTGGACCTGACATATAGCTGCAATCAACAGTGGAGATACTGAAACTTACATTATTTATTAACTTTCTGTTATACTTATTTGGATTGTTCAGATTCCTGGGGCTTATCCTGCTTTCTTTGAAATCAGTAGATCAGTCTGTTTATCTACAGGAATTTGATTTACATGTGATACCAGATTTATTTTCAGTGACAGCATGAGAAGCAGTTTCATTGTTAACCCTTAATTCACTCTCTCAATAATTTCTTTTAATTTGACCCCTTTGAGCAGAAATTGCTTAATAGACTTTTGCATGCCATCCCATCCCCATTCAGAAAATACTATGCTATTTCATTATTTTTGCTCTGCAGCCCAGGGTTCTCTGTTCTAGGAGGTCTGAAAAGACACAATGGCCCCCATCAAATACCTAAAATTCCCTTCTAGATGTTGGAAAAGAAGTGTGATCATGCAAAAAGATAGTAAATATCCTGAATTTAAATTTTTTACACAAAAATACTTCAATTGAAATTCAAATTTAAGTACTTTTCCAGGGAAAATGTGCATGCACACAGGTTGCTGCTTATTGAAGATAATGGAAAATTGACATGATTCAGAACATGGATACATCAGATAGTAAGGTTGCTACAAGAGGTGGGAAAGGTGATTTCAGAAATTTCCAAATGACTTTTCACAGGAGGAGATTGGAGTCAGGGTGACTCATGAGACTCTTCCATGCAAGACCTGTTTCTACTCTAGAACTAGTGCAAATACAATCTGCCCAAAGTCTAGCTGTAAATAAATTGGAGAGAAATTAGAGCATTATCAGGAGCAAAGACTTTGTGAAAGTGTCAACTTCTGGAGTCACCTGACATAAAAAATAGTTTAATTATGTCTATGCAGAGCAGCATATGACTCATATGAAAGTCTGAATAACCCTACACTGTGTTACCCATAGCTCACTCCATTATTTCTGCATCCAAAGCACGTGCATGATCCTTGCACAACCAAACTGACTCTTTGACAGATGATCTAGAGCTGTCAGAGTGTCTGTTCACTTTCAAACTGCTTTGTATGTTTGACATTTTGAGTAGTAGATTTCTTAAAATGAGAGAGCCCACTCAATTTTATCCAGTTTTTAAAGCTTTTTATAATTTTTATCCACAAAATCTATTTGACAATATGAAGAAAATGCAATAAATACAGTATATGAATGTATCTCAGGTTTTAATAATGCCTAATTGATATAGTTGAGATTCCTGAAAGAACTGCAATGAGCTGCAGCTCTCAAGTAATTTGAAATGCTAACTTAGACTGTTCTGGAAATACCTCCCTGTAGAGAAGTCAAATATAGTCAGATTCTCAAGGCATGTTAACCTGTTTACTGCACTTCTCTTTTGCTGACATATATTTTTATAGTATTATTTTGTCCCTCTCTTCATTTAAGTTAGGGGAGAGTGCTTTTTTTCAGGGAATTGTCTTAGTGTGTTACAGAGGGCGACATCAGACTCTGAAATAATTTGATCTAGAAGCAATTTTCCAGGGGAACTTCTACAGCATATTTCATCCTAGGCATGTGAATACTGGTAAAATCAAATTGTGGATGAAAATCTGGGTCCCAACACACTACAGACTTTGAAATGACAAGGGAAGTGCATTTGAGGTTGAGCTGGGAATGATGAGAAGTTCAGTACTAATACTAATATAGCCCATCAACTAAAAGTGGTGCTTTATTGTTTTGAGTTTGGATCAGTGATGCCACTCAACGATAAAGGCTAAAGACAAGCTTTGTAAAGGCTTCTTCCCCCACAATGCAAATTTTCAGGACACGATGCAGGATACTGGCAGTTAGGGTAGCATCCTCAAAATTTCCAGTGCTTCTACGTTTCTCTTTTGAGTCATGCACACAAGCGGTCTCAGATGGTACTGCGCTGCTGAGCTAAGTGTCTTGGGAGGATCATGGTCCAATTCTCCACATCTGCCTGTAGCAGGGTGAAGAATCTAATTCTCACACATGCTGGGCTCTCCAGCAGCCTACGGAGTAAAAACTGTCTCTTCCTCTCTGCTGAAATGAATATAGCTCCCCTCATTCCTCAGAACCTTGTATAGAGCCTTCACATTTTGGCTCCAGTCAAGTGTAAGACATTTAATTGTTGCATTGCTGAACATAAAGGTTTTGATAGTCAGACTTTGTGAATCTCAAGCTGACCCAAAGGTCAGGCAGCTGCCACGTCAACTTTTGCCACTGCCGAACACCAGTCAGGCACAAAAGAATTACCAGACTGGAACATGTGTCTCACACAACACAGTACAATCTCAAAACAAATTCAGTGCAGAAGCTTGTATCTTAATTACAAACCTGCCTTCCCTGCTCCTTTGAGATGAGACGTGAGAAGTTTCTCCAAAGCAGCTGAGCACAGGAACACGTTCAGTTCCTCTGCTCTGACCTGAGGGCAGTAAACTCTACCCAAAGAACAGACTACATTACTAGAAGTGGAACTTTTTAAATTGTCACGGCCAGATTAGCTGGCTTTATAAAATGGTATATGCTCAGCAGACGCATATATGCAGGCTCAGACACAGAACTGCATTGTAACAAGCAATACAGGAGATTCCTCTGACAAAAAATCAATGTCATGCCTACCTTCCCCTTCTCCTCACTGCTCCAGAGTTGTATATAGCCCAGGTCATTTGGGTTTATTTAAACTAAATCTATGAATTATGAGATTAGATGTATCTAGATTGATGAATGTAGATTTCCATTAAGAAATATGTAGGACTGCTGTTGCAGGACTGGAAGGTGTGAGTGCAATCATAGAATCATAGAATTGTAGAATGGTCAGAGTTGGAAGGGACCTTAAAGATCATCCAGTTCCAATCCCCCTGCCATGGGCAGGGACACCTCCCACCAGACCAGGTTGCTCAAAGCCCCATCCAGCCTGGCCTTGAACACCTCCAGAGATGGGGCAGCCACAGCTTCTCTGGGCAACCGGGGCCAGAGTCTCATCACCCTCACAGTAAATAATTTCTTTCTGGTATCTAATCTAAATCTCCCCTATTCCAATCTAAAACCATTGCCCCTTGTCCTTTTACTGCACTTCCTGGCAAAGAGTCCCTCTCCAGCTCTCCTGTAGCTCCCTTCAGATGTTGGTGGGCTGTTATAAAGTCTCCCCAGAGCCTTCTCTTCTTGAGGCTGAACAAGCCCAGCTCTCTCAGCCTGTCTTCATAGGAGAGGTGCTCCATCCCTCTGATCATCTTCGTGGCCTTCTGCTGGACCCATTCCAACAGGTCCATGTCCTTCTTGTGTTGAGGACTCCAAAGCTGGACACAGTACTCCAATCACGTCTATGGTGCCTTCTCATATTCCCAGATTATCTCCTTTTCATTCTGACTTTGGGCTGGACAAAATGGACAGTTTTCCCAGATTTTTTTTTGCACAATGGGAACTCTAAGTCCTCATTAAAATCACATGGTATATGAAGAATTGTAAACTACATAGTGAAATTTCATTACGAAACAGATGATTTGGTAGGACTATTAGACTAAGTTTGCACAGATCATTAAAATGTGGCTTATATCTGTTGCCATCATGGAGACCATACAGTGTTATTAGAATGACTTCTCTCCTTTATCTCTCTTTGAAGCTCAGTGGTGCAGAATCCAGGTTGTTAACAGATGTCATGCCTTGGAGCTTGATTGTCATTGCTTTTTAATTATTTTGGACAGGGAACTTAGTCACTGAAGCAGGGCTTTTATTCACAAGTTTGTGGAAAATTAGTGCTGCTTGATACTGAAAACATTTATAGAAGGCAGTATTCTCAAAAATAATGACAACAGTGTATGACTATAATTATCATCAAGCAAATGATATAAAGTGTATTTAATATACAAAACTAGAGTAAAAAGCAGTTCTAAAAAAATGTTGCATTTGAAGAGTGGTTCAGTAATTTGTGCAGTCACGAAATGGTGGTGTTCTGGAAAAATATTCAGTTACTGTACTTTGACACTAGTTTTGTTTTATATTCTACTGAGCTATCTAAATTCCCTGTTGTAACTTAATGAGTAGACATCAAGTTTCCACCAGTGAAATGGCAGTGAGGAAGAAAGATTTTTCTTTCCCTTGTTACTGATATTTAATTTGACTTATATTAAGAAAATTTTTCCTTAGTGACTCTGAACACTAAGAGTAAGCAGATAGATACATCATGGTCTTTTCCTCCTCTATGTTGCACATGACTATATCCTCATTTATGAATCGTTAAAAAAGAATAAAGCCTTTCATATGCACTGATAGCTAAATAGAGACACTGGATTACTGAGACAAAAGTCTAGTAAATAAGAAAGAAAAAATAGTAAACTCTAGTTGGTTTGACTCTAGTAAGACAAGACAATACATATGGTCTATATACCTTTGGAATGGATTATGAATTTTAGGAATAAGAAATATAATGTCTCATAAGTAACCTAAAGATGTTAATCTGTGTGTGCAGAATTTGTTTCAGAAGGATAAAAATTAAGGTTAAAGTCTAAAGTCTAAAATCTAAAATTCTAAGTCCCTAAAGTCTAAAAAGATAGACTAAAGTTTAAATGCAGCACAATAGCTAAAAAATGTGGGGGCAGTCATTGTAATCATGAATGAATTAAACTACGTTACCTGTAAATACAGTGAAAAAGTACATTCACTTCTTATGTAAAATCTTCAGACATGGTTTTAGCATTTTATATTACACCAAGAATAGATTTACTGGAATCAATTAGCGTGATTGGAGAAGACAACCGAAGTAACCTAAATTCTAAAAAATTATAACCACTGACATTTGATTAAGGAAATTAGTTCATAACAGAGGTAAAACAAAAGCAAAACAAAAAAAAATATTAAATAGTAAAAGGAAAGTCAACTCTAGGAAAGTATTGAAATGCATATCTAGAGATCTGACTGCACTTCTTAAATATATTTCTCAACAAGTTCACAGCTAGCTGTTATGAACCCCCTGCACACAAACATTTTGCAATGCATACAGAGTGTTGGATTCTTGATATGTAATATGCAACAAATGACACAAGCAATAATATCTGATAGAGATGTCAAGATCTTAACACCTGTGATGATAGAAAAGGGCAGCCCAGAGGGGTGACTACCAAACAGATGAATAACTGAGTTTAAGACCCCAGTGGGGACTGCATAGAGGCTTATACATATGACGATGCATCTGTTGGGAGTAAAAGGCACAGCTCTTACAGCACTCAGATACTCTCTGGAGAGTACTTGAGACGAGGATAGTGATTACATACACACAGTTACTAATAACAGAAGAAAGACCAGGTCAGGGGAGCAAAATAACAAATCTTTTGATAGGAGGTGGGAAAGTTGAACTGTCATGGTGTTTTCTTCATGTTCCAAATATGCAAGGGAAATAAAATCCTTGTAAGGGAGTACGGATTTTAACTTTTCATCTTAGGGGGAAACTTTTTGGAGTAAATGGAGCCTGCACAGCGAGGAACAGCTGTGCAATACAAAATGGAACCGGTACTTAAACTTAGAATAGGGAACTAATAAAAGAGCAAGTTACTTAAAATCACTTATGTTGCAGTTTTGAAGCCATTTTGGGTGTCTTCAAACAAATAAAGGCCAGCTTAGGCATACAAAAGTCGGTAAAAGTCAGCAAAGAACAGCCAAAAAAATCATATTTGAGAAGGATGTGTAAAATAAGGAGCAAGATCAGGACCAAATGGATATGTGGCAGTCTATAAATTAGAGGGGGGAAAAAAGGTGGAAAAACTTGAAAACTTGATTTATGTAACAATATCAATGCAACTAATATTTCATAAGATTGGTAGATTAAAAATTACATGTGGGCCTCTGTGATTCAACGGGATTTTACATACCTATGTCAAGAGACAGCAAAGAGGTGATGTTAAATCCGTTATTGATAAGTGATATTTTCAGTGACTGCAGAGGTGAAAACTGCTAGTCCATAGCCTGTGTCTCTTTCTTGCAGGGTGAGATATCCACTTTGATTTCATGAAAACATTAACCATTAACCATTAAACTGGGAAGAGTAAATCCTCAGTGGATAGAAACGAATATGGTGTCAGGAGAATCAGTGCTATCTACTAGGTAACTCCCTGGCCCATGACAGGAAAAATTTAGAACAAATGAATTTATTAGAACCTTTGATGGTCAGCTCCCAGTTTGCATCTAGAACTAATATGCTGATACATAAACCTTAAATAATAATGTGGCACAGGAGAAATTTCTCATGTAAATATTTCAAAACAATGCATTCTTAAATGGATAGCAATTAAAATATGTGCCTGAAGGAAACTGGCATTTCTGCACTGTGTAAAATTCCATTATATATAGTTTCATTCTGAACTGAAATAAAAATAAACCAATTCCTACTAATGAATTATTTGGTGAAAAAAAATATTTTAAGTAACCAGATGTTACATTTTTATGTGAATGAAAATTTTATCACTGATTTGCATAGTTTACTTATATTATTAATATCTGCAATAAATTTTGAAACAGGGTTTCAATAGAAATAGAACAATACCATTTTATGATGTTTGGAACATCTGATTTCATACTGTTTTGATTTTCTTAACAAAAATATGTCAAAACTGACAGTCAACTACAAAGATGTAATTATGAGAACACATAGCTTTCTATCTGGAAAAAATAGTCTCTAATAAACTGTCATCATTTGTCTACCTGTGATTTATTGTGAATAGGTGGAAACCTGGAATCCATCATGTGAATTTTATACTTGTTTTCCTTACCCACTTTTCATTAGGTAGAAATCTGCTGTATTTGGGGAAAATAATCTTGATTGAATAGTAGAAGTAAAAATACTACGAAATAAATCAGAGATCAAGTTTGGTGTTTCCCCTGTCTTTGCCTAAAGAATTGAAAAAATCTTTTTCAATGTTTCACTGTTCTAGCTGCAAAGCCATTATGAACATATCGTGAAAAACTTAAAATGAAAACCAACTCCAGTACTCTGTTCAAGAAATGGTATTTCACTGAAGTTAACACAGAACGGTGCAGTAACACATATATATTCTTTGCCCATCAGGTTAACGGTTGTACCAATGGATTTCTAGGGCCATGCCTACACTAGCAACTAGACTGAGATAATAGGAGCTAGTCTGGAGACCAAAATATCTCGTGTGGAGAACCAGTCATCCAGTTGCCATGTGTTTTGGTGTCTTTGGGGCTGGCTTTCTCCTGGTCACAAGAGTGAACACCCACTTGCAGTCCGAACTCTGTGCACACTCCTTGAGAGAACCTTTTGGTTCAGCTTTATTCATTCCTGCACTCCTAGACTGCCCCACAACACAGAGCAAAATGCTGTATGGGGGGAGAATTCAGGAGCTTCACTTGAAAACTGCATCCTGAGCCACATCAAAAGAAGCATAGCCAGCAGGTTGAAGGAGGGGATTATGCTCCTCAACTCCATTTTGGTTAGACATCGCCTACAGTACTGCATCCAGCTCTGGAGCCCTCAGCACAGGAAAGACATGGACCTGTTGGAGCAAGTCCAGACAGAGGAGGGCCATGAAGAAGATGGGGAGGAATTCTTTATCAGGGTATATAGCCGTAGGAAGAGGGGTAGTGGTTTAAAACTGAAAGAAGGTAGATTTAGAATAGATATTAGGAAGAAATTCATTGAGACATTGAGACACTTGCCCAGAGAAGTTGTGGATGACCCACGCCTGGAGGTGTTCAAGGCCAGGCTGGATGACTTTTGGTCACCTTGACTTTTAGTTCTTTTTCTCAAGAATGGTCACAAGGTAAAACCTGAAGAGGACTATGAAAATCTTGCAGTATATGTTCAACTAGCTTTTGATCTCAGATTTCACAGAATTGAGGAGATTCATTGGGTATTCCAGTTAAGATGCTTCATTTATAAAACAAACAAAAGGATAACATACTAGACACAGTTTGAAGGAAATACCTCATCTGATCTTTTGCAAACAGTTTCATCATTTATGGCAAGACTATGGTGTCTCCTTGTCCTTTGAGTTATGAGTACACTAATATTTAGGCTTCTCTTGCTCCCACTCAGCAGTCAAGAGCACATTGGGATTCAGCAACACCTGAATAACAATTTTAAATCTTATTTAATGCACCTCTCAAATTCTTTTTTGGTTGTGTTTTTAAATCTGACTTCTAGCCTCTCTTCCCACTGTGATTCCAGCCCAGAGTTACAGTTTCTTAGCAGATCTGCATTTTATTTTGGGTAGGGTAGAAGTATAGCTTCAGGGTCTTTCACGGCTATATTAGGTGACAGTCCCTGGTTACATCTCCCAGGTTTGACAGCTTAACTTGCCTCATCACAATAATTTTGTTTTGGTGCAGTTTCATCTCTTTGTGTGTGTAGGTGTGTGTGCATGTCTGCATAAGCTAATTATAAGGTAGAGCTAATTAGAAGGGTGAGCTTGAGAAGAGACTTTAACATTTGTCTGTGTTACTTTTTTTTGACAGTTCATCTGCTCTCAGAATCACCAGTTTCAAGGGAAGAAAGCCAGAAGATTGCCTCTCCCTTGCTCCTTTCCACTGCACTGTACTATGTTTCCTAATATCAGCTAATTTCCAGCTGAGTGCTTTTCCACAGTGACTGGATGAGATTTATGATGTCTCTTCTACAGTTTAGTTCCATATTAATTGTATTTAACTATTGCTTGTGGTGTTTTCACTCCATCTCCTGCTCTTTTCTAGAAGTTTGTGAAACCCTCTCTGCTCCTGCATTTGAACTCCCCGTTTGGGACTCTGCATTTGGCTACCAGCATTTTATTATAGCATGGTGATAAACCAGGTGTCATGCTCTCATTTTGTGTTCCTGGGGCTGAGCCACCTGCTTGGATTGCTGTCTCACGAGGAGCTCCACAGTATAATCACCTTTGTTTGTATTGTCTGTGACTTTGCCAACAATTCATGCCGAAGGCTTTTAGTGTGTCTGCAGCAAAATGATACCTGAATATCTAGGGATGAAAAGGTAGACTTGTAAGCTGTTAAAATATAGCTTAGTAATAAAGAGATACAGCTAAACTTTTGAAGAGCACTATGCAGGGAAACTTTTCTTCTACTGTGCAAAACTGAAACTTTACGCATTCTGGTCAACTAAAAAAAACAGAAAAGCCTTTCATTCAGATCAGAAAAAATATTCTCTTTCAATAATTTCAAAAAATCCTTTTGAATTACATGTGTTTCTATAATTAGATGAAAGCTCCAAGTAGAAGAAACCAAAGCCAATATTTATTACTTAGAAAATGTTGACACGGGCTATTCTAACAATTTCAAAACCTTAGAAACATTCCTTACTGACAGTTACATTCTTCAAAGCCAGCCATTCCTTGCAAAAATTTCTGTTTTGGTTCATTTGCTTTTCTCACCTGAAACAATTCTGTAAAACAGTCCTGATTGGCCCTGTAGTGGAATTCCTTTGCTTTAATTTTTTTTTTAGTGTTACATTTCCCATCAAAGTTTATAATATTTCTGTAAATATATGTCTTCCCATAGTTTGCTTTTTTTTCTGTATTTTGTAAATAAACCAATATACTGGCAAGTGAAGATATTCTTTGCAATGTAGTGTTTCTAAAGTATGTGGTATTTACTACCCAAATTCTTTTAGAAATATTTGTGCAAAGAGTAAAGTCAATGATCCAAAAGCTCATTGAAATCAATGGGAGACTTTCCATTAAATTCAATGGGCTTTGGTCCAAGCTGTTTGTAATTATAGGTTGACATTTTGAAAGCTGCCTAAGGGAGTTGGAAGCCTAATACTCATTAAAATTAACTGGGCATCTAGCTTTACTAGGGTGCTTTGGAACTCACAACTACAGTTTATATAAATGAGTGACCTGTTTATGAGGCTCAGTAAGTGACATTAGAGCTCCAAGGAATCCATAAGCATGTGTCTTATCTTCTGTGTCAAAGAAACGTGTTTTAGATTGTATTACTTGTTAATGGCCATTTTGATGCAGAAAAGTACTATCTAATTTTAAAAGACAGATGTATATATAAAAAATAATCACAGAATTGACCAAAACTGACTTACAGAATGGCTTGTTTGACAGCTTAATGCTTTTTAATTTTTTTTAAAAGAAACATTCTTAAATATTTGAAATTTATTTGTAATGAGAACTAGACAAAAATACTGAGCAAATAATTCAATCCATAAATTACCTGATGTGTTATCCTTTTTCTATTTGCTGCAAGGAGTCTGTAATATCCTTAGTTAGATAGATATAGATATGTCGTCCATATCTATATCAACATCTACATCTTTATCTACATCTATCTTTTTACTGTTTAAATATCCCAAAAGTATTCAGCAACTAGACCTTTATTTGAAGAAGTTGCTCAAACTGTGACTGACAAATGTTGGCTATAGCGGTCCTATGGATGCTCCGCTATATTAAACCAATATATATAAGGTAAGTAACTTGAGCTACAGTTGCTTATACACATTATGCAATACCAAACCAAATCTGTGAAATCTAAATGTCACTTGTGAGACAACAGCATGTGGTTGAGTAGTAATACACTCAAACTCACCTTTGATTTTAAACTCACCAGTAGTTTCATTCATTCGCTTATAGCTGAACAGTTCACTGTTAGCCGTAAGTATTCTTAAGGGATTAGAAATATTCCAAATCCTTTGAAGCTAGAGGTATGAAATTTTAAAACAATTTGGGAACAAAAAGACAATATCGTCATTTGTGGGGGTTCTGAACTATGAGATGTATCAAAATAAATGCAACAGCTGTTTAGATAAAATTTTTATGTGCACATGAACTGCAGTTTAATAGCAAACTTTATTTTATTTAAATTAGTTGTGAATCATAATATTATTTCCCAAGATGACTTATTATAGATTATGATTTTATAATGACAGTATTGTTGCTATGACATCATCCCTCAGACAGCACAAGTGTATGCAGAATATTATTGCTACCAACAAGAAAACACAAAGTGGTCAGATGCAATCAGACCAATTATTTAAACTGATCTCATGTAAAAATTAAAATTAAATAAAAAAGCATTTAAAAATTCAATTTGGGGTAAAAATAAAAAGGCTGCATAAATAGCTGGTCAGTTCAAACTAGTCAGCCAGTTCCTGCAACTGTAAAGTTTCTTCAAGTGGAATTGTGCTCCTGTTTCAGAGAAAGGGCAGCTGCCTTCTTCCATCCTGGTGGGAGGCTTTGTGTACTGCCGAATGAATGGTGGGAAACTCAGATTCCAAGAGGAAAAGTAGCCATTGCATTTATTTTTTTTATTAGAACCGTGTTACAATTCTTACAGGTGACTTGCTGTTTGCTGCTTTCGAGACAGCTGTTGGCCTGCCCTGTTGGTTGAAGAAAGGCTGTAATTATTTAATTACAGAGTCAAATATATTAAAAAAAAGAAAGGGAAGATATTTCTTGCAGTACAAAAAGCCCGAAGCAAGGCATAAAAAGTCATACAGTAAAACTAACACTACAAGAAGCAGAAATCAACTAATTAAACTGAATTGGACTGAAGTGCAATTGCTAACATCTTTAATTAGCTATTTTATGATGTTGTCTGCCATCAAACATACACTTCTGTGCCTGGGTAGTTAGTTGTCTATACGCGCAATGTTATCAATGTTAGTGGGGACAACAGAAGTAAAATGTACACATTCATGTTGGTCCAAAATCCAAAATCCTTGTAGGTTCAGTGCAGATAATTGTTTCTCTGGATCTCTTTCTAAGATTATTCTCAAAATAAACCATTGTATTTCTAACCTCCTTCTACTTGAGAACATTTTCTCCTTAGGACTCATGAAGCTTCTCAGACTCATGCCATTGGCAATTTCATCAGCATTTTCTCATTCTTAAGCCAAGATCACAGCTGAAAATACTAGTAGCAACCTCAGGTCTGATCATGCATTTCACTGTAGCTCCTCTGTGCCACACTGTTGTCACTGATCCTTCAGCTTCTTATTTATCCACTTCTCAGCTCTTATCCTAATCATCATCTTCTCTAGTTTAACTAATAATTTCCTATTAAGCATCAAATGTTTTCCTGGCTTCCAAGTAGATTAGATCTAGATTAGACCTATTTCCCTTGTCTAGAAAAGCAATTATCTCCTCAATGAAGGATATCAGGTTAGTCTGGCACAATCTGTCTTTGTCAAACCCAAGTTGTGTTTTATCACATTTTCTCTATACCTCTGTGCTTTCATCCTTTCCTGCTGTGAAACACAGCTCAGACCAGTCTGACAGAGTCACAGTTGTGAGGATCACCCTTTTTTACTTTCTTAAATTTGTGTAACATTTAATATTTTTTCTGTTGTGTGGCATTTCCTAAAAACCTGATGGATTTCATCTCTTGACTGTAGAAGCTGCAATACTGTGCCAGTACCCTCATGATTCTGCGATACTGCCAATCCCTCTCAGTTTTCAGACATGAAGCACTTCATATTTTTTCTCCATATCAAATGGTAATTTGTATCCCACATCTTCCCTGTAACCTCACTGAAAACTGAACTTCAGCATAAAAGCAGACATGGACCTTTCTTAATCCTTATCCCATCTTAACTACATGCCACTTTCACTTCATCCCAGTTGTCTTTTATTTATAGAAGTAAAAATATGTTCTTTTTTTTTTTTAAATCTAGCCTGCTTAGAATTTGGAAAATTCTTCCTTATCTTAAAAGTACTAAAATTTAAACCATAATTTTCTAATGAGGTCCATTTTCATTTCCTTTAGGCTTCCCAGTCTTTTTTTGGTTATTCCCAGTTGTTATTTATCTATCTATTTATTTATCTATACATTCACTCTTTTTTTTTTAATTTTAGTTCCACATGGTTTCTGCATCTTTATGTGTTTGTTTGTTTTTTTTTAAATATTTAGTTTCTTGCTATAGTGAAAAGGGAATGAAAAACTAATTTTCTCATTCTGCCTAACTTGACTAAATAGAAAATTATTTTATTGAAGTCTTCACTTTGAACCAGAAGCTTTAAAGACTAGTTTGTAGTTTTCCTTCTATTTAATTTAAATTGCATTATCTCCTGATAATTCTTTCCAAGGTTATTTTCTACAGTTAGCTTTTGTGCAATATGCTTGCTACTTACCAAAGTCAAATAAACAGAGTCTGCAATCACAAAGTATGATCCTATCTGGCACATGAATTTGTAGGTTACTGAGTCCAAGACCATATAAACATTAATTTGTTTTTAGCATTTGTTCTCCAGTAGGTATCTGGGAAGTTAAAGTCACTCCTAGTGACAGAGTTTCTGGTAAGATTTCCAGATGTCTTTCTGTATGCAAATATGAGCTTGTAATTCTATAGTGGACACCATTCACTGTTTTTCCCTTTCTCCTCCAATGATATAATATTTTTTCCATCTTTTTAAAAGCTCAAAGTAACAATTCATCTATGCTGTTCCACTTTATATCTTTAAAGTTATCACATTATAACAGTGCAGCATTACTCTGTCAGCCTTACTCTTTATTTCTATGTGAAAATAACTCATGAGTGTTTATGTGCCTCTTGTGTTTTCTTCTCTGTATTCTCATTATCCTTCTGTTATCCGGACTGTTGCTCTACATCAACATTGTAAGTTTCTTCATCTTGCCTGCATTTCTTATGCTGAAATTTAAACATTTCACCTGTTTGTAGAGATATCCAATAATTTAGTCGCAATAGACTTAATTTTAACTTTTAAATATTTGACAACTACTTTCTTTTCTAGTAATTTCAATTAATTAGTTGGCTACTGTTTATTGGGAGTTTTTTAGAGGTGAATAATATTTTTATCTTCTTATTTTTCTTTACTCTCCAGAGTTCCTTTGTTCATTACTTTTGTTCTCATTTACCTTATTCTTTTTTTTTTCCTTGTAGGTCTGTTAAAACACTACTTTAACAAAACAAATGATGGATGTTACAATAAGTTACTGCAAGATTCTCAATGCTTTTTAGTCTCATGATGCTGTAATCACTTATGTTGCCCATAACTGAAAAATATATAATATATAAATATATTATATGCAGAAAATAAACAATCTACCAAAAGAATATTATCCAAATAACAAACTTGCCTAAACTTTCCTTCTAGCACCAGCTCCAAAGTTATCCATTGATCATTGTTACTTCATCTCAGCTGCTTCTTTTTTTATTTTTATTTTTTTTTTAAGAATCATGCAGAATACAGCTCAAGATCACATAGTTTAATATTTTCCCTGTGCTGGAATAATCATCTTGAATCTGTTCCAGCTGAACTGTAGTAATGCCGTGTATATGGCCTTAAAGTCTGCAGCATTTGGGACTTTCAAATTTATAGACTCTTGCAGTGTATCTCTTCAGGAGAGTAGATTGCTAAGCTAGTTCTAATTTCTTTTCAGCATCAAGCTAAATGTCTTTCCCTCTGCAGTGCTCAAATTTACATGGGAAAGAAACACGGCCATACGGGCTGTAAGACCTATGGCAGTCTGGCCAGAGGAGAAAGGGAAGAAGGGAGATCGGGACTTCACGCACACCACCATACATACTGTACATATAAAATACACCATGAAGTTTAGATGAAGATATGGATAAGATGTGAAATATTGTTGCTTCAAATTGAGGCTACTCTCCGTAAAGAAAAAAAAAATATTTAGACTGGGGACAAATGTGTTCTAATTTCAGTGCAAGACTGTGTACACTCCGAAGAATGCAAAATCATCTCTAGCTCCCCATGTTCTGCTCTTCGATCTTGTCTTCTCTAAAGCAAGTGAACATACATGAATGTTCAGTCTTGTTTAAAAATCCAAAGTAAAACACCTCAGACATTTCTCCTTCCAGGAAAAAGATGAAGGAAGAAAACGGATATATCTAAGCCACTTCATTTAATGTTCTCTGTAATAATCATGCCATAGAAAACCTACAGACTTCAAAATTTACTTCTGAGTGCTTCACAGTTATAAATTATGTTATTCCAATAACCAGCCTGGGCCCAGCATAAATGGGAAAAAGACTGGTGGACTGAGACTTGCCTTTTAATACTGAGGATTCAATTATCCTTGTTCAAGACAAACAATGCACATTTTTTACCAAAAGTGGCATTGCACAGCTCCTGCTATGTTCAAATATATTCTCCAATTACCTTCAGCTCCCCGTGAGGGAGTTCAACAGTACTTCTGCAAAGCAGGCCACGATCCCAAGTCAGGCAACGGGAAACGGGGAAACTCATAGCTTGTGGCCACCTGTGAAAGGTTAGCAGAGGTTTACTCTATTCTCCAAGGTGGTATTGACTGAATTAATCATTAAAACATTCTTTTTCCCACTCCCCTACAGTCTTTGCTTCAACCGCTGTTCATAGTCTTATTTCTGCTGCAAATGGGGGATCCAGGCCACAGCAATCCTCTGTACTGCACACTCTTGTTTTGGTCCCAGAAGCCTCCCATCTTGGGTACTGGATGAGGTACGTGTGTGCTTACTGAAGGAAAAACAGCATGCTATTATACGATTATTTTTTTTTTCCTAAGTGTGTGCCCATAGGGATTGCACAATTAAGGTTGCTCAAGCGATTTTTACTAAAGTATTACCAAATTTGGATTTATAAGATGACTAATTGCAATATTTCACTGGAAAAGTCTCCCACACATTTATTAATAATACTGATATATATGAATGGAAATACTGAATCGTTATACAGTCTACCGATAACTTGAGCTAATACAGTAAGGGATGGGATCAGGAGAACTGGGATCCTTTCCAAGTTCAAGGAGATAGTATGTATTTATTGTCACCGATTCTCTTGCCAATTCCTCAAAGACTTGATAATCTTATTCTCCTCCAAACCCTTGGGTTCTCATTTAAGCCCCATTTTCTCCATCATATCAATTGCAATTTTTATTCCTTAAATTCCTCTGACATATTCCCCAATACAAATTCCACCTTTTCCCCTCTTTTTACATTATAGAGTCCTAGTTTCCTTGTGCCTGATTCCTTTGATACTCTTTCTCACTGCACCCATTCCCCACAGCTCCGTCCTTTGCCCCTGCATGGCTGAAATAAGTGTTCATACCACTGAGCTCAACACATGCTACTTATTTTCTCACCTTGTGCCTCTGGCTTTAAAATATCACAGAGCTGCATATACAAGAAAAATGCACATAGCCATAAATGGAACCCCTCCACTCTTTCCCTGACTGATATTCTCTGTTTAAGACATAAGAAATCTCTGCTGAGCCTGAATATTTTTTCTCCAAAACCTTATAATTTACAGTGGCAATAAAAGCCAAATTTCAGTTTTCATCCCACATTGTTATCCCCAGCTGCCAAATATCAGTCTGCAGCTTCAAATTATATTAACTATTTAAATAACTTCTTCCCTTATCGTCTTCCTCCCTCCCCCTTCCTTTTTGATTTATTATCATGAGTGAAACAACATACTTCTTGCCTCATTCTCAGAAATGACTGGATTTTTTTGGCAAAGAAGACATTCTAACACATGTTTTAGCCACCTTTTAGCAGACACAAAGGAACATTAGAGCCCAAATGTCTACCAATTGGCAAATTGAAAAGTACTAAAATCAGCATTTTAAAATGGAAAGTGTCAGGAAACATTAATACGCATAGCTACCGGCCCATTTTTGGCCTTCATCAGTTTATTCAGCATTCGCCAAGTAGCACAAAATCCCTGGCTGAAGCAGTCAGCTCCATGGAGACTTTAGTTTTCGCAGGTGACGTGCTTCTGCGTTTTGCAGTTTTGACTCTCTCTCATGTTACTTGTGGGAATCCTGCAGAGGTTCGTGCAAAATGCACTTCAAGCTGCTCTGCACTGGGGTAGCATCAAACCAAGCCCTACCCAACGGGTCTACAACCAGAACCTCTCAAAAATAATTTGTGTACACCTTTTTTATTAGACCTTTACCTTGTTCATCAAATACAAACTTTTTTTTGCTCTTTATATATAGACTTAATGTCACCCAATACCATGTTATTCAGATGTCTACTAATTCAGATTTCTACTAATGAAAAAATGATGTTACCTAAAACAACCACACTAATTTTCTCCGTGTAAACAAATTTAGGATAATCTTTTGCAAAAGGTTTGGTACATAACTTAGCAAATTGGCTGCAACCCTAACTGGTAGATATTTTCAACTGGACTCATCAAATAGGTGAGCTGTGTGAAAAACTACTGCTGAGACTAAGTCAGCTGAAACTGAAACATGGAAAAGCCAGGGATTTGTACCTTAAGAAGCAATTAAATAGGCAGCAGTGCTGTAAACAAAACAAACCCTCCACATCAGTAAGAAAAAAAACCAACCCCAAACATGAATACATATGTATGTTTACCCTCCCACTGGTGACTGTGGGGTTTAATAGATAGTACATAAAATTTATTGCCAAAGGGTTTAAAAATAAGTTTAGGGAGTGGAAAGGAATTATAGTCCCTTTATCCTGTGGATTCTAGAATACTGCTTATAGCAAGTGGCACAGTATGAATATGGAAGACACAGGAATTTTCCCCTCTGGAAAAAGCTATTTTAATTCCCTGTAGTATGCCACTATATCATTTACATTTGATCTGTTTGGAACATCTTCCATGTAATTCTTGGAAGAATACAACTAAAATAACATCCCTCAAGTACCTTTGGGGGTGGGAATCTAGATGGAAAAAGGAATGGATAGTTTATCCCCTTACGTGACATTTTATCCCATCCAAAATCATTACAGCTGAAAGAAATAAAAGATAGTGTGAATTTATACTGCTTTTGAGAATTGGTATAATATATGCAGTTAAAGCTTTGCTAACCACACATCTTATAAAAGTGATTATCAATTGATTAAAATTGCATATTAGAGTGCATAACTTTAATTTTGTATTCACGTAGTGAATCTGCAAAGCGGTATAGAAGAAAAAGGAGTCGTGGGAAGTTATATTACTCATTGAATATTGCACTCATTTTACCACATATTACAAATTAATTGGACCAGATACAGTTGTGGTGTTGTCATTCCTCATTGGGGCAAACTGGTGGTGGTCTGAGACAGGGGAAATGTAACAATATCCAGACCCTTCCTTTGGAGTAAGTTGATTCCTATCTTAACGATAGGGAGGAGGCTGACTGCAAATAAGGGAACTGTGACTCACTGGCAAAGAACAACAGGAGCTTTTCTACTCTCTTGTGTTTACCCCAACTATGTAAATTCATGTCTTGGCTTGCATCCCTTGTTCATGCCAAGTTCCCATCAAAGTCAGTGAGAATTTTGAACATGTAAGGAATAGCTTACATCTTTAACTTCATCAAGGTTTCTGATTAAATGTTCCAGACTTCCCATTCCGCTATTCACAGATCTGAACAACAAAATTTCCTTAGCTTTCTTAATTTCCTTCTGATGCAGAATTGTTACTCTTTATATCACCTATACAGCCTGTTTTCATTTTCCCTGATCCCTTCTACCAGCTGTATGTTTTAACCAATATGGAACAGACAGAGCAGTGCAAGGTTGTTAATTGTCAAGTGTTTTTCATGTTGCAGTATGTCACTTCCAGCATTTTACTTGGCCAACATAATGGACTTTTCATCTCTTCTCATTTAAGTGTGAAATGTGTTCACATAGATAGCATTTTCTTCACATCCTTGCTTCAGCAGAAAAATAAAATATAGTAAACAAACTATCCCTTCTTCTTTCCCTTAAATAGTAAATTACTACTCCAAGGAAAGTGTTTCGTGTTATCTTAAATTAGACTAGAATAGGATGAAAATGTGTTATCTTTTCTTTCTTAAACAGTGACTCAAAGAGCTTTTCAGAAAGTGGTGGCTGCAACAGTGGCAGTGCAAACTGCACTTAGCAGCAACTCACAAAGAACTCTAGTTAATTTCTGAAAGAAAATTATGAACTAAAATTAGGTTTCCTTAATTTAAAAAAAAAAAAAAAGCACTAGGAAGTGAAACAATTGCTGCATTATTCACATCCCTTTTCACAATCACAGTTACGGGACAGTAGTGGCCCTCGTTAAACATTTGGTCTGAAGGCTGAAGGTGACTCTTCTTCTTTGTAGGTTTTATAGATAGTATAGCTGGTACCATGATGCAATAATGATTTTGATGTACAGGTAACGAGTCTCAAATGTGTTGACAGAACAAGAGGTAATGGGCACAAACTTGAACACAGGAAGTTCCATCTAAACATGCGGAAGGAACTTATTTACTTTGAGGGTGGCAGAGCACTGGAACAGGCTGCCCAGAGGTGGTGGAGTCTCCATCTCTGGAGACATTCAAAACCCACCTGGAAATGTTCCCGGGCAACCTGCTCTGGTAGGGGGGTTGGACTAGATGATCCCCAGAGGTCCCTTCCACCCCCAAATCATTCTGTGATTCTGTATAAAAAGGTATTCTGCACCTACTATTTTATGGAATAGCCATCGAATCTGAGCAAGTGGCAGACTGAAGCAGACAAAGTTCCAGAAGTACCTCCTCTACCACCTCTACATCACTTCAGACCTTTGAACACCTCTTGCAACACTACTTCATATCTCCACCCAGAAAAAAAAAAAGTCTTTCTGCATGACGAACACTTGCTACTTGGCAGAGGATCCTCTGCTGCCTTCGCTAGGTATGAGTGAGGAGCAGAGCTCTCCTGCCAAACATTGTCTCAACTTTCCTACTTTGCTGTGCAGCAGCTGCTCCATTCACCCTGGGCAAAACCTTCCTCCCAGATGGTGGAGGGGTGAGACTTGGGAAAGGGAAATAAGAGGAAAGAGGGAGTTCAACCATGGCTGGGCAAGACGCATACTCTATTACAAGTAAATGGAATAATTTTATGTGCAGTGGGGTTGCCTGATGTGGGACAGATAGTTCACAGACCACTTAGATGTGCCTGTGAATGTGTGCACTTACAGTTGAGAAGAGTGGAAAATTAAATGAGCTGATAGTTTTGGCACAATGACAGAATGTATGTATTTGCAAAGCAATCTCATCACCAACAACTCCTTAAAAGCAACTTTGCTTTATGATATTGAAGAAGCTTGATACAGAGTTTTGTTTTTCTGTTTAACTGGGGTCTAAAACTAAGAACATGCTCTGACATCATAATTTTTTTTTCATTCAAGGCATGTTTTGAATTCGACCCATCCTAAACAGTACCAGAAGAACTGGGGCAATAATGGAGAGGAGCTCATGAAGACGAGGGTTTTACAGCTTGGGGAACTTGGACCACAGTATGCATCAGACAAGCTACAAACTCACATAGAAACAGTTTAATGATGTTTTGCACTTAGAAGATTTGTTTGTGTCTTTCTTTCTCTTCTAGATGTACATATTTTATACTGGTTGCACTGGAAATGCATATGCATGATTGAACTCAAACATTACGCAGCCTTAGTTATTATTAAATACTTTGAGTGAATTCTGCTGGCAGACAGTTTATTTGGGCTCATCTGCATTGCATGAATTTATGGTTTGTTCTGGCCACCAACAGATGTATTTTGAAATAATTGATAAGTGTTTTAACTAAATATAAGTAGTTTATAAGTCCATGGTAAGTGGACCTTGCTTCCTTTAGTACTTCTCTGAGACGACGGTTGATTAAATACTGTGGGTGAATGCTTTTAGAGACTGGTTAGTTTGTCTTAAATCCATGCTGGTGCCAGATACTGAAACTAATTGGCAGCTTTGCTTATTAATAGTATATTGCTAAATAAAAACCCAAAAGATGTTCAGAATACTGAACAGGAATCTCTCTATCTCTGTATTCCATTCCACTTTTTTCAGTCTCTTTCTTCTAAATCTATGAATGATATTACAGTGACTATTAGGCTGTTGAAGTGTAGAGTTTTGATTTCCAGATTAGCCAGTCTCAGTGTTTTACTGTCTCTGGCATGTCACTGAAGAAGGGTGAAGGGTGAAGTATTTGTTAACCATATCAAGCAATCTGCAGGTGTGCAAGGAAAGAATATACTTCCTGGAGACCTTCTTTACAGCTGGAGCAGCTTACCATGACAATAGGTGAGCATGGGTAAGGAGGAGCCTTGCTGATGCACAACAGAAATGGAAATGCATGACATGAGGTGATAATCAGATATATGAGCCAAAAGATATAAGACCCGAAGTCACTCATAGAATCATAGAATCATAGAATCATAGACTCATAGAATCATAGATGGTTTGGGTTGGAAGGGACCTTAAAGATCATCCAGTTACAACCACCTGCCATTGGCAGGGACACCTTCCACTAGAGCAGGTTGCTCAAAGCCCCATCCAGCCTGGCCTTGAACCCCTCCAGGGATGGGGCAGCCACAGCTTCTCTGGGCAACCTGTTCCAGTGTCTCATCACCCTCACAGTAAAGAATTTCTTTCTAGTATCGAATCTAAATCTCCCCTCTTCCAATTTAAAACCATTGCCCCTTGTTCTGTCACTGCTCTTCCTGACAAAGAGTCCCTCTCCAGCTCTCCTGTAGGCTCCCTTCAGATATTGGTAGGCTGTTATAAGGTCTCCCTGGAGCCTTCTCTTCTCGAGGCTGAACAACCCCAGCTCTCTCAGCCTGTCCTCATAGGGGAAGTGCCCCATCCCTCTGATAATCCTCGTGGCCCTCTGTTAGACCCTTTGCAACAGATCCATGTGTCGAGGACTCCAAAGCTGGACACAGTACTCCAGGTGGGGTCTCACGAGTGCAGAGTAGAGGTGCAGAATCACATCCCATGACCTGCTGGCCATGCTTCTCTTGATGCAGCCCAGGATGGGGTTGGCTTTCTGGGCTGCCAGCACGCACTGCCTGCTCATGTTAAGCTTCTCATCCACCAACACCCCAAAGTCCTTCTCCTCAGGGCTGCTTTCTAGCCATTCTCTGCCCAACCTGTATTTGTGCCTGGGATTGTCACGTCCCAGGTGCAGGACCCTGCACTTGGCTTGGTTGAACTTCATGTGATTTATTGGCTCTTGACCAGAGCCAGCCAAAGTTATTGCTGGTCTCCCTTTTGAAGGTTTGTTTCTACTGTAGTCAGTCTTAGCATTTAAAAAAAAATGCTTTTGATAAGCGTGCAATCAGGTATGAGACATAAAACAAAATGCAGATTCTTTCATTCCTAAATCTCTAAGCACATCGCAAAGCTTGAAGTCATGTGGCATACCATGTGAATAACTGATAGTATTTTCTCTCTTAATTTGTCAGCTTGTTCTAGGCTAGGAAAAGGTGAATTTTATTAAAAGACCAATTATTACTTAAAATCTGAAGGGGAGAGAGAATGTCATGTAGAACATTAATAAAGTTTAGGGACAAATGGGACAAAAAGAATAAGAAAAAAATCATGTTTAATTGATTGTTCATTTGTTATGCATGAAATGTATTCAGAGACAGTAATGAAATTTTCACTATCTCAGACGGACAGCACTAGCAGAAGAATTAATGAAACTACACGCAGCTTCAGCAAAGTACTAGTAGTTATAGCTCAATATTCTGGTTGCCTAGTGACCTGATTGATCTTCAAAGTAAGAAATAAGAAAACAAACCCTGTATTGTGTGTTATGCTATAGCGAAATGTGTACATAAAGTATTACCTTAGCTGCCTGGTATGTGCAGTCCAGCCAAATTCTTCATTAATTACCCTTGTAGTGAACAGGAAACCAACATCATTATTATAACAACTAGAGAGATTGTAGGATTTTTTCCACTAGCTCTTACAGTGATGAATACTGCCTACAGTGTTGTTTATAATGCTTAGACTGACTTCATGATTCCAATGTAAGAATAGCATGTTAAATACTTAAAAGTGCAGTCATTGCAAAATTAAAAATAAATTAAATACAGCTAGTATATTGCCAAATTATTAAATATTTATACCAAAGCATTGAAAAGTGCTTCCACTTTTATGTTCACTGTCACAGTATTTTTAAAATTTAGTATAACTGAATGGGGATTTGGAGAATTTGTAGGAAACTTCTTTTAGAAATACATATAATAGAACAAAAGACTAATGTTTGGAAGCATAAATGAATTAAAATACTGAAATAAAGATCCATAAAGTGAGTTTACCACTGACTTTCTAATCATATCTCTTATCAACGCTGTGCAAAGCTTAGTAATGAAATCAGAATCTGATTATGTTTGCTGGGACTTGTGATCCATCTGGCTTTGCCTGGCTTTCCTTCAGTTATAATCAAGGATGAAAATGATATGAGCCTTTTAACATCCCCCGCCAGCCCCTCTCTTTTTCCTTTCTTCAGTGTTCCTTTCTCCCTCCTCAGGGAAAACCAAACTCAGCAGATTGGGCCAAGAGTTTTGGGGTGTATTCTTGGGGGGGTGTGGGGGGGAGGATTGGTGAGGTCTGTAAGGCCATTCTGCCAGGCGTTCGGCAGCTCTCATTAAGGGCCTCGCAGCCGACATTCCTGCCGTGCCCCACAGGGCTCAAACTCTGCTTGGGATGCAACAAGTCTCAGCCTTGCCCTCAGCGTTCCAGGCACAGCCCAAGCCAGCCCACAGATACCTACATTCCGCCCTCGGGTTCAAGCGCTTTTCTTACCTAGGTAGCTTTTAATCTAAATCATTCACCCATTTCTGTAAAAACACAGCCTCTATCAGGTGACTTCAAGCCTGTGGAAGATAGAAATGCCAGCCAGAAAAAGACCAGTTGTTTTGCTGTCACTTGTGTTTGTGCACTGTAATTATGTAAGCATAACTTAACCTTCTAATCCATTTTTTATAATTCTGAATTCAGAAAAGTGCATTATCGTTAAAGTTCTCCTTCAGTGCAGTGCATGACGCTATAACGACTTGTAGGAACAGTTAAATCCATATTTAAATGATTTATTGGTTTTAAAAATAGATGACAGATGTGGAAATGAGAGATATGTTTATCATGATGAATTCTTGTGTTGGAACCAAGTTAGCTTTCATCAGCTACTTTGTACTATTTTATTACACCATTGATCTGAAGTCTGATTTTTGTACCTTGACATAAAATGAGGTTTGAGATATGTTTTCAATATTACCTATCTATAAATTCCATCAGACTGGCCTTATTTTGATTGCTGTAAGACCATCTTGGAGTTGCAATTAATATAAAATCATAGACTGCTTTCTCATTTTATTTCTATTTCCTCCAGCAATTGAGAGCGATGATGGATGGTCACTTCAGGATGTACTCTGTGTTCTGAACTGTAAACAATGTTTTCCAATGACTCAGAGATTAAAGTTTGTTTTACAGTGTTTTATTTGGAGGACTAGATTCTTATTTTATTACATTTTTCCTGAAAAACTAAAACAACAAAGAAATTGGCCTATTTCATGTTCCTATTGAATAGGCAAAATCAATCTTTAAGTTCAAGACCATGTCCCTGACTTTTCACGGTGGTCTATGACAAAAGAGAGATTAGTTTCCAGAACATACAGCAGCGTATATTCAGGACATATTCAGAACATTTAGAACTTATATTCAATAATACAGGCAGATAAGAAAATCTGAGAGATTTTACCAACAGAACTTCAGAGACACTTATCTGGGTAGGGTTGATACTTTGTTAATACTGTATCACTGCACAAATACACTTACCTGCAATTTTGACTTAAGGCCTTCTGTGCCTCAGGTGTGCCCTACCTTCAAGAATGCAAAGTTAGTTCCAAGCAAATTAAGGCTAGAGAAATAACTTCGGACCAGTCCAATTTTACATTTTCTAGTGTTTGATTAAAGTTGCAGAAGTACTTGCTGAGCAACGGTTGATTCATGTCAGTAATTTCCACCAGGCTTAGTTTCTCCATTGTTGGTGTTTTGCTTGCTTTGTCACTAGTACATTGCCAGTTCGTTTTTTCCCTTCTATGACTCACATGTTCGAGTTAGCTTTTCTCAATATCAGGGCAGGAAAATGTATTCTGGATCAGCGTGATGTTCCCTTGTTCTTTGAGACTCTGCTTTTACTTTGTATAAGAAACCGTGATTGAGTGGTAGGTGATGCCCCACTGTAGATGGTTAGTACGAATAAGTCACAGTAAATGTCTCCTGTGAGAAGCCAGAAGTTTCTCCCTAGCTTTATTGTATGAACATAGTATCCCATCCTAGAAACAGCAATACCTAGAAAATAGTTTCCTTTTCTTTTAATGTAGGAAGTAGGAGAGTTGCCTCACCACTCCAGATACTGTAGCACATTTTCCCCAGTGCATTATTCCTACAAGAGGATAATTAATTTCCCTGACGGTTTAGGGGCTAGTTCATCTCTAAGGTAACTGGTGAATAGTCTGGGATTATTTATGTTTCTGGAAAGAACAACAGCACCGTACAAAGTTTTCCTTCTTGCTATTCTTCATTGTTTGCATAACATGTACTTCCCCGGGTAGACAAGTGTGTTTTGTAATTCAAGGTCCCTGGAAAACTACAAGGGAATTATTCATGGAGGAAAGAATTCACTAAATTTGAACTCATGTTGCGAGTTCATAACACATTTTCTAGAATCTGTGACATTTGGAAAGCATTGAACATTAAAGAGCTTTCATTCCTAGACCTTTTTGAAACTTAGTTGACCCCCACCCAAAACCATAAGTTTTAAGATATTTTTGTTGTTGTTTAAAAAAAAAAAAACTGAGTTTAAATCGTTTAAGCAGATCAGATTATCAAAATAACAATTCTTGGTTTAAAAAAATCTGTGAAAATTTGTTGATTTAGTCTCATAAATTCTACCCAATGATTTTCCTCAAGGTTAGACACTGATTTGTAGTGTAAATCCCAAATTTATCCACTGAAATGATTTTATATACCTGAAACTGAAATAATAATCTAGTTCAGGGTCAAATGCATAACGCGTGTTTGTTTTAAAAGGGCTTGGTTTTTGCTTTTAGCTTTGGTACAGGCTATGTTGCTCTCAATCCCACAAGAACAGTAACCTCGGAGAATCTATGGTTTATTTGCAAATAAAGGCTATTGTTATATATAAATATATGAGTGTAAGTCTTTTTTTTCTTCTTCTTCTTTTCTTTTTTCAGTATTGTAAAATTGATTGACAGTTGGAAGGGAAAGTCAGGCTGATACAAATTTCTGAATCTGTCTAGTCACTCACCACGGCTGCTGATGAGCCATGTCTGCTACCCATTGCCCTCAGATGCTGTTTTCTAATTCTTTTCCTCATTCAAAGAAGCTTGCACAATTTTTCCCCATTGAGAACAAGATGTGTGCAAGCCCATAGGGGATTTAGATCATATGCATGCCAGTTTCTTAATGAAAGGGAACTTGCTGCTCTGCCCCTTAAGCATTCATATTTTCTCTTGTGTATCAAAGCTGTTTTGTGCCTTAGGGGTAAAAGTCACAGCTTCTGTACCATAAAATCGTGATGCATTCTTTAGGGAGAGAGAATGTTGGAGAGAGTTTTAGCTCTGCCCTGAAACAGTTTTCTTGTGACAGGGAAGAAAAGTCGTGAAGCAAAAGTTGTGTTCACATTATTGTTTCTACTTACTGATTGTTTCGTTCATATGGCTGTTTTCCTGCCTATATTTACCATGGAAATGCATATGCCCTAGGTAACATACCTGCATCCCTAACTTCTTCAGATTTCTCAGAGCCCTTATTGAAGGTCATAAATCCATTTCCTGTAGGAAAAAAAAAAAAATCTAGTCAATAAAATTCCTTCTACTTGCTTCAGGACAGGATACATTGACAAAAGGTTAGTGGTTTTGTTTTATAACAGTGTTTAAAAAGCATAATATTCTAACTCAATTTTGAAGCGCTGCTAACTTTAACTTATTCTATGTGGACACATATAGATGACAGCAGTAAGATGTGGACAGAATGTGATGAAAGTGAGAAAAAGGAGACTTGCTTCTTTGTACCTGTGAATGTTTCTGCTGTTTTTTTAACCGATCTGCTGTTCGTGTTAAAAGGTACAGCTCTTGACTCTGGACTGCATAAGAATGCAGTCTAAAATCTCCTGCTTGTATCCAAATGTCTCAAAAAAATAATTTAATTAAACTTAATTCCATTTCCTTAAGTAAAGTAATTCAATCTAGGAAAAGAATATTACAAGTATTATCAGTCCCTGTCCCTGTATCTCTTTGCAAAACTCTTTTCATAAAAATATAGCTATTTTTTTACTATTTCAACTGGTTTGAAGAGGAAGTTCTCATGTATACTATAGAAATCCATGTGTAGTAAATGTCTTGTATAGCCAAGGCATTTGAAGAGAAAAGTAACTTCCTTTATGAGGTTACAAAATATTATTAAAAATTGTGTAAAAATTATTCACAGCTATAAAAATCAGACTTACAGTGCCTTTAATAGTGATGAACCATTTAAGAATAGCAATTGCAAGTGGAATGGTGATAGATAGTTTGGAAGTACTAATGGTGACAAAAAGAAAATAGATGTCTTGCTACACACGTGCCCATTCAGGATAAGCTGGACCCTCATTTCTTGATTTCATTCTAGAAAGTGATTTGTTGGATAGAGGGAGAAATAATACCATTGCGCTAAACAAAGTTTTATATATGAATGAATATAGAGCTTTAATAGCTGCAGCTGCTGATCCACGGCTGGAGCAGCATACAACCTGCATGCAACAGAAATTCAAATGCATGAAATATTAACGATGAGTATAAGGTGAGTATACCTTTTCAAACAATGCCCAATTTACTGCTCTGCTGTCAAAATCTTTCCATTTCCCACATAATTGTCTGCTTCTAAATTAAAATAAATATGCTTTATTTAAAATGCATGAAACCTGAGGATAACGGTCTACAAATTTACTCCAGATGCATACTAACTGCTAGAATAAACATTTCAGAATACGGTTTTACATAATACACTTATCTGTTTCATTTGGCTGTCCCCATAAACTCACTACACTCCAAGCATAAACAGGTTGTTAAGTACATTTAAGGATTTTAGAATGAACACCAGAGCTGCCGTTATCATTAAAATGAAGTGCTGATGTTGGAGTCAGGCCACACGGAAGTGTTTACCCAGTACTGAACTAGAATTTCAATTTTTTCCTCCTCTTAGGCACTGGAGTATGGATGATTCTGATACATCAGCCTGTAACCCATCATTTGAAGATCAAGCACCAGATGCATGTACAACAATCTAAACATGCAACAGTCCATTTCTACATGATGAAAAGATACTATAATGTTAAACTGTTATGATATGAATTCTGTGGTTTTCAGGTTTATTTTTGCTCATAGCTGGATGCTAGATGCCAGCTCCAGTGCAGGGTCACATGCATACTCCTGACCTGTCAGTAATACTCTGTTTCCTGCTTGCAAAGCATTGTGTACGTTCTTTGATTGTTCCAGATCACAAGACTGAGATAATCTCTGAACCCTTCAATGGCACAAAGGGAAGAGAAGGAGGGATGAGGTGGTGCAAAGCACAAGGAATAGAAAATAGTGTGAGTTGGTGTTGATCACATTCTCCTTTCAGAAAGGAAGCTTCTGCTTCATTTCACGAATTATTTCTAAAGGTGTCATGTTAATTGATTTTTGAATATTCTACTTAATGAAGCTTAGTCAAATATTTTCTATGAATGTTAAGTTTGTGTGAAGAAGCACACAAGAGAATGGCATAATACGTTTTAAAAAGATCATTTACTAGACTGAAAAATATCACACACATCAATGTGAACACATGGACTTTTTCTTCTTTCCTTTTAGGTTTCAGGGAATGCAGAGTAATAAGCAGCCAAAGTAATAACATCAATGCAAATAACTGCCATATTCTGCTCTGTGTTCTAGGCCAGTCTTGGCATTAGTCTGATAAAACTGATCTTTTGACTCAGTTCGCATCGTCAGTAGTCTGTCCTGCCTCTGTTCTAACATGGGAATGAACTGGATTTATGATTGGTAGTTTTCATCCTGTTTACTCCACTTTGCAAAAAGAGTTCTTCGTAATTCACAAATTTTTCAGAACAGGTGATTCATATTTTTAAGGATCTAGTTACTGTACATATATTCTATACTATATAATTATATATATTACCTATAATAGAAATCTGTATACAACCTACAGGGAAGAAAAAACTGCAAATCATCAAGAAAAGAAAAAGCACATCAGTAACACTGATTCTGCAAGAAAAGATGTTGTCTTTGCTGTGTCAAGGATTGGGACTCACATAAAATTCTTCAGGGCAAGAAAAAAATCCTGTCTTTCAATACTTCATCATCATTACATAATACATTTCCTACTGGTACTGCACTAGGTGCACCAGAGCTAATTCTTTGATGGATGTTTTCTATTTTTCTACTTCTTCTTACTTTCACTTAAGGTCAAAACCTTTTTCTTCTTAAAAATAGACCAAGAAAATAATATGAAACGCATGAAAGAAATAATAAAATAAGTAGTGGTGCAGACGATACAACACTGCAGCTCTTCAACAGTCAAAAAACCCCAGAAACCCAACCCAGAAATCAAAATGAAGAAACTCCACAAAGAATTAATATTTAATGTAGCTGAAAGATTCAGGAGAAGACAGTAGGGAGAGCTAATCTTAGGAAAGAGTTCCAAGACACAGGGAGATGTTCATCTTTGCCAACATATGGTGCAATGAGGAGTTTAATGTGTGAAGAGAGGGGAGAAAGGAAAAAGTGGAAAGGAAAGTCAGAATGGAAGAGGGAGAGGAGGAAAATGAAAAAATAAAAAGGAAAAGGGGAAAGTGGGAAGGGGGATGAAAAAAAAAACCACAGTGTATTTTAAATTCTGAAGTGGCGCATCATCTGTGAAAAATCATGCTACCCACTTGTATTGCTTTTACAGACCACCTCAGGATTATACATAGTTTAGATATCGGTGTTGCTTTTGCAAACTGAAATGACAACTACCTGAGCTCTCATGTGGTAGAAAAAGTGTTGTATTTCATTAGTGTTTGTGAATCTTTTTTTTAGATTTGTGACATGATTTTTTTAAAAAAGCATAACCTCCATTAAATGTAATTGCTAGCGGAAGGTCATGAATTTATTTTCATAGAATCACAGAATCATAGAATCATGGAACCATAAAATGGTTGGAGGGAGCTTTAAAGGTTATCTAGTCCAACCCCCCTGCAATAAGCAGGGACATGTTCAACTGGATCAGGTTGCTCAGAGCCCTGTCCAACCTGACCTTGAATGTTTCCAGGGATGGTGCATCTGCCACCTCTCTGGGCAACATGGGCCAGTGTCTCACCAGCCTCACAGTAAAGAATTTCTTTCTTATATCTAGTGTAAATATTCCCTCTTTTAGTTTAAAACCACTACCCCTTGTCCTAGCGCAGCAGGCCCTGCTAAAAAGTTTGTCCCTATCTTTCCTGTAGGCCCCCTTTAAGTACTGGAACACCACTATAAGGTCTCCCCAGAACCTTCCCTTCTCCAGGCTGAGCAACCCCAACTCTCTCCATCTGTCCCCACAGGAGGGCGCTTCAGCCCTCAGATGGTCCTCATGGCCCTCCTCTGGACCCACTCCAACAGGTCCATGTCCTTCCTCAGTTGAGGACTCCAGAGCTGGACACAGTACTCTAGGTGGGGTCTCACCAGAGCGGAGCAGAGGTGCAGAATCCCCCTCCTTGCCCTGCTGGCCACACTGCTTTTGATTCAGCCCAGGATGTGGTTGGCTTTCTGGACTGCAAGCACACATTGCCAACTCATGTCCAGCTGTTCACCGACCAATACCTCTGGGTCCTTTTGGCAGGGCTGCTCTTCATCCCTTCATCCTCAGCCTGTGCTGATACCTGGGGTTGCCCTGACCCAGGTGCAGGACCCTGCACTTGGCCTTGTTAAATCTCATCATGTTCACAAAGGCCGACTTCTCCAGTCTGTCCAGGTCCCTCCAGATGGCATCCCTCAGGCATGTCAACCACACCACACAGCTTGGTGTTGTCCACAGACTTGCTGAGGGTGCACCCAATCCCACTGTCCATGTCACTGATGAAGATATTGAACAGTACTGGTCCCAGTACTGGACCCCTAAGGGATTTTCCCTGGGAAAGTATGAAAGTCCTTCCTGCGGAGACCTATTAGGGTTATTAAGATAGCTTAATGCTTTATTTTTTCAGTAACATTATCAGCTTTTACATTATGACAAGTCCAAGTAAAATGTATACAAATATACATCTTAAAAATATGTATTTAATTTAATTTAATTTAATTCAATTCATGCATTAAATTCTTTTTGCAGTTGCTTACAGTACTTTTGGCTTTCTGACTTTTAGACACTTCTCATCCACCTTAAAATAAGTCTCTCACAAAGAAAGTAAATGAAACTGAAACTAACAAATAAGAAAATTTGATTTATTTATTTTCCTGCTTGCTTTGACACACCAGGTATGACAGCAAAACATGACAGAACTGCAATTTAAAGGTTAATTTCCTTAAGAGGGCCTCTGGGCTTATCATAACATTCAAAGATCTATTTCAATTACTGAAAAAATAGACTTTAAAGTAGATGAATGCACCCTGTATATTTGTTCTTTGTTAGAATATGAGTGAAAAAATTCTTTCCTTTATCCTTTTCATAAAAATACGTTCCTGTCTGCCTGATAAAATGTTTCCTGTTTGTATGTTACACTTGCTAAACACTTCCTCTTAAAACTGCAGAGTAAATAAAGATCTTTACCAAGGTATATGGCAGAGAAATAGAAGAACTTCCTTGTAAGTCTTAACTGGCCTATAAATCTTAGAAAGTGATTAATTTTGACATTTTAAGAGGACTACCAAAAAAGGAAGGAGAAGACTGGCACTAATACAGGAAAAAAGAAACAAATGGGTAATCTTTGCATGCCTTGAATATTTGGAAAGTTTCTAAAAGCAGCAAAAAAATTTGTTATTCTGGTATCAGTCTTCTATCCTATTCCTTAGTGTAACTAAATGCAGTGGGAATTTCTATAGAATCAAGGGAAATTTCCAGAACTGCCTGGTAGAAGTTTGGATGAAAATACTTTCTTTTTTATCGAAATGCATCTTTTCAGATCTTTCTTTCTTTCAGAAAAAACTTTAAAACTCCAGTTTACTCAATTTTTAGATTGTTACTTTTGAAGTTGAAGAGTCTATTCTTTCATTCACAACAATAAACCTTATGACCTTGTAAAGAATGAAATTGGAGAAGGTAGAGTCAGTAAACATTTCAGAACATTATGTCCTTATCTGAAGTAAATAGTGTAAACAATTTTATTGGTTGGTAAATGCTAAATGATGGTAAATATTTTTAATTTTAATCATAAAACTAATTTAGACAAATTGAACTTTAGACAGATTGAAAATTGCAGAAATTCTGGACAATGGCCACCTCTATCTTTGTGTATATTTTGGGACTATGTAGGGAGTCAGAGGGAAACAAATAAATAATTGTCACTGTCTTTCATAATTCTTGAATTCTCATTAAAAGTAAAATGAATCATGGTTCTTTTTAAGCTAATTTGTTAAGAGCAGAAAAAGGCATTGAAATGATATCAATAATCTTCAGCAATTGCTCGTAACATCCCGGTGAAATGGATGTATAAATTCCTCTTAGAAAAGTATACCTCATTCTCTGCCCTTCTAGCTCTTTACTGATATCGCCAATAGTGATGTAAAATTCTCACAGTGTCAGATGCTATGTTTTCTGCGATGTGGACACCAGTGACAAGGAGCTCAGCTGAGACTAACAGCTTCTTTAGCATAGGTCGCTGAACAACTATCAAATGCTCAAAAATCCCAGTCACTGCTGAATGCAGAAGATTCAGAGCAGTGAGTTCGAGGTGAAAGACTTCATAAACCATTTCCATTCCACTAAGCCATCCAGTCTCCTCCTCCACTCTTTTTCATTATATTTGACATTTTTTAGATTTAATCTTGGTTCCAGACTACTAGCTTGTAGCTGTGGGCTGAGGGGATGAGACTTTTCTGAGCTGTAGAACATATTAAAAGGGAAAAATATGAAAGGTATGTGGAAAATGCAGGCCATACAGAGTTTAATAGAGTTAGTTGCTAAGCACAGGCACTTTCAGGAAAGAGTTCCATTCCTAATGTTGCTCCTGATAGCCAAACCAACTCTGTGACGAGGGAGCTGCATCTTCAACAACTGTGATTACTCTGTGAAACACTGCATGACGTTGGCACCATGGAAGGGACAGAACTGTCACTGGGTTTTAGTCAAAATTGCTGAATTTTCTCCTATTTGGGGAAGGAGTGATTGTATCTCTCATTATTTGCAAAACAGCCTTTATTTCCTCAGCTGAACTCTCTCTCATTCTCATTCTGCACACGTGCAAGGTCCCAACCACACAGTCAACTGGAAAGATACAAAGAAAAGTATAAACAAATAAGACATGTCTGGCAATGAGTCAAGATATTTCTCCAAGAAGCAAAAAAATGAATAGATGATGAAAGAGATACAAATTTTTATTATTTTCATTTCATCTTTCAATAGAATATGTATGCACTTGCATAAATTGTGTTAAAATATAAGACCAGACTACAGAATAATTTGTCTAGTTTAAGGTATTCAAAAAATACAGTAAGTGATAAATTAATTCCTTACTTATTCTTAGCCCCCAAAACTGCAGCAGTAATCCCAGCCTGCCACTTCAGTACTCTGTGGGAAAGTGGAAGAGAAGCAGTCCAAGTGCTTAGGAAATGCAATTAGACAGTTTTCTTATTATTATGAAGATCTTTTTACTATTAGACAATGCTTGTGTGCACGTGGCTTTACAGATTGATATTTTTTTTCTGAATATAAATAGATGTAGTCACACATGCTCATACATATGCAAAATAAAAATATGGATGATAGAAATACATAATTAGTTTTTTATTTATTTTTATTTATTTTTATTTATTTTATTTGTATATATACATTTCAAGTGTAAACATAATTGGACATATTCTATGCTGTATAACTGCACATACAGATTTTTTATAAGAAAGTGTAGGAAAATCTAGGATACATGGATATATGTGTGCATATTTAACTGTTAGAAAGACTGCAAGAACACAAATATTTGAAGATGGTTTTCCATTACTCAAGTATGCTTGAATAATTCAAATTTACCCCATATTGCAGAATGGGCTCTAAAATACATCTATTCAGGTATTGTGATTTAGATACTGAATTTTAGCTAACTACATTGAATTCACTTGGGATGAATGAAACCCACGATGATCTATTGCTGTCTGCCTGTTATGGCAAAGGAATGGATTTGAAATATGCTCTTTATATTACAATATACACCTTTCTACCCTAAATAATAAGAACCTAACAAAAGGGAACATTAGTACATTAGAAATTAGTACTACCTTCAGCCTTGGCAGCTGACTGCATGATGGTTAAAGGCGTTGCACAGAGAGCAGATGCTTACATTTGTACAAAGGCTGATGCACATTTCAACATTTATACTTTTCAGCACTGTGGGATCCTGCAGTGTGTCTTTTGTAAAGAGGAGAATCATATTTTAAAAACCCATCCGGGTTAAATTTTTTCATTTGGTAAGAACGGTGTAGTGTGTTGTATTTCTATGTCAGAGAACATGCATATAGACATATAGGTAGTCCATAACTGAAACATACATGAGCTCTGCTTTACCTTCAGTTTTTTCACAGGGACAGTCCCAAAGCTGTCCTTAACCAAAAGCAGAATAAATTGCATTCTTTGGGCTTCCTTTCTACAGGTCCCATGTCTGACTGCAGTCATTAGACCTCCCAACCATTTCTTCACCTTCTGCTGTGAGACAGAGGGAGAAAATGCATCTGATGTGGACCTGGGCTCTCTGTACTTGTGGTCTTGAACTGGCAGAGGGCCATGCAAACTGCAGAGGTGCCACTGCTCAGTACCAATCTTTCACCTGTCCCAGCCCTGCAGTGGCCAATGGCTCAGAGGCACTTTAATTCTCTACTTTGGAGTAAATGTTGAAAGTGAACATGAAAAAAATAGAAGCATCTGGTGTTTGTTTTGAAGATGTGGTATATTGTAGTTTTCTCCGGCTGACATTTCACCATAGCTCAAACGGAGAATGTGAATGTTAAAATATGTATATTTTGCATGGATCACCAGGCCTGTGTTAAAAACAAAATCAATAAGCTCGCCTGCAAGAAAGATTTTTAGATTGTTAGATTTTTTTCCCTGCACTCCTCTGGCACTGCTAGGAAAGGCAGAGCATGCACCTAGTACTGAGCACACAACAAATTCAATCTCAGATTTCCTCTGGGGAAAAAATCATTCATGATGTGACTTCAGATTATAAGAAAGATTCCTCACCATGATCACCAATTATCATGGATCTTATAGAAGAAAATATTGTAATACTTAAAACTACAATTAAATGTCTCTGGATTATATTTCTATTTCTATATTACCAAAGTTCTCTTCTGCCTGTTTTACCTACATTTTATCTTTGAACCTCTTTGAACCATTTTATCTTTGTAACTCATTATATATTGACAGATGAAAAAGTCTTGTCTTTTAAAAACCGTAATAGTAACTTTTCTCCCTCAACTCCTCTCCCTTCATTTAAAGTCAAGATGGAAAAATAATCATTCTATTCTTTCAAATTGGTAGGATATTATTGCTAACAGTGACAGACAACATTTCAGGCATGCATGAGAACACATTGCCCTTATTGTCCAGCTGAATGCAAATACCTTTCAACGGGACACAGAAGAGAGCATGACAGACACACCGAAAAAAAAAAAAAAAAAAAAAAACAACCCGAAAACCCAAATTAAAAGAAACCCCTTTAAAAATATAGAAGAGCATCTTTTTTTGATCAGCAAGCATTGCTGAGAATTTAGGATGAAAACAAGATTGTGCCAATTTGTGGGGTGTAACTGCTGCACAAAGGAAGAACAACGAAGGGGACATTTCCTCTAACGGGGAACACACAACAAATCCATCTCGGGGGCTATAACTGGAAGCCACAACACAACACAATGGAAGCAATGGGTATTTCAGCTCAGCCTTGGACACCTCTGTTTTCACTCATGTCATTCAGTGGACTCACCACATGCTGATGCTGAAAGTTTTCTGACCGAATACAGCTGGGTTATCTCATGGTCACAGAATCATGAAATCACAGAGCAGTAGGGGTTGGGTATGATACCGCACATCATCTAGTAAAGCCCCCCTGCGAAAGAAGGATCACCCAGAGGAGGTTGAACAGGAACACGTCTGGGCATGTTTTGACTATCTCCAGAGATGGAGACTTCACACCCTCTCTGGGCAGCCTGTTCCAGGGCTCTGGCACCCTCAGACAGGTCAACTTTCATACAATCCTCAGCACCCTCAGATGGTTCACCTGGCCCAAAATTCTGCATGTCCAATTAATTTATTTCTAAGGAACTGAACAGCTTACCAAGAACACTGTGACTCTTTCTATAAAGGTAATTGATATGCTGATTCAACTCCCTTTGACACCAGTGGTAAAACTCTCACTGACACCAGCACAGCAGAAGTTCAACAAATTTTACTGAATCAGGGTACAGCAGTAGGAAGCAGAAGTGTTTTACGTTTTCCTCTGGGTATTTACTGGGTTGTAAACTTTAGTAGTTGCACAACTCCCATTAGCGTCAACAGGAAAAATGTGGCTAAAACTGAGTCAGTTCTTTCTGAGAATGTTAAGTGACAATAAACTTAAACTTATGTACAGCAAAAAGTTTTATTTCAACCAAAACCATGCCTGTGTTACTTTGTCCCCCAAGGTCTACACTAGAATTTACATGAAAATTTACTAGCTATCTTGGGAAAATGTATTTTGTGAAAATGGAGACTGTCACACCAGGGCCAATTTTATTAGAAACCAGCACTTAACATTGTTGGTCATAAATAACACAGTACATAATTTTGCAAAATTCAGGGAAAAAAAATTATTTAATACTATATCTTTTTGAGAGGAATTATAGATGAATAGTCTTTATAGATACAAGAGTATAGAGTGAGTGGGGGAGTGAAATGCTAGAAAGAATACTTCAGAAACTAGATGTCTGAAGTAAGATTTAATCTGTAGAACAATGACTCTAGCAGATCCTAGGAACTGAGAGTAAAAAGCCATCTGGCTCCTCAGCAACATAATGAAGAGAGTCTTCTCATAGCTACTCAAATGGACTATTTACCTGAAAATTTTAGTCCTAAATTGATTTCTGGAGAAAAACATTGAAAAAATAAGGGCACGAAAGGGAATCTAAAATATGTTTACTAGCTTGTCAGGGTGTAGTTGTTGTTTGGTGGTTCCAACACAGAGATAACAATGTTTCTAAGAAAGAATCAGTCGATCATTGAGATCTTTGTTGTTGTGCAGATGTCATTTATCAGTTTATGATCCGATGAGCCATCAGGTAGACAAATCCTAAGGGAAGTGGCAAAAGTATATTCCAAAGATATGTTGACCACAGAATCTTTTCTGACTGTGCTGAATATCCTATTTAGCAGTTTCATTCGCATGGCTCTTAGAAATACAAATGGTGTATAAAAAATAATCTTAAACAAGCTCACCTTTATTCCATTAATCTCAGTGGTATCAGAGTTTGCAATCCAAAGATAACATTTCAATATCAACACTGATTATTAACATGCTGATCATTTTAACAGGCAGAATGAAGGGGAGTGCAAAAAAAGAGATAGAGACAGGTGGGAAATGAAAGCAACAGCAGTAAAAACATGCAGAATGTAGAACATAGCCAGAACAAATGGGGAGGAAAAGAAAGTGAGGAATAAAACCTACCAGCCTGCTCAAGTTTGGTGGAGCTATGTAAGTTTAACATAATTTCATTTTAGTGTGAAGCAAAAGTGTTTTAGTACTACTGCCTATGTTCTTTTAAGAAGTTGATTACTTCACATCTAGAATAGACATTTAAATACAAAAGAGAAATTAGGGGTCTTCTATTGTTCCATGCCGTTTATGTCACACACAAAAGAAAAAATGTAATTCCATTAAATTGACCTTTAAAATTTCCTTTTTGTTTCACAAACTATATCCAGGACTTTATAGAAGGCTAACGTATTTTGTTGAAATATTTCTAGAGTAACAAAGATTAAATTGTTATACATAATACTATACTAAATATGACAATAAAATAAAATTGCTATTTTTAAATTTATTGTCTGGACAAATGATAATATTTCTATGTTTTTTCAGGGTTTTTTTATTACTTTCACAATGAAACAGAATGCTTGAATTTCTATGATGCTGTGAAAGTGCTGAGATGCACTGAGGAATATTACATAAGGAACCGTGTGTTGTGTAATGTTAAATCTGGTGAGAACCTGTCCCTTGGATCAAGTGGGGCAGGGAGTTGAAGAGATATTTTGTAAACCAGAGCTTGTTGAACCAGATCTTAGCATATCCCTGTCTCTGATCCTAGAACAGAACTATAAACACTAAGAAGATTAACTGAAGACTCCGTAATTACCAATCATGCCCAGGTATTTAATTTAAATTTAGAAAGGAGTCTGAGTCTCCTAAGCATCACTAGTAAATTTAGCTTCTGATTATTGTCCAAATGGTATGCAGGAGCTATGAGATTGACTTGGGAAATATATATGCACTATCTTTTTTATCATGTCTAGTCAGACTTCTCCCTATTGCAACTTGTGACTGTGGCTTCTTATTCTCAGGTTCTGCATCTATGAGATGAGTCTGTCCCTGTCAGAGGGTCTGCACCACAAGAAGAGTCAAGCCCTGGACCAAGTGCACAGAGAGGTTGCTCTATGTCCCTCCTTAGATATATTCACTACCAAATCGGCCGGGGTTCTGAGCAACACCATCAAACATTGCAATTAGTTGTTGAAGAGGTGTTAGACCAGGTGACCTCCAGAGGTCCTGTAGCCCATTTTCTTCTCTGATTCAAGTTTCTAAAGATTTTAAATAAGAAAAGCTTATTGTTGCACTTCCCCTTCTGTCCAGCCCTTCTTTTCTTTATGTCTCTGAATTTTCAGAATTTAGGTGTCCCCCAGTTGCTTCTGGAGCCTTCATTTTCTTGTGAATGTTCCTTTCAAATAAGACACTACTTTTTGCTGTTTCTTCTCTTTAGTTCAGAACGAAAAGTACTTTCTCCAAGACTATGTCATTAATCTACACACCGTAAAAGGCTGGCTCACTGCATGAATTACAATTGAACTGTGGCTTTCTCCACTCCAGTGCCTGTCCAATTTTGTCATAATATAAGAATTTGCATTACAGATACATGTACTGTAACTCAGTATAATTTGCTTTGTTTTGCAACAAAAAAATTAAGATTAAAAAATCATAAATAATAAAAAGGAAATAATAAAATATTCCTTTTAATTGATCATAAGATAAATAAATTTTTCCCATTAAAAAAAAATATGTCTAATTCTGTAAACATGCTGATGGTGTAAAGGTTAGAAGCCTGGGAAGTCTCCATTATACATTGGCTTTTCACTCAAAGATCAGCAGAAGCTCCACTGTTAGACAACAGTGTTAAAATGAAATATCCTGCCTGGAGTTAAGAAGGCATGACGGGTTTGTTTGAAAGGAAAGGAGGGTGTCATTTGCTGAAACTGCAGGAACCTTCAGAGTAACAACAGGATTCCTTCTTTTTTCAGTGCCTCCAATTGAGTTCATTCGCATTCAAAAGAAGTCATTGAGATTAATTAAATTCAAGGTACAATTACAAATCCAGTACTTTACATTTTTGTTTAGAGCTCAAAGAAAAGAGAACTTGATGCTGGTAAGCACATATAACCTATTGGTTGCTGCAGGTTATGTTTTTCTATTTGAACTCCATTTATTTCAGAAACTCAAAAGTGATTACATTAAGGATGAAAATGCATATATAACTTGACTGTGTTAACGAAGTTTCAGTTACAGTTTTACATACAGTATTTAAGAATAAAACACCTTAAAAGTTTAAGATAGATAAAATAATTTCAAGATAATTCTACTGCTTAAATATAGAACATTTCTTTTTATGTGAATTATTTTTCTAATTATGATTTTAAAAGTATACCAAGTTTCATTAAAATGAGAAAATCAACTATTATCCTCAAATCTCATTAACATAAATTATATCTTATTTTCATTTGCATCTCACTAAGCTGTATTCCCTTTTAAATTTTTGCCATCTTTGTGACTGGCTATCGGAGATCCAAAATGAATATCCAGTGAACTTCAATGATCTGTGAAGTGTTTTGCGTTGTTCCTACTTTTATGTTCTAAATATAACTTCATCTTGGAAATGTAGCATAATTTTCAACTGAAATAGTAACATAAAGAAACAGTGGAGAATATAAATTTTTGAAGAACTGGAAGAAGGGGTTTTGGGGGTGAAGGAGTGTGCAGGTAGATGTCTGTATTTGCATTTTTCTGCAGTAACACTGCTACTTGGTGCAATGTGCTCACTTTGCCCTAAGTAATTGAAATCCTGACTGATAAATACTTATGTGTGCACATAAATTCTTGCATGTTTTCTGCTATTTCTTTTCATTTATTTGGGGTTTTGCCTTTAGCAGTACTAATTGGCCTAAGTAATCATGGGTTTCTCTAATGTGCTTCTATTTGAAGTCTTCATGGTGAATCTTTGAGGTTCTTAAATACTTTTTCCTATAAATCTTTATAGAAAGTTTTTGCCATTCACACGTATAAATGCTATATCTACAAATGGGCCACTTTAATACATCTTGCAACCTGGTGTCCTAAGAGAAGGACAATACCTTCGCAGGCAGAACTGGACCCCTGTGAATTCACAAAAGCCATTCTGCTGCCTAGTCAGTGACTTAAGCAACAGGGAGCTCAAAGAAAGGGTTTCTGTTTGTTCCTAAGTCCAACTTCAGTCTCTTTCTCAGACTTTTTTGAGTCATTCGTCTTTCGAATGTTCTTCCAACAACACAAGAGTATCTGTGAACAGAAAACGGAGACATGTAGGACCTGAGGATACTATTCTTATTATAGTGTAAAGAACAGGTTTAGGATGAGTTAAAGATCCCTCTCTGCTACTGTCAGGTTTTTGAAGTGAACACGAGGCAGATACTCAGAGAATAAGTAGAGGAACACATGTATGCAACCGAGCCATATCCTTCAGATAATATCCAATGGCAACTTTATCTTAAATTGATAGTTTCCAAACTAGTCAAGGCGTATGTGGGCAGCTGCAGTAACTGCAAAATACCACTGTAGCAATGCTGCAAAGAAAATTTTATACACACTAACTCTTCCTGTGTTTGTATCTCAATTTATTCATCAAGTATAGGGACTGTAGCTCTTTTCCATTCTCAAATTCTTGGAGTTTTGGATATAAAACTAGTAATTTGAAGATGAACTTCACCTGTTTTTTGCTTTTTTTCAACACACTGTAGATCTGTAGAGTATTAAAAATTGATCCTTATTTACCAGTGGATATCACCAGTGTTTTAACTCCACTATAAGAGTTGTTTACAACATGTGGCCAATACAGTAGCTCTTCCATATCATGAGTCGTTAAGTACTAGTGGCATCCCTAGCATGTGTCAGGCCCTTTTCTGCCTAAAAAGATATAGTAGGTTACAAGAAATTTTCAAGTTGACTGTCTACAGAGAGTTAAAATTATTCCAGGAACTCTCTGTCTAAACTTTTTGACAAAACTGTATAAAGAAGATATATATAGGCAACTAAATAGAGTTACATAAACTTGGGAAGCAGGATAGATTTCATAATCTTATTTACAAAGACACAGCAAGGTTTACATACCAGCTATTTTGACTAGAGAATTTCTGATTTGGTTATCTTCAGCAGAGCCTAATACTCTTAAATCCAGACACCATGTTTGTCTTTGCTAAATACTAACAAGCAAATATGACAAGGGCAATATTCAACCTTGTTTACAGCTTTAAACTATGGTTGTTTAAAATACTAAATTTAAAGAAACTTGCTTCTTCAGTTTTACTGAACAACAAGAGGTTCTGCCTTCCCTTGTCTTGCAGGGACAGTTAATTGCTTGGCTCATCTCACTTGCCTCAAGGCAGCTAAAGCAGTTTTGCAATAGGAGTTGAGAGGCAAGACACGGAAATTAAATTTGTTCCGATTTCTTATTTCCACTTTGATAATTCTATCCTTTTCCCACTCAAGGCCAGAGCTGTGAAAAAGCGATCACTCTTCTTCATTTCTTATTTAAGGATATTCTTTAACCCTCTGACTAGCAGGCTTAAAGAAACTTGAATTAGAAGTCTGGTCACCCAATATTATTTTGATTCTTTCTTCAGTATGTGCAGGCAAGAGGTAGATAAAACTGATAACATTTTTTTTTTTTCTACAAGAGCTAGATAAATTCTTGCCACTTAACATTGCATTATTTAACTAATTAAAATAATAAAGACACAAAACTTAAACAACAACTATTTTTATATGAAAATTATTATGGAACTATTTACATGATAATTTCACATAATCTTCATCAGAAAAAGTGTCCCCTTAATTGCTATTAAAATGAGTATCATTTTATATATGAAACTATCTGATTTTTATTTTTTTTTTATTGAACTGGCCTAATTTCAAAATTGCCTTAGTCTGATTTGTAAAGATGCTAGAGTGCAGAGATCAAAATCATTACTTTCTTTTTAGCACCTGAGTCCTCAAAATTGGCAGCATTTTAAAATTCACACAGGGCAGCTGTATCCATTATCAGATTAACTGATAGATGGAAACTGAACTTCAAGCAACTTCCATTATTTGGTGAGTAACAGGGTGATCTTTCCAGTTAGTGGGTTCCATTCTGAAGATGGAACTGGAACAACATTAATATATTAGAGTGGCCTTGGAGTGCATGAACTAGATTCTTTTTTGATTAAATTAAACTAAAAGATGTGATTGTAGTGTCCACCTGCTGCACTCCAGTTCCAAATGGGCATTCAGTCCATTGGACACAACGAGGAATGATCTGAAGTTGAGGAGGGGGGGAAACAAGATTAAATAGGTACTCTTAAGTTAATATCTCACCACCAACTGAACTGTTTTCTAAAGAAGATGTTCATGAATAATCCAATAACATAGACATTTTGCTTTTTCTTTTCTTTTACTGCCAACTAACAAGTAAACTATTCCCAATGTCAGTCACTTAAAGTGAGAGCCTTAGAGCTCACAGTTAAACTGATTGTGGTGGAGTGATAGTGAGAAGCCACAAGCTGAAATGAATATTCACCCTTGAACGGAATGTCATTTTATTTCTCCATTGAGAGTAGACTGCCATATGCGTTATCATGGAAGTATTTGGCAAAGTTTTTTTAATGGCTGAACCAAACCAGTGACTAAATTTTTCATATGCACTGGGGTTTTCCACTGAATTCAGGCACAGATAAATTGCTTCCTTTTACAGAAAGTTCAGTTCAATTAATGAGCTGGAAAAGATATGGCCTTCTTTTCTTATTGTTGTTAGTAGTTTCCAGTTTTAGACTTGACAACTTAGGAACTAAGGCTGAAGAAAAAGAATGAGATAGTTAAGTTTTGGTAGTGTATTCTGCCCTCAGGTCAGAGAGGCCAACCACTATTTTGAGATGGAACTCCAACTAAATACTTTGACCAGGGATAAAAGATCATTTTGAAGCAATTCTAGTATTCTGTTCGTATCATAAAACACCATAATTTTACCATTTTCTATATATAGTCTTCCCAGAAGCATCTGCATGTACTCAAATTTAGAAACGACAGAAAATTCTATCATTTATTCTTTTCCTGCTTGAAAATGGTTATTATGTTGTTCTTCAGAGTAAGACACAGAGATTCCATTAATTATTATCTGTAATAAATATAAAAAAGTAAAATAATAAAGGATAAGCTTCTTTAAAAAAACAGTGTAGCCCCACAAGCAAAGCTCTTAGACTGTCTCATAATTTATAATGAATATTTATCAAAGCACTGAATTTTTCCTGGGTTTTGGTTTCTCTTGCACCTGTTGGTTTTCATTTGATAATGGCCATCGTCCATTCTTTCACAATTCAAGGAGGAGCTCGGGATTGCAATATTAACCGTGCACTTCAAAAGTATTATGTTTTCAGTAACGCTTTCTGTTCTTATTACGAACATTATCATGAGGACTGATTAATTTTCTGTCATTCTCTGTCCTTGTTACAATTCTTGCTCTGCGAATAAGACATTAAACTTTTCATGTACAATATATTATGCACTTGCTGTACTGCATTAACCTTTCAGATCTTCTGTATTTAAGTAGGCTGGCAATTTTGTTCCTTTTTTAAATTTTGTCAGGGTAGTGGAAGGAAAAGGTAGCAGAGCCAACCAGTCAAATTCCAGGAAACTGACAAAGTCAATGTAAAAACCTTCTATTCTGCACAAATGTAGAAGAATGTAAGCCTAAATTTTAATGAAAATATTATCAGGAGGAGAGGAAAATTATGATATTAGAGTGAATTAGATTGATAACAACCACTTTTTTATTCCTGCTTAAAAGGATAGCTTTGCACCCTACGACGGTTTCCTAGACTTAACTGGTGCCATTGGTTCTCATTAGTAACAAAAATGTCTCCGTCTTTGGATCAGTTCCTTTCATATAAGCCCTTTCCTTAGTGCTACTATTTGTGAAAAGTACTTGACAAGAGAAACTCTAAGTGTAATAAATGCATTTATAATGCCCTTTTTAATGCCATAAAGTCAATTCTGGTCAGTAGAGGGACTTTATCTGAATGACAAGTTCAACTCATTCTTGATCTTCAAACACATCATTAAAATATCTTTGTGCCTAAAAGCCTCTAGCTAATTTAAAACTAAAGTCCAGTTAAGCAGCAGCTTCTGAGATCACAACTCTCAGGAATATTTTGCTGAAACTCCACAATATGCCATGAAATCATAAAAAGCCTTCAAGACAAGGCCTTATCATGAATGTTCCTTGACCATCATTTAATCACATAAAAGTCAGGTAGGAAAATTACTTCTGTAGTTCCAACTCCCACCAGAAGGCAATTAAAAAGGTTGGAAATAATATTCCTCTTGTCTTTTCCTCTCATCCTGACATAAGATTTGAAAAAGAGAATTTGCAGAAACACTTTCAAGTAGTTTAAATATATGGTCTAGAACAGTGTTTCAGTCTCTATATTTGCCTTAGACATGTTAGTTTAAATCCTTTATTTATTTCATTTCTTTATATTTCAAGAAAACATAAGTACTGCCTTATGTCTACAGTGAAGATGAAGTGAATTACTAGGTGAAGAAAAAAGTGAATTATTATTTTTTAGACTATCACCTGCTGTCTGGATGGGCTTACTAACAAGCAAATGGTAAGATGTAAATTTTTTGACACCAATTTGTGGCATTTGACTCAATATTTTGAACTGAATTGCTAAAAGGCATGTGCATAACAGATTAGATTTTATTGGTAGAAAATCAAGGAGTAGCTAATCCTTTGATCTTAAGCAAGTCTGAAAAAAACCCCCATAATAAAGAAGCCTCACTAGTGACCAAACTTTTTTAAAACATTATCTGATAAGAAAGATGGTGAAACCATCCCCCAAGCTGCCATACTTGAATATTTTCTGTCTTTAAACCGAGAACCCCAATATATAGCTGAAAAACTAGCGAGAACATTTTCAACAGAATGTTTTTAATAACACAGAACTTTTTAATTCAAGAACATTAATTATTATATTGTTCATTGTTATTAATAAATTATGATTCAAAAAACCATAATAATATTATTCTAATATTTTTCCTCATAGTTCTTCAAATTAATAAAAACCATACGCCAAACACTTCACTTTAAAAAAAAAGATCAAAGAAAAGTTAGATAATATGTTCCTAATAAACTACATTTTTGGACCTGAAAAAGAAGTTTTGATTTAATTTTTCATTCCAATATTTATCGTTGAATATATTTTTATTTCAGAATAGTCTTGCATAAGTGAGGACGAAGGGTTTTTTGACAACCTAAATTTATAGTCCTTTTGACAATACAGCAGCTGATCCCTTTCCATGCAAATTCATTAGCAAATGCATTAGAAATACTATTCTGTACTTCTCCAAGATGATCTCAGGATTAGGTTAATGACAAGGGAAAGCAGAATGAATGATCTGACTGGCAAATCTAACAATTGTGGCTTACAATTTATGTTGTATACCTGTGATATTGACATTTTAGAAATATGTGGAAAGTCTAACAAAGTAATAACAAAGATAATTAAATGGAAAGGCAATTATTTTTAATTCTGGGATCTGTGTAAACACCAGTTGTAGAGTTTATATTTTTTCAGGTTTTAGCAATTTTCTCCTAAGTTAAGATTTAATTAAAAGGATTTCTGCTTTACTAGCATAAGGTAATGTCTTACAAGAAGAGTTCTGTAATTTGTTTTAAATTATGCTTGTCACAGTAGGAGGATATGTGATGCGTTTTTAAATACTAGCTTGGAAATATAATGGACTGCTAGACTTTTACATCTTTTGAAAAACCGACAAAATCCTTATTTATTAGTAACACTATTTGTAAGTCATATGATTTCTTTTGAGAGAGGTACCTGAATTGACTGCTTGATTCCTGCCTTCCCCAAACTCAAATCCTCTTAAGGATTTTGTCTTTCTCAAAGAATTAAAATTTAGAGATCTGATTTCCTGGGGCCAATAACAAGCTGGCAAAATCACTGTGATTGTAGAGTCCAGTTGCTGTTTAAAAGAAAAAATGGTTTACTAATCTCTCCTTGAACTAGGTTTTCATGTATATCCAGCCATGTTCTCTCCACGTTCAGTCACTTAAGCTCTTTTAGTCTCATATTGAAATTATTCTGTACACCAATACCTTTAATAAGACATATGGTGAAGAGTGAAATATTCTGGAGCAATGCAACAAGTGAGAATTAAAAAAAAAATCAAGCCAGCTTTATTTTTATGGTAAGCCTAATTATAGAGCATGCAATTGAGGTTTTGTTTTATATGTAGGAATTCCAATATGTGATAGCAATGTAATATTCTAGAAGTCATTCTCGAAAGTCTTTCAATAAAACCTTTATCTATTTCACTCCATTTTTTTTTTATGGAGGATATAATAAATTGTCAGCCTATCTATTGAATCTCTTTATAATGGCCTTGTAATAAAGAACCCAACAAACTGTACAAAGTATAATGTGAGCTGAAGAAACCTACAGAAAGCTATTTAAAGGTAACAGAATGCTTTGCTAAAAGAGAACAAAAGAAATCTAGTTTTCTATGGGTATGGTATTTAAGGCAGGTCGCCTGGCACCTCTCCTATGCACGTTTTATCACCGAGTTTGACACGCGTTATCAAGATGTTCATTCTAGATTAAGAGAATCCATTTGAAAAAACAGTTTCTTAGGATCAGTGAATAATGGTACTATTTCAGTTAAGTTCTAGCTATAAAAAAGAAAGGGGGGCAAATCCTGCAGCCTCCATGTCTGTCTGATCCTGGCAGTGTGATTTTCTATAATTCCCTCAGTTAGTGGGAACTGTCTCACTTATTTTACATTTTTGGCTTTTACAATTATAGCCAAATTTTACAAGGGAAAATTAGTTTCCCTAAGGTATGTATTCTCTTGTTACATGAGAGGTGAGATCCAGACACTGTGAATTCCTGGCAGAGACCTTTACTTTCCTGTGTTTTCTTCATTTGGTGGAAGCTATTTCAATATTATTTTATATTTTGGACCAGAAAAGATATAAATAAATTTTAGAAGAGGAAATGTATTTCCTTCCAATCAGAACTCTATTGTTCTACCAAACCTAAGATCTAGCCCCATAGGTATATACACTCTGTATTTTATGATACAGTTCATAAATGTTTCAAGACTAATTTGAAACTAACTATAATTTAGACAAAGCCTTATGTCCTAAAATAAGTCGAGTTAGTTTAATTAGTCCTTTTTCTATGCCTAAACATTGATTAACAACTTCAGTCTTTGCACGTTTTGCCATAAATTACTGAAAAGCACTGGATGTTCTTACTCCTTGTTTATTGGGTTTACATGTAAAGAGTATGTATTTATTTTACAACAATTCTGCCAACTTAGACTTAAGTATCTTGAGCTACATCTTGAGCTATTGTCTCAAGGACAAATAGCACTGCAATATGTCTTATTAAAAAAAGTTATTAATTTCTTGTTCATTTTTTTTGTTATTTTACTCGTGTTCAGTCTTTTGTTCCAGTTCCCTCAATAGCTTCATCTGTCTTTTCAGTTATTTCAATGTACAGTCTTTCTGCTCAGTATACAGATAGATGTAATTGTTTACGTAGAAAGTGTGATTTTAGCTCGAATTAGTTAAATGAAATATACATCTGAATCCTGTACTGGTTTAAATCGGGATTATATGGATTAAGTTTACTAAAATCACAGTTATAATACATACCCACATAACTAGTGGATATACTTCAGATCCAAGGGATGTCTCTCCACAAGTACAATAAGAAATAGCTTATTTAAGTTATGTTTTGCTACCTTTATATGAAGGTAGGAGTCCTATTGTCACTTCTGTATAGTTTTTTTCCAAATGTTTCCTTCTTTTCTTTTTCTTTTTTTTTTTTTTTATGTTTTGCTAGGTTTTTCCACTTTCTCTGATTCTCTTACCTTCTTTGCAGTATTTTCTACCCTGTGTCTTCTTAAGCTTTGCTTATACTTATTCACCCATATCTACTTTGGTGTAACCTTTTCCTTTCTGTTCTTCATTCACTTCTATCCATATTCCTGCTTTCTGTCCCCTGATTCTCTTCACCTCTACTCCCTCACTGTTTTCATGCTATCTGGCCGTCATTCAACCTTCAGTGGAACATCTGTTTAGGTGGTACATGGGGCAGAAAGAGCACACTTTGAAGAATGACCCAGCCCAAAACACCACAGGGTAGAGTCTAGAGGTCAATCTGTTATCTTTGGACATCTCAGGTTTGAAAAATGCACAGTTGGTTCTGAATGATACTAAGGATCAGTAAAAGCAGACCATAAACCTTCTGTTATGTCTATCGTATTACTTTAGGTTTTAATCATTTAGGTTACCTTTAGGTTATAAAACAGTGTTGCTTTAAATACAGATGCAGAAACACAATGTCTTTTACAGGGAAAAAGATTTTTGAAGTTAGCAAAAGGCTTTAGGGTACCAAGCACAGAGATATGCCAACTCAAGGGGAGTTCAGTCTGCTGTATTAACAAGGTGATCTCGAAAACCATCTTAAAGCCTGAATAAATATTAGCATGTGAAGCTATTTTAAAATCTCCACACACTTTTATTTTCAGTGTTTGTGAGGGTATTGCACAAGAAGAACAACGATGGTTGTGTCCCAACAATGGGCAATGTCCCAAAAATGTTAAATAAGACTGAGGATCCTGCCCATGAAGCTTAGAAGAACATGCTTGTATCATACTCCCAGTTGCTTGAAGATTTCTAGCATATTTTGATGATTCTCACATACAGCCAAGACAAGAAGGAAAACAACAGTAGAAAAAACTGATTAAAGATAAACAACAAAATAAGCAATTTAATACCTTAAAACTGTTATTTCTGGTTTGCTGATAAGGCAGATGTTAACTCTTGTATTAATTAAACAGTTAATATAGAAACTTGGCTTCCTTGACAAGACTCTTCATTAAGACTTAGTTCCCTTCATCATTTCTTTTGACTCCACAGTGGGCTATATTTTTCTTTCTCCCACCAGCTGCTACCCACCACTGTATAACTATGAATTCTGCATTAATGAAGAAAGTCCTATTACCAATTCAGAACAACTTTTTGCTTACTCATGTATGACAATGGAAGAAGCAGTGATGAAAAGGACTACCTTATGTTGCTGTCAGAATGTATATTTGATAACATTTGTGACCTTGTGTTTGCTTTTCTTTCTGTGCTCATTTCATCTTTTATTCCTGTATAGCCATCTGTGATCCTTACGTAGAATATAAATCCTTTCAGGATGTTTGTGCAACAGAGAATACAAGGACACTAAAATTGCAACAGCCGTTAGGCACTATTTGAGTTCAAACAATAACAATAGCAGTAGATTGTGTTTATATGTGCCTTCTGATACTTCACCATCTTTACTGCAAAGCAGAATTTGCTGGGCTACCCAAAATATCTATGTTGAACTCAGCAGCAGATAAGACATGAGAAAAAATAAGAAACAAATCAAGAAAAAAATATAACAAACAAGAAAAAATAAGATAACAAAAATGCTCATGATGTCATGCTAATGTCCACTGCTTTGTTCTGGTAAAACTTAAGAGGTTTTTCTATTCCAGAAAATCCTTGACAAGGAAAATTTGCCTAGTAGTATTTGCAACTACTATTTGAACCATATGCACTCAACCATGGATTTGTGGCACAAGGCCCTCACTCCTATACATCTTTGCCTTTTTTCCTCCATCTTCCCTTCTCCTTTGAGGTCTTCTCACATGTCTGTCCTAACAAAGGATAACACAGTAGAAATCATACGTGTACATCTTTAAGGATGCAGGATCTTCTGAAGTCAGGGAAAGGCAGATATATCTACTCCAGTCTGTACATTAAAAGTAAATGCTGTAACTTCTGAAATACATATCTCCTCTAGGAACTGTTTCCCCTTCCACAGCTGAGGTGCACAACAAGAAGACCAGGAGCTGGGATGCACAGAGACTGGACGTTGAGAGAAAAAGGAATCAACTTTAAGGAATCATGAAGGCTCACTGAAGAAACACTTCTTTCTTTTCCAGAGCTGGGAAAGCTGCCCAATATAGTTAGCGTTTATATTGCCTGGAAATTACATTAGAACATTTGGGAGAAGTTTCCTTAAAATATGGATGGTTTCAGGGCCAGATTTTTGGAACCATACACATGCATGGTATATTTGAATATTGTGCAAATATTTACATGTGAGTAATGTATCAGTTATTTTTGTCGGTTGTGCTGAAGCATTTGCTGCATAGACATTTTGTTGCTCTGGAAATCTGGCAGTTAAGCAGTGATAAAATAGTTTTACAGACCAGAATAGAGCATTTTGACTCAACTCTCAGTTCTGGGGAGAATAATACTGAAAGTAATGACCGTGTGAGGCAGATGGACCAATTTATCTCCATGTCACTGTTGTGCTTTCAAGAACTGAGAAGAGAACATACAACTGTCTGCTGGTGCAAGGATGTTCTTTGGGGCCTTTGGCTGAAGCACCTCACTCACTCTTTCTAGATGTCTTCTGTGAGGGGAATAACTAAAGTAGGACCACAACTGCCTGGCTTTGCTGGGACACGTGTACAGTTCTGTGGAGGAGCAGAGTCCCTCTTCACACTGTCAGTGAGCCAGCTTAGCAGTCATTGGGGCCAAGCCAGGCAAGATACATCAACATTTTTAAGAGAAACAATGTGAAATGGTCAAAGGTTGTAATTTCCAGTCCTCAGAGATTAAACAATTTCAAGTGTACAAAAGTACCAGAATTTTCTGAATATTCAGAATATTTTCTGAATTTTTCATTTTAATATACAAATACTTTTAATATGCAAATAATTTTCTGAATATTTCAGAATCTTCACACAAATTTACTATACTATGAATCACCATGTTCTTCCCAAGGCATGGAGATCTGTTTCCTAAAGGCCATCAGAGGCAGCGATTCAGAAAGGTCAGTTCAATCCCTGAAAAATATTTTCTAATTCAGAGCAGGAAATATTGACTCTGGTACTCTTTTCACTTTTTGTGTCTATACCTCTTCATTATTTATTCGTGGGTTCGTACTATCAAGGGCTGTGCTTCAATTTCAGGACTTTGAATGGTAGCAAACTGCTCCTATGGGCCTGCGATAGAGATCTCCTCATGTTAAAAACAGGTTGATGGAAAGGCCTAGTTAAACGGAAATGGGAAAAGACATGATGGGTTCACGCATTTTAAGTTGCTTTGTTACTGCTGCTTTCTTTATCTCCCTGCAGATGACTTCTCATATTGATCAAATAGAAACCTGGGCCACTTCAATTCTGCATGAATCCAGTGGCAGAGGAGATCCCACCGTCTGTCTCACCGAGGCCTATTTCTTCTTCCCCCTACCCTTATGCTGATGCTAAAATGTGCACAGCTGTACCAGGACTTGTTGTTTTAGCAGAGGTTGTAAAAAGAAACTCGAAGCCTGTGGGTTCGTGTGGATCATGGGAAACCAGGTTACCAAAAAATCAAAAACAAGTGTTACAAATCTACCCTATTTGTCCTTCATACACTACATGAAATTCAGCAGTTTGTTACCAGCAAATACAATTTTAAACTGATTAATTTCTTTAAGAGTTACTGGTCTTTTTAGCAGTTAAAAATGCAGATTCAAATAATGTTTGATTTTTCCTAAATACATTAGAGAGAGGAGTTTGCCTCATCCTACATCTTGAGTCAAAAGCACTCTTTGACAGTGCCAAATTATCTCATTTCAGCTACAATATGCTGTTAAAAGGAACAATCTAAACACTTGCATTAAATGTCAAAAACAGCCTTTTCTTTGCAAAGAAAAAAAGAAAATTCGCTTTGGCTTTATTTATAGAAATCACATGATAACTATAGGCTGTTCTACTTACCTTTAAAAAAAAAAATCTACTACGATGTGAATGGCAAATAGCTTAGAGCGAGCTAATTAACTTACTCAACCATAACTTCGCAACGACAATGCTTTGATGAAAAAAATAGTTCATTTCAAATTTCCTTTTTCAGTCCATTTTTAAAGTGGATTTTTTTAACTGGCGTTTTTTATTTTTGTTCAGAAGTTATTGCTCAAGGAAAGGAAGTTTGGCTGACATGTGGAAAGCCCCTAACATTCTTAATGAAACAAATAGGTTTTTCTGAACTATTTTCCTCAACGGTGTGCCTTCTAACCTGACATGGAAGAAAAGGCCCTGCACAAGAAGGGCAGGCTCCCCCTCTTTTCAGGATGTGCTTCATCACACAGCGATGGTATCAAATAATGATACCCTCTAATGAATTAGGAAAAGAGCTTGAGGCAACCTAGAAAATTCATTAATAGAAAAAATCAGCCAGATGATTTGTTATCATGTGATAGCAACTCTAAGGGAGATACGAGCTGGCAATGTGTGCGTGCAGCCTCAAAGGCAACCCCATACTGGGCTGCATCAAAAGAGGTTGAAGGTGGTGACTCTACCCTTCTACTCTGCTCTGGTGAGACCCCCACCTGGAGTACTGTGTCCAGCTTTGGAGTCCTCAGCACAGGAAGGACATGGACCTGTGGGAGGGAGTCCAGAGGAGGCCACAAAGATCATCTGAGGGCTGGAGGACCTCTCCTATGAAGACAGGCTGAGAGTTGGGGTTATTCAGCCTGGAGAAGAGAAGGCTCTGGGGAGACCTTATAGTGGCCTTTTACTACCTAAAGGGGGCCTACAGGAGAGATGGGGAGGGATCCTTGGTCAGGAGTGGAGTGATAGGACAAGGGGTAGTGGTTTTAAACTAAAAGAGGGGATATCTAGATTAGATACTATGAAGAAATTCTGGCCTGGGTTGCCCAGAGAATTTGTGGATGCCCCATACCTGAAAGTGTTCAAGACCAGGGTGGACAGGGTTTTGAGCAACCTGGTCTAGTGGAAGGTGTCCCTGCCAATGGCAGGAGGGTTGGAACTGGATGATCTTTAAGGTCCCTTCCAACCCAAACCATCCCATGATTCTATGATTCTATAATTCAGGTTGGTCAGTAAGTGATGCAGAGCATCTTTTCCTATGGTGGGCTTTGCTGCTGACCTCCTCCATCTGCCACCGGTGCTGTGGAGTCACAAACCACTGTCATATGGCTCAGCATGGCTGAATCCTCTAAGCAAGAAAACTCTCTTCTTATAAAATAATCTTCTGTTAGCCTGGTAAAACAGGCTGCTTCTGGTTTTCCCGAGGGGCTCTGAAAACTGGCTGCCAAGTGAGGTGCTGAGTCCTGGGTGACCCTCCGTCACTGGGATCGATACCTTTCAAGCCCTGGGTCCGAAGTGTTAAACACATGACTGACATTTTGGTCAGAAGGCTGTTCTAGCTGAAATGTTGGTGATGTTTGGTGTTTGAAGAAAATGAAGATGTCATTCGAAAACTGGAAGAGTCCTGACATCTGAGTGATTGAATTACGCCGTGCTGGTGAGGTGCAGCAGGAAAACAATCATCAAATAGCAGCCTTTCAAAAGAATACAATGTATTTTTACAGGGTGTCTAAGACCTGCAAAATACTGCATCTCTGCAATATAGAATATTTGATGTAGTGAAATCCAGAATAACCACACAAGTCAGAAACATTATAAAATATTTCAAAAGTGGAGCTACATATTTTATTCATACAGGATGACATTATCTTAGCAGATTAGGTATAATTCTTGCTAAAAAAAGGATATATTTAAATATTTATATAACTCATTAATCAGGGAAGGAAAAAATATCTCCCTCAGCAATAAAGATTTGTGAATGGCTAATTACCAGAACATATTAATTTTTAACAGATTAATGATTTTACCATACATATCTAATATTTGGCATTCATCCTTGCATCCACAGAAATTTCTGGATGTCTGCAATATTTGGAAAGGGAATTAATCAAGGCAATTACTCATTTGCAAAGAAGTAATTTACAGGAAAGAATTATATATCCCTTACTGTTCTGACAAACAATGTAAGCACAAAGACTTTGCATGTTCCTTCCCAGCTTATAGAATGATTTTGAAGCCTTTGTTTCCACAGTCCAGGTAAAAAAGCTTTGCCTGCCAAACTACTTGATTTTGAGAGTGACTGCTTTTCAATTATTGTTTATATTGGAAAAACTTAAAGGATTCAAACTAGATCTCAGTGCAGACTGCCGAGGTGTGGCAGAGTTTTCCATCATAAGCAACTTGAAAATTAAGACTTGATGATTTTTCTAAAACACACCTTCTTACTCAAACACAAATATATTTAAAAAGCAATTTTTGGCCAGCATTGTGCAACAGATTCATTCAGTGAGCACAGTGGTGTCTTCTGGCTATGCAACTTAATAACCTAAATCACAGAAAAGTGACTTTTCCTTAAAATAGATTTGTGCTTCCCAGGTGGCCCTACTCAATGTCAGCCAAGCTGACATTATGGGAAGGATTTAACTTGCCTGCAGTAGCCTTGCCTGCAGCATTAGTGATGTCTGTCCTTCTGGCCTTTGCCCTGAGCAATTTGCAGAGTAGTTCTCTGCAATTCCCTGCTTTCTTCTCAGACTGAGGCAGCCTTCTGTACCTCTCCACTTACTGCATATAAACCCTCACATAGGGAGATGTGAGGGCAGACAGGGATGCTAAATGGAAAGGAGTCATGCTTGACCATTCTCGAAAGCAAACCATGACAATGAAAGTGGACACGACCCAGTATTAAATCTAGCTGCTCATTTTTTAAAGGTCTCTTCATCTCAGAGTGTAGTGCAGCCTCAATTCCCATTGGTGCACAAAGAGGGTTGGATGAGAGGATCCAGGGAGCCCTTCAGCTTTCCTGGAGAGGTTCTTTGCTAGCTGCTTTAGATGTTCTAACTGCAAAATATTTTTAAATATTTGCATGCACTTCTGGTGATCCTGCTGACCAAAGTACCTTGGAGAAACAACCCTATGTCTCTAGTCCCCCTGCAAGAACTGCATTTTTTTTAAAGACTGTCCTCTCTGCCTGTGCTTAGACACCAAGATCAGATGGCAGAATTACGAGACAGAGATAAAAAATAGATCCTTGCAAGAGTCATTCCAGTGACTTTAAGATACCCTTATTCAAAGATCAGAAGGGAGGGTGGGGAAGACAATGACATGCTGACCAGTTACTGTGAGCTGTTAAGATAAGACTCTCTTATAAAGTCAATGGAATGCACATACTGCACGTGGTTATTTGGTCCCTTACAAGGTTGCATTGGTTTAGTAAAGAATGAACACAAATTTATGCTCTAAAATGCTGTTACAAAGGTTTTAACTCATCTTCTGTTTTGCTGTTTTCATTTTTTTGCTTTGTATTTTCTTTTTCTTTTTTAATTCTAAGAACTAGGTAGTGCTCTTCTTAATGGATGCTATGGTGTTGCATGAACACATTTTTCATTTAAATTAATTAAATTAATCTGGGTACTCAAATCACGTATCTTGTATATGTATACGTTATTCTTACAGGAAAATATTTTTGCATTTTGCATAAGGCTGTTTGCTGTAAGATGTCTCTTAGGGTTTCAAATACTGGAAATACTAGAAAAAAGTTATCTGATAAATAAATGCTCTGGGCAAATGATAAGCATACAGGTAGTTGTAAACAGCACAAGTTTGTGAGATATGAGATTGTTCAAAATTCAAGTTTAAGAAAAAAATGAGAGAACCAGTGTTCTAAGTGTTCTGTACCTTAATTATAAACTTCACATTTTCACAAACATGCAATTTAGGCAATATAGCACTGAGCTAACATGCAGAAAATTGTAAAATAAACTCTTTATAAATACTGTTTATAGGAAGAGAGCAGTCTGTCTATCACTTTACAATCTGTAAAGGCCAGAAAGGATCAAGAAGCACAAATAATAAAGATTGCTTTTTGTATAGTTCAATTTAGTAACAAATTTACTGATAACAAATCCACACAAGTTGTATAGGTGTAAATGTGATTCTCAAAACAAATGCAACATTAAGTAATACTGATATAATTTTAGTATACTCTTCTCCTTTCTTTCCAGTTGGCCTTTGGTAGCTGGATTTATCAACAAAGTAAGCATGAGACAGGAAAGCCCCGGACCTGTGGTTACCTTTACACACACAGGAATTGCTACAGGTAAATTGTTCAAAACTCTTTTGATTGCACTTTCACCATTAATTCTTAAAAGTCTGCTTGGGAAATTTTCCAGCTTTGTACTGTAAGTAAAATTTACTGCAGTAAAATACTGCAAAATTGCAAGGCTTGAAATTAATTTTTGGAATTCAAGTGTTGTTTTCTGAAGTTCTGATCATAAGGTACATGTTATTTTCCCATTTTAGAACATGCCTCCAAAGGTTTGGGCTTTACTAAAAACTGTAAATAATTACTCAGATGTGCTTAAGTATAGTCACATCAAAACTAAATAATGGTGAACGGCTAATTTCTGAACTTAAGAGCCAAAAATACAGTGGTATAAGCAAAAAATAAATGTTAAAATAAATACTACCTGAAGAAAAGAGAAAAGGTTGCCATAACCAATATCAATTTGATGACATACTATATAACTTTTGTTTAGGCATTCTGAAATCTCAACCCCTTAGATAGAACTTGTCTTTCTTAAGGTCTGTGCTGGTCTGGGCTGCTGTGTTAAAGCCATTATTTAAAGACTTCAGAGAGGTACAGAGGAAGTGCAAAGCAGGTGCTCCTGCAGAGACAACAGACGTAACCCAGAGCTTCACACAAAGTCTTGCTGTAGAGGTGAGGACAGAGACACTTCCCTGCAGTCACAGATGTTACACATTTGGAGGTAACCAGTATTCAGGTGTACTTACAACACTTAGTCTAATTATTTTACCCGTATTTTCATTTCTCCAGTCCAGATGTTTGCAGTCTTTCACGTCACTCATCAAAATATCTTTATTTGTCAGTACCAGTAGTTGCTCATCTATTGAAATTCAAGTCCTGCTTTGATCTTAAAAATTCTGCATAATTTCACTTTTTCCTGGGTAAGGACACTCCTCTTACCATCATGAAAATCCACCCTTTCCTGATGCCATGTTCCTAAGGTAGTAAAATCCTCAGAGGTATTTCTCTGAGTTTTTCCACATCCCCTAAAGCCAGCACTATTCCTCTGGTGTTTTACTGAGCGTGCTTTTCCAAGCCATGACCCTTTTGCATCTGGTTCCCATGTTAATTCCCTCATTAATTCATTCCACTGTATCTGAAGGAGCCACTGTCCATCTGATGGTTTTTTTCTGGGACTGAAGAGTCCATGGAGCCGACGCAACACTCCTTCATACTGGCTGCATCCCATTCCCCAAATCCTCCTTTTCCATTGCTTGTAAAATTCCCCCCACGTCACCCAAGGGTGACAGGCTTCCTCAGCCCTTGCACCGCCTGCTCTGCTGCAGTATAAATAAGAATAAGGCCATTGTTAGTGTAATCTTAGCAGTTATTTGGCACCAACCTGCAGAGATTAATGGAATCCATACAAAAATAGGAAGGAGTACAAATTTTCTCGCCAGATATGTGACACTGTTGGACCAGGCTTACATCATTTTTCATTTTCCACAAAAATGGAGGGGAAAAAACTGGGGCTGTTGAATGTCTTGAGACGTACACAGTACATATACACATACATATGAAAGACCAGCTTTGCCTTGCAAAGCAATCAGTCTCTTGCAGGATAAAGCTGGCTTTCAAAATTCCAGCCAGGGAGTTAAGGAAACTCAGTGTAAATATTAAATCCCACCAGCTATTTTTGGATATATACACATAACACATTCATGTCAGCTAGTACTGGCAGATACAAAACACACCAGTGTAACTGTTAGGTGATTTGAACTTTGAATGATGGCAAGCTGTGGCTCCAAGTTGTTATTTTTCAAGACACTGGTCAGAGAAAAAAAATTGCTGCTGATCCCAAGAGAAAACTTACATGCATCTAGGGATTTATTTACTGAATTTACCTATGAATGCAACTGGGATTCAGAAACTCATAAAAAGAGTGAACACTACTCTCCCCCATCCTCCCTTACCAAGATCTACTTCAAACCATTACATTACCCTCACCTTTTGTGGAGGAGAAGTCAAGACTCTTGCTTGTGGCATAAACATAATATTTGAGATTTGCTGCATCTAGGGCCATGGCTAAAATTCTGACAGCAGTTCAATAACTTTCAACTTGTAAACTCATGGTATTTTTCGTTTTCTATTTGAATGGAAAGGCAAAGTTCAGCAACCTCCTGATCATTTTCTCTTAAAGGATCAGGAGAATTTTTCTTCTAACAACAAAGCATCCTTCCCTCATGCTTCAGTGTAGTCCTCAATCTAAACAATACTAGGAAATAGCCAATGGCAACGTTGTTATCAGTCTTTCTGGTAGTGCACAACAGCTGCTATCTGCATATTGGATTATTTTATAATCTGTACTAAAACAGAGATTGGCAAGGCAAAGTATGTAAATCTAAATACAATGTATCTTTCCTCGAAAATAAATATAGCATTAAGTGAATGTATCTAAGGAATCCAGTTTTTAAGAGTAAAGGTTCTCTAACACATGTAGAACCATACAAACCCAGTGAAAATATCTGAAAGTTGTTTTTATCCTTATCATTATCTATACCTAATGCTTTCTCAGCATCCAAATGGAAAAATATATTAAGGTGTCAACCTTATCTGACTGAGTGTCATAACTAATACTCATAATACCCACCTCTGCATATCAGCTCAATTTGTCCCACTGATAAAGTCTGATCTTTATCCAACAGTACATTAATTGCCTTATTTACTTGATGTGTTTAATCTAGCTGCTATGCTGGCACCAAAATTAAAAAAAGAAAGAAAGATCTTACTTGGCATGATAGAAAACTATTCCAATTTCTGTGATATGATTTTGTGATGATCAAGGCTTTGATCCTGAGCTCAGCATTATTTTTCTTCCTGTTCATTGAGGGCTCATCTCTAATTTTCTCAGAGCTGTATTAGCCCTTGTGGGCACCAAAAGTCTTACTACATCTGCACCGGTAACTTCCTTAAAGACAATTAAACCTAAATGCCATACTTGATTTTCACTTGGCTAAACTTTCCTTTAGAGTAATTTCTATTCACTTAGCACCATCAAAACAGTTCAGAACTCCTTGTACTGCTCTGCAGATGCTCAAACTCAGAACAGTCTTTTGAATGTCTTGTACAGTGGGCAGAAAACTTGAAATTCTCTTCTTGATAATTTTTCTGGATGTATTTGCTTAAGAGTCCTTGCTGAGTAAACTACTCTTATTGGGATTAAGGTCTTCAGGTCTAGTTCTTCAAAACAGCTTGAGGGACAGTAACTCTGAACAGTCTGATTCACAGCACGTACCAAATGTTTTCTGCAGAGCACTTGTGTGAAGCCAGGTAGCTTTTAAATACACAGATGAAGAGTAAGGTGTCCATACAAGTTTCTTTAGCAGAATGTGTTGCACATTTGTCATGGTTTCAGCTGGAATGGAGTTTATTTTTTTTTGCTATCAGCTGGTGTAATGCTGTTTCTGGCTGAACACCTGCCTGCCCATGGAAAGCAGTGAATGAATTCCTTGTTTTGCTTTGCTTGTGTGTGCAGCCTTTGGTCTACCAATTAACCCGTCTTTATCTCAACCCATGAGTTTTTTCTCACTTTTACTCGTCCGATTCGGTCCCCCATGCAATTCGGGGTGAGCAAGCTATTGGTTGCATGTTCTAGTTGCTAGCTGGGGTTAAACCATGACAACTTTCAAAAGCAAAACAAAATGAACAAACAAAAAAGCATTTCATAACTTCCTGAACATTCATAGCATCTCATTGTTAAGGATTTTCAACCTATTGAATAACAAACATTTTTTTTCCAAATATTTAAAAAAACTTATTTCCCCCCCCAATGAAGCCTTTTTACATGGAAAATTATAATTTTCTGTACTAGCTTGTACCAGCTGTGGCACTTTCAAAAGAAGAGCATGAGAAAAGGAAAAAAATTAAAATGACTATTCATTCTTCTCATGCTCATAAATAGGAAATGCACTTTAAAAAAATTAGAAAAGAAAATGCAAGCAAGAAAAATGTGAACTCCAAAAAAGAACATTTGAGAAAATACAGAAAAAATAAACACATAAAATGACTGCTTTCTATGGAAGCATTTACACAACTGAAAAAATATTGCCCAAAGAAGTGTTATAATCTTACTCAAATGACAAAGAAATCTGGAAATCTTAAATATTCTGAATCCATTTTGATGACTTCAGTAATCAAAAGAAGTAGATTTTAATGTGGGGTTTTTTTGGTTTAACAAAATGAAGCAAGAATAAGTATTTTGGTTTCTTTTCCTTTCATAGAAAAAAATGATCTATTTCTAATCCTAATCTAAATTTTGGATTTACATTTAGGATCTGATGTTAATTTTGTTAAAGGCCAATATAGAACCTCAGAACATGTGAAAGCTGTGTAAGAAATAAATAAATAATTTTATTCTCCAGACCAAGTTGCATTTCCAGGACATTTACAGAAAGAAAGAAAGAAAGAAACATAACTTGATCTAAATCTAGATATATTTGTAGATATATAAAAATGTAAATACACACACTGTACTTATAACAAGACTGTAATGCATACCTATATTTGAAATCAATATATGCATTTATTATTGAATAATAATTTCAACCATTTTATGGTAGTTTTATTTAAGTAATCCTCTATTTATTCAAGTGTTTGAAATGGGAAGTCCCTAAGTTTGAAAAGATACCATTTTTTTCTAATTAGCTCTTCTATCTTTTGGTTCCTGATCCCATCTTTACTCTTGTATAAAGGCTCAGCTCCAGGACTGCCTGGCTGTTCTTTGCTGGGCACAAGCATGAGTGCAGAAAGGAGCACATTCCCTATAGCCCTGTGGTCGTAATAGAGGTAGCACACATTAGTTGTCACGTAATAAAGCTGAGCCAAAATATGGTTAGATAAAACAAAACAAAAGACTTGTTTAGATCAGTAACACCACCTATAATGCTGCCTTTGCCAGTCTGGGGAAACATTATTATAATTTGTGTAATAACAGCAATGTAGGATGCAATTAAGGCAGTGCATCTGCAACACCATTATTTTAATTGTTATGCCATTAACCGTAAAATGTTGTATAGCATGCACAGGTGGGAAGGTGAACAAGGAATATTTTTTGTTGAAGACTGTCCCTGAGCAGTAAGTACGTTGGTGTGCTGAAGTGGTATCATAGTCAATGCAATACCTGCAGCCTTATTCTATATGGTGTAATTGTACTACACAAAGCACTGTGGCGCACAGATTGGATTTGACTGCATTTAGTGTGTCATGATTACTGTGCTGTTTTCAAATAGATGTTATCATCTTAGAAATATGATAGTGTGCATAGGTGGTAGAGAAGGACTAGTCATTTTAACTGGTAACACATATTGGTTTAAGTCCAAGAGACTGACAAGTTAGCAAATTTAAACTAAAAAAGAGAAATTGCAAATGGATGGTGGTACTACAAAACCGGTGGATGTTTGACAGCATGGTAGCAAAAAGTTCACTGTTTGGAGATACAATTCTGCACTGTCTGGTGGTGTACTTTGAAAACTTTTAGGTTTTTAGCAAATTATGGATGTGCCAACTAGTTTAAATTAATTACCCAATTGTTAAAGCTGATTATTTTTTCACTATCTGTTAGCCTTAAAAGGAAAATAACTTTTTGAGATTACTGTAAAAGAGAATATCCTTTTATTTTTACACTTGCTATTCTTTGTAGGTATGCTAATCCTTAAAGGTGATAAGAAAACTTGAAATATATATTTTTAAAAAAAACTTTACCTCCTACATCTGAAAATCCATATTGAAAATCAGATTTAAGGTGATATTTTGTTATTGTATTCACTCCATTTTGAACCTCATTTTCAAAAAGAGTCATTCCTTGCTTACAAGTCATAATTAGTATAAGGAAAAATATATTTTTTATTATAATTTCAACTACAGACAAATCTCACAAGATGTAATGAGGTTAACATAGAAATCAGGAAGTTAGAAAGGAAAGTAATAAAGATTTTTGTAACCAAAAAGTAGAAATATAAAGTTCGTAGTGAGCTGTCATTCTGAAATTTTGATAGTTCATATTTTATTGATGACATCTCAAAATGACAGTAATCACCTTCATTTGAATTAGTCTTTAAACAGCAATAATGGGACACTGGCTGCCTGCTGTTTAGTGGATTAAGAGAGATTCTGATCCAATTAAGAAATATTACAGTTCTGCAGCTCTTAGTAGAAAATATCTGGTGTTTGATTTAGGACTGGGGGACGTTCTGAAGAAGCTGATCTGTGTAGAAAATCAATTCAAGTAGCAGCCTGGGAAAAGCTGAAATTAAATGCAAACCTTTAAGCATAGTTTTGGGAAGATTTAAGAGTGCTGTATTTAAGCAGAGCTGTGCGGCCCTAGATAAGCTATTCTTTGTAACTTTAATTTTATGCTTTAATGATCATATAAATTAATAACTTTTTAAAAGCCATGTATGCACTACTATCTCCTATTTTCCATGGAGTAAAATTCAACTATATTTTACAGGAGCAAAATAAGTTGAAAAAAATTTAAAAAACCCAAACCAAATCAAAAACCCACAAACCCCAAAACATGGAAAAACTCAAATAGATATTTATGCTTTTGGGTAAAAAATAAAGTTGAAAACTCCCAAACCCCAAACTTTATATCTAAGTATTAACTTCGTATTTTCCATGGCTTTTGGATATGTAATTAGGGTAGTTTTCACATCTAAACCAACTCATAGAATCATAGAATGGTTCAAGTTGGAAGGGACCTTAAAGATCACTGAGTTCCAACCCCCCTGCCCTGGGCAGGGACACCTCCCACTAGACCAGGTTGCTCAAAGCCCCATCCAGCCTGACCTTGAACACCTCCAGGGATGGGGCATCCACAAAGAATTTCTTCCTTATACCCAATCTAAATTTCCCCTCTTTCAGTTTCAAACCATTACCCCTTGACCTATCTCTCCACTCCCTGATAAAGAGTCCCTCCCCATCTGTAGCCCCTTTAGGTAACAGAAGGCCACTATAAGGTCTTACCAGAGGCTTCTTCAGTCTGAGCAACCCCAACTCTCTCAGCCTGTCCTCACAGCAGAGGGGCTCCAGCCCTCTGAGCATCTTCATGACCCTCCTCAAGCCAGTCTTACAGGTCCATGTCCTTCTTATGTTGGAGGTCTCAGAGCTCTACTTAGCACTCAAGGTGGGGTCTCACTTTGAGCAGGACGGCTACTTATCTCAGTGTACCACTTAACTGCCAAATCATCATCCTGCATACTATACTGCATCTTGAGAAAAGAGTCACTTAACTGTAATTGAAAAGAAAATACTTTAGAACAAGCAGCCGGAGGCAAGCAGATAAAACTGAAATTAGTGAGAGATTCAAACAGCTTTCCAATATGTTGTTGGATGAGCAATAGGTGGAGGCATCACAGGCAGATAAGTAAATCACTGGCTTTAACTGCAACAGCAGCAAATGCTAATTACACTAATCACATGCTTTTGTTGGAAGCGGAATTACATGGCTATATACAGACACACATNACACGCCCTTGTTGCCAATGCCTTGCCAATTCCAATACTTCTTGCACTCTCCAATTTGGTGTACAAGCAGAGGATTGCTGAGAAACTGGAAGAAATATGTAATCTTTAAATTAAAGAATTTTGCTGTAGAGTTGGTGATTCTAAACCAATATTAAGACTGACCAAGCTGTTGACTGAAAACTGATAAAAGTGAAAAAAGGTTTAGTGAAGAAATAATCCCAATTTCATATTGTTTATATGTGCTGGTTTCATTTGGTACCTACTCTAGCAAATTGAGTATTTTCCCTATAAAATTATTTCCCAACCTTGATATGCAGTCTGCTTGTTAAAGCATGAGATTTGATTATTCCTACTTGTTTAGATGCACATGTGACTACCTAGCATGATATAAGCAGTCCTTCACAGTATTTAACTCCGCGTTTGACCTTCCAAATAATCTGTGCACAGATGTTCTGTCCAGTGGGTAGGATAATATTCCCATTCTTTTGTTTAAAATTTACTGCTTAACTTAATTCTAGCATGCTACTATTTTTAAAATTTGTAAATGTGGTTATTTGTGGGAACAGCTGAAAAAAGAAAAGTCTGATTAGTTATCACTATTTATCATCCTAAAATACAAATTTCACGTCTAAAGGAAAAGAGGAATTGTTCAATTAGGTGATTTAATTTTTTATTTTTTTTTTTCATGGAGTTCTCATTGCAAAAAGCAGTAGGCTTCACAGAAGCAGCTAGACTTATTGTCATTGTCAAAAAGGTCAGAAATGATGTTTAGGAAACAGAGATGGAATCAAATCCCCAACTCTGGATTAAGGTCGGGACACAAATTATCTCATGGCTTAATTTTCAGGGATTCAAAACTTTGATTGATGGCTGTGTCTGTCTATTTTTCTACGAATATCTTGCTCAAAATGGGAAATCGTGCTCTTTTATTCTAGAGCTAGCACTGTTGTATCTGCTAGAAATCACAGTCTGGCTGAGCAGCTCTGGCTGTATGAAAGCTTGCTTTCTCCAGCGGGTTTCAGAGAATGAATGAATTTTTCAAAGCAGAGAGAAATAGAAAGGATGTTATGAGCTTTATGCAGAAAAGCAGACAAGCAGACTACAGGGCTGCTTTCAGTAGGGAAATCTGATACAGAGTACTGTATTTGCTCCTTTGACTTCTTTCCAAAGAAAAGTAAAATATTATATTATTTTCATAGCTCTAAAAGACACTATTCAACATTGTACCTTATCTTTATCTACCTACCTTAGTACACCAAGGTACAATTTCTTTTGTGGACTCCCTGAACTGGCATGAGATACAAGGAAACCAGGAATCATGATTTCAGGGACACACCACTGGGAATAGGGTGGCATCCTCGGGATGCTGTTAGGCAGCTACGTCTCTTTTTCATAGCTGTATTAAAGATATAGTCAGCATTTTCACTAACACCGTCAAGCTCACTCATTTATTTTGCTGTTATCCATCCCTTTAAACCTTCTATCTATTTTTATTGTTCCATTCTCTACCAAGGATTTTGTGCAGTTTGGCAAGTTAGGTTTGGGGTTTTTTTTGCCATGAAGCTCCATGTTCTTTCTCAGCCAGCTGGTTCTCTCTCTGGACTTGTAGAGATAAACATTTGTGATTACAATGATGTGGAGAACTTCACTATGGAAATGCCACTTAACAAACCTTACAGGTACAAAATGTTTTTTAATTTGTCTGCATTCCATGTACAGATTGCATTATCCCACGTGCCAAAATGGCTCAGTTACGGACAATTATTTTAATGTAGTAACAGTGGATTCATACAGGGGCTATTGAGGAAAGAGTATCAGACAAATGTCAGCTATTATGAAACCAACAAAAACATTACAGTCACTCTGAGCTTCTGCTCACCAGCTAAAGTTACGTTATTTGTCAACATTTATAATACTACATTAGAGCCATACTAATGCTGTCTTGCCCACTGGAATTACGTTTGTGGCACACAAGAGCTGAGCGAGGCAGGATGCAGCACTCCACAGTCACAGCATAACCCATGGAAATGAGTGGCTGGTTTACAGGCAGCTTCAACACAGCAAGGATTTTATCTGAGATATCTTTTCCAAGGTCACGCAAGAAATGAATCTTTGTGCTAAAAACAGAATCCAGATGTCAGCTGAACGTAATTAGCTGAAACGCTTCTGTAGACCTTGCTCCCATCAGCACAGCACTAGGGAAGTGCTTGGTATCCCTCGCTCACATTTTCAGCCCCAGTTTTCCCTTCCCCTCCGTCACCCCACAACTTCTTTACGGCACCCGTCAAGTGGTCCGTGCTTCCAAAACCTGTCCAGGTCTCTCCCTCACGTGTGGTCAGGTAAGGGATGGGCTGAACAGCCCTGGACATCCAGCTGAGCTGCATCCTGGGGGAGCAGGGCTGCCCTGCACCGCAAAGCTCTGGCAAAGTGGAGCGTGTTCACAGTTTGAAGAGCCTGTTCGCGCTCTATGTATCAATGTCAGACCCCGAACTGCACTAATCTGAAAGTAAACAGAGTGAATGGATATTAAACGTGCGTAGCAGACGCTGAAAATCACTAAAGAGTATTTGTAACAAAATGCGAGGGATTTACCATTCCCATTAGAGTTAATATCAGCTCTGTGGCTAAAAATCCAGGCACTAATGCTCCTAAAACCAAACCACTCTCCCATTTTCAGCACCGTTCTAATAAAATCCAAATGAAGGGATTTAACTGGAAGCCATCCGCAGTGTCAATGACACGCTGCTTTTGGTTATCCCAGGATGTGCAGTATCAACAACTGGGCAGCAGCACTGAGTGCATGGACAAAATCCAAAAGCCTTTTTTCAGTGCATAACCGCAGAGGAAATACAGCCTTCTCCCTTGCACAACACAGACTGAACTATAAGGTTGCCAAAGTAGCTTGTTATGTGGAAGCCCTGTGCTACCAGAAGATAAAAACACTGAACTAATTGTTTGTATTAGGGCCTCTAGGCCCTGTGGCATTTTATATGCAAATACACTCGGGCTTACATGTGTATTAAGTCAAATCGATGAAATTATCACCGTACAATGAGCTGAAATGATAGAACATTCCCTTTAATTTGAAAAGGATTTGCAATTCAGCACTTCCATAGAAAGCTAATTGAAATGCACTTATGCTGCTGAAAAGCAGTGATAAATTTATGAAATGCACACAATTATTTTTAGCTGTCAAAATACTTAAAATTATACGCTGTAGATAGATAATTAACCAGCTAGTATGATTGAAGACACATGGTTTAATTTAAAAGATGAGTCCAAAAGAATGACTACCTGAAATACAAAAAAGATGAGGCTGCAGAAATAAAGATGTAACAATTAAAATGTGCCTTGAGTAAAAAGTGTGAAAGCATATACCTAATTCTAAGCGCATACCTAATTGCTAGCACATGACTACACCTGTAACTTCACCGTATTAACAACTTGCAAAATTTTTTAGCAAGGGCTCTAGCAAGGTTTAGCAAGGTGCTAGAGGAGCTACTTAGAGAAAACTCTCACTAAATGAATTAGCAAAATTTCAATCACAGCTTTCTTTCTGTGAACACAGGTTTGTTATTTTAATGGATGCCTTGTACTGCAAGGAAGAAGGGAAAGAAGCAAGGTGGGGGAAAGAAGGAAAAAGAAGTTTAAATTACAGTGAACTTTTTGCTTGATATGAAGTCCATGTAAAATCACAATGCGTAGTCCTAAATAGTTTATTTCTCATAACAAAAACCACATTTTTTTTCTTACAAAGTATATTTACTGCTATACATGTGATATTTTATAACAGCAAATCTTTCAGATCAAAGGACGTATGCTAGAGTGTGACAATTTCAGTTGCCTGGATTAACAAAAACATACTAGAGTTATACTGAAGTTATCTAACTAAAAAAATTGAAATATTAAAAGTGTTAATGGTGCTTTCTTCCATTTCCAGAGAAACATTTTTTCTTCTGTTTTGGTTTTGCTTTTGTTGACATATTTGCTCATACCTCTATATAAAGGGAAAGAAAAAGGAAGAAAACAGACTTCAAGTCATTGCACCACTTGCTGTATTTCTCCTTTACTATCTGACAACAGAAAACGAAATGGGAAAATAGTATGTGATAAGGTTTTCCACTGAAATGGCTGATGCGCTAGGAAGTATCAGAGAGTTCAAAGAAATAGTTGCAGCAGAGAAAAGGGAGCTATTGGGGAGCTTCAGGAAAGCCTGAAGCAAATATTTGAAAGTGTTTTTAAAATTAGGTGGAGATATTACTTCCCCCCCCTATATTTTGCATAACAGGTGCACAAATATAGTACTTACTATGTAAATTAAAGAATACAGTGTTGTGAATTTTCATAATATTTCTGTGGGTTTTTCTTTTCCCTGCATTATTTGAAATCTGTGCCTATATAAAGGGCATTTGGATGGTTTTTTTTACTGAATGGCATGAAGCCAGCATGAAGAATATTAACCATCGGGATGATCTGCCAATATATATAAAAACGTCAAATACTTAGGACAGATATTTTAGAATGGAATCTAACAAAATGGGATTCTGTATTTTTTATTATTTTCACCACATTTGTTTTGTGACCTGAAGTGTTTGGAACCAGTGATGTGAAAAGGACAAGGTTTCAGAAAGCATTTTTTCAGTGTAGAAGACTGAATGTAAAGAATAGGATATAAAAAAGAAAGGAACCAATACTTGATTGCATTTCTTATATCTAGGGACAGGGTTAGAAAATACTTCCTTGGTCAAGTCCAGTAATTGTAATCACAAACAGTCATGTCTATTGCACCACAGTCCAAAGACTGTTCATTGCCACCTACTCAACAAGCCTCAGAAAACCCTTTCAGTAAGCTTAAGACACTTTAACTGGATGGCCATTAAAGAACCGAAGGCTATAAAATGGCTATAAAAAATAAAAGAGAACAGAAAAGACCAAAGACAGTTACAACACTGAGGATATTTCAAACTGGTGGCTAGAACATAGCTCATCTGAAACGGTATTCTTTAATTTAAGAGCCTATCTTTACCGGATTTCTAGGTATATATCAGGAGGGGAAAAATTCTGCACTTGTAATTCAAAATTCTTTTTCATACTAAAAGCAACAACTACTCCCTAAACTCAAAAGGCTTCTCATTCTCTATTGTCCCACTTAGTAATTCAGTCTTTTATGTTCTAACATAAACACCTTTCTAGTTTTCAAGCTTACTAACGCCCTTTTGCTTTAGATTTGCCTGATCATATAGAAAATTTTTAATTTCTGGCTATTGGTAAGAAAATTTGTCTAAAATTACAACAAAAGAAGATGGACTGCCATTTTACTTTTCCTGAATATCATCTGAAATGTAAAATTTCAACATTTTCGGAAGGATTTCATTTGTTTCTCTTCTATATTTCTTTTCATAGACATTCACTACTAAACTTCAGAAGTATTATTACCTAGAACATCAGATTAAAGTGGCTAAAATTACTGCAATTCTAAAAATGTGTAACTATTTCACTATGCATTAGAAATGCCGAAGTCCCCATTCGACTTTTATTTTGTAGTCCAACATGATGAAAAATGGCATGAGGATAAAGAGTACTCAAGGACAGCAGTGAGACAGTTAACATACTTTATTCACAGTTTTCCTCCAAATATGTGAAGTGTCAAGAGAAGGAAGATGAAAAGAACATTAAGTTTCACTTTGCCTTGAATTTACTGAAAGTCATTGGTAAGTTTGAACTAAGTGATGCGTAGCTATATTCCTTTCTCTACCTCCAGGACTATTCTGCTGCCCAGTGATTATAGGAAGGAAAAGGCAGACCTATATCACCTCTGACTTCCAATTTCCATTGAAGAACACTCTTAAGTTTTGGGTAGCTAGCCAGTCTCCCAGATCCAGAGTTGAATTTCATGTCCAGCTGCCCACCCTTACTGACAGAGCAAATTAAAAAATCTGTCATCCTCAAAATTTGTTTGAAACCCAGATCAAAAAGCTGTGGATTAGAACCATTTCTACCTTGGTATTAAATTGAAAAATAAACATTTTTCTATATAAACTGACATTCTAGTTATGCTTACAAGGATCTGAGCTATACTGGCACATTAAATTGACAATAATAAGGGAAAACAGAAAATCAGGGTATTGAAAACACAAATGAAAGATCATACCAGTGCGCCCTAACATAATATTATTTTAATTTGATCTTGTTTCATTTGTTTAACTGTATTGACAGCTGGAATTATTTCCAATATTTACAGTCAAATTACTTAGAAAACAATTAATTTATTGATACCACTACACAGATTTGTTGCCACCTGATGTGGAATATATTAAAAAAAAAATAAGTTACACTAACTTGTTAAAAGTTTACAATTTATACGGTCTAAATACAATTTATAAAGTATATATATTTAGCATATCAGGTACATTTAATAATATATTTTCCTGTAAAGTAGTCTGTGGGATACATACAATGTTTTTCTCCAAGAACTTAAAAATATTGAAAATATTCAGCAAATCTTAATAATTACTAATACAAAATAACTAGAGTCAAGCACAAGGACATCTATCTGGAACATCTACCAGATGGCCGAGCAGTGATTTAGAAAAACAGTTAGGAGGTCATCCTGAATAATCATCTTTACATGATCTTTGCATGCAGTGTTCCAGTAAAAAGGCTTGGTGTGTTTCTTGGATAAATAAAAAAGTGAATATCCATTAGAAATAAGAAAGCTATCCTGCCTTTACAGGTAACATTGAGAGCATTGCTATGAAATTATTACTCCAGGCTTGGGGATCACATTTCACAAAAGATTTGTGCACACTGAAAAGACCTCAAAGGGATGACACAAAGCAATTAAAAGGAAGGAAAAATAAGCACTTGCACAGTTCAAGTGATTTGACTTGTCAAATTGGGGTTTGAAAATTTACACTTCTATAACTTACTGTATGGATACTTACAAAGCTACCCAAAAAGCCAGCAATTTCCAAATTTACAAAGATAGTGTAAAATGCAGTATTTGGTTATTATACCCAGTTTAGTGCAACATAGAAATAAGATATCAATGAAAGTAGTTTAAAAAAGGAGTTAATGTGGTACACACTCCCTCTCACACTTTACAGATATGCTGTTTCCCAGATTCAGGGAAAAAATTTTAAAAAAATAATATAAAAAGAATGACCATGTTAGGGGATAAGACTTCTGCGATAATCTGTTCAAGCTGTGAATTCTAGGTCCCGCTCAGAGGAAGTCCCTCTTCATCCTTTTCTTTCGGATGAGCAGGTAAAAGGGGGAATAGCTTATATTGCTCTCAGCATGAGGAATGTACTACACAAACTTCTCTTGAATTTAGCGTGTGTGAGCATTAGGCATCTTTCCTAAAGTTTTCAAGAACAGTTTTTTGTTTTGTTTTTGTCTATGGAACAAGGGTGGCAGAATGTTTTCTTTCTTGTTTTCTTTTTTATATTCTATTCTCTTCTCCGACTTTCCCCAAATCCTTCTGGATAGACAGAGAATACTATATTGAGCAGAACAAGCTTTGATAGAAAATATAAAATCACCTTAAATCTTTCTTAGATACTTTTCTGCAGGAGGATCAACATATTCACACCATCTTCTGAAGACTTTTCCTTGCTTATGATAGTAGGGTCTCTACAGAATTTTTTCTTCACTTTTGAGCTTATGATAAGGATTGCCAAGATAAGACCACTTGAGTTTATCTCGAAAATTAATTTCCTATGACTCCAGTTAGTTTAGGTTACTGGCAGGACTTAGATTTTGCTCTTTTCTCAGTGTAGCACAGAGTTCAATATCCTGAAGATTGAGATGTTTTTGTCTACCTACAGCCTTTAGGAGGACTTAATGCACTCCTATTTCACAGTTCAGAGGACAAGAAAAACTGACCTCATTTGGCCCTAAACACTTGGAAATTAATCACCGTTTCTCTTTTATATATGTAAATATTAATGGGCAAGAATAAAAGGAGCAAAAGCAGGTCAGTTCCAACCTTGCAGTTCTTGAAGAGATCACTGACTTTCAAAGACTTTGAAAGGCAGTTAAAAGGTGCGCAATTTCTTACAAGACAGGATTGCAATGGGTGTGTGCTCATGTTTATTTCTAGCCCCAAACAATTCTGGCTGCTCAGGAAAGACTAGGATTGAATCTTCAATTTTTTCATTTCCAATTCATTAATACATAAGAGTTATACAATATTTAAAGCTTATATCACCAGAAATGCCTTAGGCAATTAATCTGTAATTTTATAGCACATGTAAATAATCCCAAAACAGATTTAAATTTGTTGCCTATTTCTGAGTTGAAAGAAATTATATCAGATCTCTGCAGTTAGTCACTGGATATCATATGCTAAACAGATTCCAGTCTAAACTGTTGGCATCCTGATGGAATAATCAACTAATTATCTTACTATTTAGCTGTAATTTTTTAATAGTTCTGTTTGCCCTTCAGTTGCAAAACTATACATGATATTTTTAATATGCTAATATAACGCCATGATTTTGGTTTAAAATTGTCAATTTAGTAATTTCCTTCTAGCTTCATCAAACAATCCCTTGAGCATTTGCAGAGAATAATTGTAAAAATTCTTACTCTTATTCTTTCTTAGAGGTAGATGTATGCATGTAGATATGTATATAAATATATATAAACATACTGGAAAATGGGGAGTTTTAAGAACTATATTAATATTATTTTAATAAATGTAACTCATGAATATTGAATTTCATATGTCTTTCTAGTATCTTCAAGAAGGGATTTTAAATCTACTCAGGCTAGCTCAGACTTTATTACTAGGAACTCAACTGTGTTTTTTACCAGTGTTTTTATTTTTATGAAATGTTCTCCATTTTACAAATTTTACACAAGGAAATCAGGTCTTGACTCTTATTTTTAAGCTAGTTAATTATGACTATCGACAAAAAGAATGCTTACTATTTCTTAAACTATTTTAAATAGAAATTATTTAGAAGTTTCATTTGTTTCATTACTGCAAAATTGAACTTGATAAGCCAACATACATTTCCTGAAAGCTGAAATGTCATTATAAAGGTATAAAAATAAGACCTTTATTTAATTGCATCATCCATATCTGTCCAATTATTTAATCTTGACTGTTAATATGAAAACTATTCCAGTGTCAAACATTATAGTTCTTTACACTTGAAGCGCAATTGCTTTTAAAAAATAAAATAAAAAGAGAGAGATTTAATTATTAATACCACCTTAAAGCATTTTTGCAAATATATTTTGTTGTTGTTTTTTCCTACAAGTTCTGTGTTACACACAAATTTCAATATGGCAAGAGAAAGGCAACACCTTATACACAGAGCAGGAACTTACAGTTATTCTGAGTAACGTTCCAGTGGTCCGATCAGAATACGACAAGGAGCCACCATTGTTAAAGGTGATACCAACACCTGTGGTCCGCATTAGCCAATTTTTGCTAATTAACATTAAGAATACAGACTTAATTGTTGCACACAGGCTTCCTAGCCTCTGCCCCTCTTCTCTGCTGTTAGTCTCATACACCCAGAAAAGGCAGAGGCCAAAGCTGAGAGTCCTTCCTCCCACAGTGGGTGTTGGGTGAGACATCCATACTGGGAGGACCACACCGCTGGTGGGGCGTGTGTTTGTGTGTAAGGGTGTTCCACTTTGGTTCATTTAGCAACACTTTCAACCGTTTTCAAGAGGTCTGATGCTAACACTGATCTATTTGTAACTTGATTCATGCAATGGTTACTTATCCTTACTGAACATGGCGTAGTTTTGTAGGGTAACAAAGCTAAACTGAAACAGAACAGCTCAGGGGTTAGTAACCTGAAGACTAGACAACTTTGCTGTTACATGCAGGAAAATCTAGACAAGAGGCATCTAACCACTGGGCAATACGCTGTTACAGCTGAAACCAATCTAAAACAAGCTGAGGCCAAGTCATGTCGAGGCAAGGCCTGACGTCCTTATGTTGCTATGTGAGTAGAAGGCTTGTGCTAAACAGTGGCAACACCTTATGTGCTGTTCTCCTGGGCTATTGGGTATGTTTGAAAAAAGGTGACCTTGCTCTAAAACCCCGCTTTTGGGTTAGCCTACATTTCGTGCAAGTATTGAAACTCATCGTGGGTGAAATGTGATATTGCTCAGAATTTTATTTTCTTTCAGGTTCATGGGGGCAATCACTGATCATCAGGCAAGGTACGTCATTAGATCATTCAGGGGCATCAATAATGTCAAGTCAGATCTGGCAATAGTTATGTAGGGCTGAATTCACAAACCGAAGGTTCTTTACTCTGGGATAAATCAGCAGTTGCTTTGAAGATTAATAGATCCCCCTCAGGGTATAGCAAATGGATGTGTTACTATAATGCGAGCGGTATCTCCAGGAACCACGTGACTCTCCCTGCAAGGTAATCGATGTCTCCACTGAGGCAACAATGGCTTCTGAACTAAATTTAGAAACTGGATCGCTGATAAAGAACCTTCAGTGTATTTCTATTATTTAAAATATCAAGTTGTAAGTTCTCCAAGTGTTTCTTATTTCAAGATCCAAAGAACAGATTATACGAAACAATAATAAAGGGATCACAGACTTGTGACTTAAATTCAGTGACATTGACAATTTTTGTGTTTTATACGGTGCAAGTAAGATTTGTCTTAATCATTTCCCTTTGGACAATTAGTGAAATCAAGCATTTGGTCAGTAAATCAATGAGATCTGGGTTGGTTTTTTTTTTTTTCAAATTTTTATGTAGTGAAAAGAGTAAAATGCTAGTGTGTGTATGTTTTATTTAGGATTACTTCAATGGCACATATTTTACAACATCACCTATTACTGCATAGCACAACTTTTTGTGAAAAAGAAATTTTTCTTTTGTGAAAACAACTATTTTCTGTTTCCAGGACTATTTTGCAAGTCTCCAGTAGTGAATTACTGACTGAAAGAAATACAGATTTGCAATTATTGGGTGATTGAGTCTTTTTTTTTTTTTTTTATTCTGAAATAAAGCAGAAGAACTAAGACACTCACAGGTCAAGAGACTCTCAGAATGTCTCTGCATTAGTATTTTACTTTGAATAAAGAGTGCACTTTTGAAAGGGATCCTGTTTATTCTCAACACAATGTATTTGTCCCATGGAACTGTCTCATGAATTGGGTTACTACTAGTGAAACTAAAAAGAAGGTGTGTTTCCTATTTTCCAATTAATATGCTTCACTAATATTCTCTGATTGCTAATGGGTTCTCATGCTATAGGATCAGCTGTTGCTGATAAACCACTCAGAATGCCTATAGAGAGGATTTGGGGCACTGAGCACAAAGAGTTCTGCATCACAGTTTTTCTCCTGCTGTTCTGGGCCAATTGCTACTGAACCTGGCTTGAGGCATCAATGAAACTAAACAGAAGAGGAGGACTTAGCTGATGGATAAGTTCCACTCTCACATCAATTGACCATTCACCTTCTGGCCAGAGCCTGGAAGTGAATTGTTGCTTTTTTTGGATATAAGACTTTTCTTGTTCTGCCCCACTGGACCCCCAGTTCTGACAAAAGTTTATTCTCTGATGTGAACAGCCATTCTTACTACCAGAACTGAGAAATCGAACTACATTTCATATGTTGAAAAGCAGTAATAATATAATTTTTAAATAAAAAAGCATGCATAGAACTAGAGGTAATTAAACCTCCTTGAGGCTCTCTCTGAATCTATGGATCAAATCCTGATCTTTGTGACTGAAGTCTGTCAATTCTTGCCACTTAACTGAATCACAGAGTGGCCTAGAAGAGAGCCCCAGTACCTCCCCAGCATCACCAGCCTCCCTCTTCTCTTTGTGATGGTCTTTACAGTGCAACCCTTTCTCATTTCATCTCTTTCTCTTTCATGGGGAGAAGCCAGTACAAAGCTGCCTTCTTCCGTGGGAATCACTGTAATGTTTATTTTCAGAAGAGTTTTGGCATTTTTTATGACAGGTTGATTATATTATGAAAAGAAAGGTTCCAAAAGGAGACTGAACGCCACTGACACAATTTCCAGAGCATTATTTCTCTGGCAAATAGTTAAAATTATAATTTAAAATGTTTAAAATCATATTGTATACTAAAATAGTATACTAAAGAAGTCAATATATTATACTAAAGAAGAATGAGTTGGGAAGAAAACATTCCCTGAAGCAAAATACCAGATACTCTGGACGTGAGAAACAAGCAGTGAACCAATCTATGTATTATTTAACAATTCCCATGCAAAAAGCAAATACCACTTGAATTGGAAACTTTGTATACAGTCATCCACATGTCCAGCTTTGCTTAAAGCTAGTCTTGACCATAGGAGCTAGTGGTGTCAGAAACTGTCCAACTCGCTCAGAAGGAAATTGCTTGCCTTTGAAGATCTGCACAGACAACACCGGCAAAGATGGAAACATTGCTTAAACTCTCCAAGGGGGAATTACATATATATGAAGGAGTAGAGAGCTGTTCTGTGAATACTTATGGAAAAGGGTGTCTCAACCCGCTTTTAGGAGCTATATAACTGTTCAAACAAATTTGGATTGTGTCGGGAACGTTTATCTGATACCTGCAGTGAATGTGATGGAGCCCAAAGATTAAAATATAATTTCTCGCCTCCGCCATGAAAAGCATTTGAACAATACTGTAGATTATCCAGCATCCATCTTAGCTCCCTTTATTCGGTGTTTGGAGTGAAAAAAATGGGTTACACACATTCATTCTTATACTACCTGCTACGAAAGATGTAAGTACAACTGATTGAACTGCATTTGGCTTTTATGCTGAACCTAAGCGAGTTCATAATACTAATGCAATGATAAAGGCCCTACAACTACAACTGGTTGTCAGTTTTGAAGCTCTGTTTACAGTCAGACTGGAAGGACAGTAATAGAAAGATTTTCCAAAACTTAGTTTTGTGCCTAACACTTATGGCTCTGATTTTAAATTTTAGATAATTCTAAAATCATACATTATTTAATTTTATATTCCATTGGCCTAAAGTAAAAGACCAAAGTTGCACACTTAAGTCATGAATTGCCAAAGTTAAACATGGTTAATGTTATCACTTTTACCCTGTGGATAAGAACTTCTAGTCCTTTAACTCCGTTGACATTCATCCCATAGGTTATAGGAAGCCTATATTATTATATTATTTCTTTCCAAAAAATTGAAACCAGTCTTCTCTTCCCATGAAACCTACTGAGATATTAAAGATTATCCCCTGTTTTAATGAAAAGTCAAAATCTTTTGTGCAATTTCAAGTTATGAAAAAAAAAGTACATGCTAGACGTACCTCTAGTATAACTAGGAAGGGAAGGAGGAAACAATCATTAATTTAAACAAATCAAGCTGCAGTCTTTAGTTTTCTAATGTCTACTTGGAATATTCTAGTGGACTAATAGCTCTCCCTTGCTTTTTTTTTAATCTTTGGTCTTAGAAGTATTTCCCTATGAAAAATGGCAGGCACTATAATATAGCCATGAGAAAATCTGATTAAAAACCAAAGCACACAAAATATACATAATCCTACATTTTAAAGGGGTTTAACCTCCTTTGTTCACTTTCTCTGGTAAAAGAGAGTATAGTTATAATATATACTCATAGTTATAATATAGCTTTAAAAGTCTTGATTTTTTTACTGGACGATAATTTGAAGTGCTGTCACAGATGAACTGTTTATGCTCTTCAGTTTCTCTTTAATCTAATAACATCCTAGAGAGGACTGATCTCATTTACATCTAATTTTGGTCAACAGAATATTTTTTTATTATTTCATGTTTTTTTCAATATTATTACTCCAGAAAAATCATAAATATTTTTCTTCTTACTTACACTGACTCTTTTCCCTTTAAAACGTCTCATTTTTTTCCTTACTTTAATAATTCCTTTTAATTTACATATGCTCGATGGTAGGTTCCAAATTAGCTCAACTGGAAAAAAATATATATATAAAAAAGAGACATGAGTGCCATTAGGGAAAGCTCATTGAAAAGCTATGCTTAAAATGCAGTGGTAGTCAAAGCAAACAGAGTGATAGCATGAATAAAGAATGGTTTCATGATAATAACGAAAGAATTACCATGCCATTTTATAAATAGATTGTAAACTTTCACCCACAGCGCTGTTCTCAGCCTGGCCCTGGTGAAATCATTGCAAACATATCTTCTGATTCCAACAAGGGAAGGATTTCATTCAGAGAGGGCTCTGAACAGGAGTGCCAACCAGGAGAGAGCCTTTCTTCCCTGCCCTGTGACTGGTCCATCAATTTTGGAGTAGGATACTGGTCAGACTGGTCAGAGGAAGGTGAACAACAACATATGGAGAGGTGACCGGTACTTTTTTACTGTATTACACTATCTTTTCACAATCTTAGTATGCAATAAAGTTATGTAAAATAGATAAATAATAAATAAATGGTGGTAGCACACATTCATATAGAATGGTTTCCCCTTGTCGACCTATATGTATGTCTTTTCTAAAACAATGTTCCTTCGTTTTAAATCTGGTTGTTGTAACACTGTTTATAGTCCCGTATCAAAATCCGTATAACAGGTTTATCACCCTCCAGAATCCATTTGGTTTGACTTTACATTTCGGGGATGGGGGGTGCGGAAGCTGAGGAAATTGAAACAAAAGCAATGACCCTTCTGCTTTCCGTATTGCAGAATGATAAACATTTTGAAACATATGTTATGGAACAGATGCAAAAAAAGTAGCTTAAATAAATTGTGCTGGCATCCGCTGTAGTACAATCATCTGAAACTGTCACATTAATGGTTCCAGCTTATACTGAAAAAAAAAAAAAGTGACAAAAATAGCCAGAACAAGCAAACACTTACTGCAACAGTAATTCAGTGTATGGAAGTGATTGTTTGAATACTTCACTTACACAGCGTATCAGTTAGTATTGGCACTAAAATAGATAGTAAAACACTAAGGCTTGACTAGAAAGGATTCCATAATTCCTTCAAAAAACGTCACTTCCTTAGAGGCTACAGCCTTTTGAGTAATCTCTACCAGCTCACATTGCCTGCCAGAATCAGTTAACCACCAAAATCCCAAACCTCCCCAAATTTATATACATCTGCTTGTCACAAAGTGCTTATAGAAATCAACAGACTTACAGTCGATTGCTGTCAGATAATCATATTTTAATGCTGAGGAATCTTTTTCATTTTATGTATTGTTTGGCTTGGATTGCATTGTGTGAAATGAAACAAATTTGGGTTTACTTTTAATAAAGTTAATTTAAAGTGGATGAACCCTATTGTGAAGAGGGCAACCAAAAGAAGTAATGCAGTCCTGGTCTATATTTCTTTCTTGCCTCCAAAATTATTACTCATCTCTAGCTTCTAAATAGGTTTGGGAATGTTATAAAGATAATTTACTATCAAGCATGACAACAAATGAAAAGAATAATTTACTGCTCATCACACACCTCCAATTTCAGAAAGATAAAATGAAGGGGGAAAAAAACTTATTGGCTGTGTTACTAATTATTTATGTCTCATTAAAAGCTCAACGTTCTACTCATTGCAACTATATGATTCATCACTCTTGTCTTCAACTACCACCCACTGCTTTGCCCTTCCTTAACTTTAGATGCTGCAAAAGATGGTTTTGTAGAGATAGCTGGATATGTACATATTTATTCTAAAAAAACGAGTTAAGAAATAAATCCATTCATAACTGCAGTGCATGTTATTATCATCACAAACACTTGCTGCGTGTTTCTACTTTTCTACCTCTTCGTGCTACAGAAAATGCATAGGTGAGACTCCTCTCCCTTTTCTTTTCTCCAGAGCTGACTAATAGCTGTGAGTATTCAGGGGGGAAAATTATACTTAAACTGCTCATTTTGCAGTAAATTAGATTGTGATATTTTATTTTATACAGGAAAACAAGTGCCGAGTTAAACAAAATGCAGTTTAACTAAAGGAAAACCACAAACATTAGAAATGTTGGTATGATAATGCCGTTATCTTGTCAGAAACTTAAAAACAGGCAACAAAAGATAAGTTAGAATCAGGAAAGGAGTCAGAATATTGCACCATTTGCAAAAGAAATGTCACAGAGTAGGAGTTCATAAATCCACATTCAGCTCCCATATTACAGTGAATTCAAATAACAATAGTTGCAAAGAACTGCATTATCATATTACCCACTTCTACCTGTTTAAACATTATGAGGGAAAAGTAATACCTGCTACTATTTACAAAGCAGCAAATGAAAGGGCAGAATGTTCCTGTTTCCTGTGGAACTGACTGACCCTTGTTCTCCAGGAGAACAGTTTGCTGCTAATAGGAAAAATAAACAACAGATGGCCTGGAGGGACTTTTTTTTTTTTTTCTTTTAATGGGTTTTTACTTAACAGAAATCTGCAGCTTAAAGTAGGTCATTGTTAGCTGGGGATAGAGAACTACAATAGTTCTTAGCAGTTTAGATTAATTGGTGAGAAAGACCACCAGCCTGCCAGGATTACTTGGTTGCCTGAGGAAAAATTAAATTTTTAAGGAAAATATTGGAGTTTAAGTTCTTTGTTTTAACACAATTTTCACCCTTTCCATTCTGCATGTTTTTATCTGAGCTCTAGAATAGAAAAATATAGCAAACATCTTATGCCATAATGCAGGAAATCAGTGCAACCTGCAACCATAACTGTTTTCTATCCCTTGTCTGGTTACTTTAATACATTTCTTGCCTATATCTTGGGGATTGCTCTTTTGAAAGAAAACGGGTTTTCTTTTAAGGGATAAACCCGAGACATTAAGATATGGGGCAGGGTTGGGAGGCATGAATTGATAACTTCAGTGAAATATTGTGAATATAACTTATATAGCACAACACAACATCCAAGATAGATTCAAATGCTTTTCTTTGTGTGGATAGACCAGAAATCAATCAAGATCTGCAGAATATTTTCCAGCACATACTTTCATATTTCAAACCCACTAAAGGTTTCTGATGCAGAGAGAGCACAGCAAGTAAAAGAAGACTTTTTTTTTGGCCACCAGGAATCTCATCCCTGAATTTTTAAGAATCTTCTGGTTTTGTACTACTGGAAAGCTAAAAGAAGCACAGCTTCTGACTGTAGCCAGAAAATATAGCTTCCCATAACATGTGTGGTTAACTTCTGTAGTGGCTCATATGTCACCACCGAACCTTAATGTAGACATATCTCTTGAACTCAGAAGCTACGAAGATCAAAAGAGAAGAGAAATGGAAATAGACTAATGATAAACTGGGAAGTCTTCTGGGAAATTGCAATATAACAAATAAGAGATCCAATAGAGAGCACCCAAAAAAGGGTAGTCCAGCAGTGGACTGGAAAGTGAAAACAGTGTAACAGGCAGGTCTGGGAACAAAACTGCTTTACTCAGGAGAGAATCCAGAGATAAAAATGAAAAGAAGAAAGCAAAAAAACCGGAGGAGCCAAGGCAGTCTAGTCTGTGTCACACCCATTGTTCCAGCTGATGGGTAAAAGCATTGTATTGTAGCCAGAAACAGAGATATCTCCAAAAAAAGTGAAGGGGACAGAGAAAGATGAAGGACAACAAAATGTACGGAGCAAAATCTTACAACTATCCAAACGTTTTTGGGGATTATGGGGGAGCAGAGGACAGCTTTACTGGAAACCTGACTTTTTTCTCTATAATAATTTCTCACCCTTAAGCAGTTTCTAATTGATACATTAATTCTATTTCTCGTATCTAAGAAAGAGACAGTGGTGATAAATATATACTAGCATATATAGTGAAAATAAAAACCAGTCTAAATTTGGTGTGAACTACACTGGAAAGAATAAACCCAAAGACGATAATGAAAGAAAGTGGGAAGATTTAATACAAAAAAATAACAGGTTCATTGATCCATTAAAATATATCTTAGTGTACATCTGTATTACAATTACAAGACTTCAAAATTTTCTCTGATTCAAAACAAGTAGCATTTAGTAACTGTGGTAAGAAGAGTCTGATGAGAACTCATATTTAAGTGTGTTCTCAATATGCGCATGCAAATACATACATAAACAGTTTTTCCCCCCATAAAAACAAACAACAGAATGTTCTAAGTGACAATGTTCAATACACTGAAGCAAAGAATAATAAATATTTCTATGATATTTAATCTATCATTTAGTCTATAAGATTAAAATATAAGAATAATGATATAAAATTTATAGGATGATTTACATAACTGAAATGTCAAGTTAGAATATGTACAGAATAACCTGAAAGAGATCAAAAAGCAGGGAGTAGTGGCAGTGGGTGGACACTGTTATGCATCAAGGTGTTTTTCATTTGTTGAGAATGGTTCACCAAAGAAGAGGCAATAGCAGACTCATTTGCTGAAGGAATCTTTTATCCATTTCTATCTTCCTCTTTTTGTCTCTTAAAAATTTCCTTGGCAGATAGGTGTAAGAATCTATTGGCAGAGAAAGAAAGGTGAAAAAAATCAGAATAAATGAATGAAAACAGACCAAGTAAATTCAAAGTATTCATAAATGCTTTCAAGCAATAACATTCTCGGTCAACATGCCCTGGAACAGTGTACACTATTGAAGTACACCTCAGTAGTATTTAACATAATGGTGCAGATATAACCAAGGAAAGTTTTCTTCTTGTTGTTTTGATTTTATTGAAGAAGTGACATTCCTGTTAATGAAACCTATAAAACAGTTATCAAAATTTACAGAATTTCTAGAAGCAGGCATGCAAACAGCACAATTTAAAATTTGTGAAGAGCTGTTTTCCTACAAAGAGTTTTTTCAACAATTACCCCTATAATAAATAAAGCCTGATGATCAATACTATATAATAAAACTTATTAACATAAAAACAAGCTGAAATGTGCACTGTGAGAAAAAAGGAATGTTAAGCTGAGAAAAGAGTTGTGATTCAGAGACTCATGGGCTGTGCATATGTTTGAATTCCCTACCCCCATATGAAGCTTTTACCTTGATAGAAACAGAATAAAAGGAAAATGCTGAAAGGATTTTTATTTTCTTAACATATAGCAGTTAGAGTGAAGCAAGAATAGATAAAGTATTGACTTGTAGATTCTAATTTCCTAGTGTAATGCAAAACAATATTAAAAAAAATAAAATTAACTTCAAGATTAGAAAAAACAGTGACAATAACTGTGTGGTATATGCTTCATATCAGAAACCAATCAATGAAATCCAAAATCATCTATTGCTAACCAATGCCATGCATAAAGGATCAACCACTAAAGAAAACAATGATTAGTACTTTCTCTTATAGCAATAGGTTTGCTTCTCTTAGGCTTCAGTAGGGAATATAAAAGAAAGAGTTAAGTATCTAAAGTTTTCTTTTAAAAAGACATTTAGAGGCATTATTTTTTAAGATGTTGGTCCAAAATGAAATCAGAATTGAGTAACTAGAATTTTTTGGAGACCTGAGCCCTAGAGTCTTAAAAAAATTAAGTAATGTAATCAAATTCTCAGTAATAGGAACACTTGGGTTGATGTGGCAATACTCAGGTTAAATCATGAAAGCGCATGTCAAAATAACAATTAAGCTTCTTGAGAAGAGACCCATGTGTGTAACATAACTCTTCACATGCACATGGGAAGGAAACCACACAAACAGACCAAGATGGTGCAATCCCTTTGGTCAGGTGTGGTATTTGGAAAATGAAGGCCTCTGGAGGCTTTTCCTGATGGAAAGGCAGTGTAGGTGCAATCTATGTTTACCAGCTGGTTCCATATTTCAAAAATGTTTATAATTACTCTAACTTGTGGTTGAATAACTTCAGTTTGTGGTTTCCACGAGAACTTATTCACTGACATTTCCACTGAAAGCTTTGCAATTTCATGAAATAAATTCTACAGGACTTTGCAGAATCGTATGCACGCTTAAAGAGACAAGCTTAGAGAGTTTGAAATAACACCTAACCACACTATTCCATTGGAAACTTGGCATATAGGGAGTGTTATAGCATATAGTGTTATATGCCCTTACAATCGAGCATAAAATGGGAAACAGTCAGAAATTAAATATTTAACTGCAAGAACAAAGACAGAAATTTCATGTGGTGAGAGTTATCTAGCAGTGAAGGTGCTCACATTCATTCAGTACCTATTTTAGATTCTACAGCTCTTTAAGCAACAGTTTTGGCTCTGGAAAAGTTGAGCTAAATTCCCATTTAACTTCCTTTGCAGTCCAAAAACATGCTGGGAGAGCTACCTAGACTCCATCCAGATCACTAATAGTCATGACTTAGTAGCAGTTTTGAATTTAACAATTTGTGTTTTGTTGTTGTTGCCACTTATATAAAAGTTACCCAAAGTCTTGGCCACTTTAAGAAGCCCATTGCACTCAATCAGATTTCAAATAGGAATATTTTTAATAGGAACATTTATACAGCCTTCAGCTTAAAACTATTTTAAGAAATTTCATTGCATTCAGTTTTTCTCTAGTAAAACTAAATTAGATTGTTAACATTTATTGCTATTTTCCCCTATTACTTAAAATGACCTAAAAAGAACATATAAAACATTAAATGGAGACCAGAGGCATTCTAACAAATTATCTTATTACCCGTATTTTTTTCCTAACTCTCTAAACCTTCTGGGTTACTGGGTTGTACTTCTGTGTATTTTGTGTATCTTTTGAGTCTATGCATTGTAGAATAACCGGATACAACTCAACACTATATAGGCAGGGTGTAAGATCTCACAGTTCGGTTTTGGCTGTACATATGTAAGTAGCTTCCTGAACTACCTGACTATGTTAAAACACCCACAAATTTAACCTGTGGTTACTACTCATCCAAATTCTAATGTGCTTAACTCAGCACTTTCCAGGCATGCTACATATTAGACCCTACACAAATTTTTGTGCACTGCTGAACAAAGAGGGATAATTTGTCTTCTAACTGAAATCCATGGGAGATGTCAATCACCTTCACCGAAGCCACTATAGAGTCCTCAGCCTTATTTTATACTATGGGGCCATAGGAGAACCTGTAGCCGCTTTTTAAAATGTATGAAGTTCGTTATTAATTGCAGTCTTTGACAATGTGCTGCACACCTGTTAGCTGCTGTTTCAGTTCATAAAGCAAAGAAAGGAGTGTAATATAGCCACCAGGAAAGAGGGGAATACCAGGGAAGCTGGGTGGAAAACAAACTAGTCAGCAGAGAAAAGAAACCATGAGTGCAATTAAAACTAAATCATAGAATCATAGAATCGTCCAGGCCGGAAGGGACCTCACAAGGTCATCTAGTCCGGCTTCCCCACAGTCACCAGGGATACCTGCAACTAGACCAGGTTGCCCAGGGCCTTGTCGAGCCTCACCTTGAATATCTCCAGGAAAGG